>JAQFVV010000242.1:781890-989390 GCA_028023455.1 Epiperipatus broadwayi | reverse complement strand
ACGTCTATTTTTGCGCAATTTCATTTGCACGTGTTTTCTGAGGAACCTATCTATCGCGTAAAACGAGACCCAGGTGTATTTGGATATTCCATATAATTTTGGATAAAAATATTTCTTTTTCTTAGTGTAAGATGATGCTTTGTTTCTGATTTAGATCAGTTCCAAAAATATTTTAGGATTTTTTTAGATATCTAAATTCTCTGTAAATTTTGCAATTTCTCTGTTTTCAAAATTATTTTGTTGGTTAGAAAGACAGTTACAGTTATCATATTTTAATCTTCTGAAAATAATATTATTATTTTTTTTAAGAGATTTAGCTCTATTTAAATTTCTTATGGTGTTTATTTTTGCCTCAGTAACCATTCTTAGTGAACTTACAATTTTGCAAACAATATTCTCACATAATTATTTTGAACTATACTGAAACTATATTAAGTATGTCTGGTTTAATTTCTGTCAATTTATAAAATGATAAATTTAGACAGTTACTACGTTTTAATTCTAAAAGATTATTATTTTTTAATTTAAGTATTTTTCTAAATTTATTTTCTTGCCATTATGATTTGAATTTGATTCCAATAATAATTCTGAATTCTCAGTAACATAAATAATGAATAATGTTTCTGAGTAATAGATTTTTATTTTTTGTAAAATATTTTTTTCCATATATTTTTTTTATAGGAGCTATATCTGTTAAAAATTCCATAAATTTTATGTATGTGGATATATAAGAAAAGACTTCAACAATGAAGGAATAAGGTATTTTCTTTAAAATTTAATAATAGTAAAATCATGAATTGATTTTTCTTTCTTCACCTAGACTCATTCAAACATCCCCCCCCCCTAGTAAATATCCCTTTTCAAGTTTTTAAATAATATTTAATTCATTAACTAAAAAATCTTTTACACCAGCTAAGATAAGTTAATGATGCAATGATTGTTTGGTTTCATAAAAAAATAACTCTATAACTTTCTCAATTGTTTTACAACCTGCCACAATAACTTCAAATTTACTATTAAAACAAAAATATACAATTTCCATTTCTAGATGGAATATTTTTAAGAAATACAAGTGGATTATTATTACACACACACAATGTGTCAAAATCAACAGATAAATATCAAACTTTTTTTCCACCATTTTTAAAATAATTTATTTTTATAGTTAAAATTCTTTTAAATAGAACTAAAAAGTTTTCTGATAACTGCCAATAAAACGTTTATTCTTACTATGTATATATAGTGACTTTATTTTGCATAAAAAAAGAGGTACAATCTAATATCTAAATTTTTTGTGTTATTATAATTCTAAAAGGCTAGCTGATATTATTTCTATTAATTTAATTGAGTAACATAATGTTCCATTTTATATATTTAAAACTGTATAATTGCATTTTTATTTATTTAACAATATGACAATACCTAGGTTTCTATCTAACAATATGACAATACCTAGGTTTCTATCTACACAACTGCTGACTTTGAAAAGTTAAGCCTAATTTTTATAAATTTATCTGTTAACTTCCTATTAAAACAAAAAGAAGAATAGTTAATTTTTTCTTTCCTTTTATTACTATTCGAAGTTAGATAACTTTAATTTCAAATGTTTTCATTAACAAACAATTGAATATATATATATATATTTTAAAAGAAAAATATTTTTTTACTATAAAAACGCTTAAAATCACTTTTCTCTGTACTTATTTAAATTATATGTAAATCATTTCTAGTGCAAATGTTTTTAGATTCCTGTCAATTGTTATAACCCCCTTTCTGTTAACTGCCCTAATGCAATAACATTACTCTCAAAGGAATATAAAAAGGGCGATTTTAAAAGCATAAGGTCATTTCATCATCCTTACTATTAATTTGTTACATTAACATTATTTTGTTTGCTGAATTCTACAACCAAGTTAATTAAGTTTTGTTTTGGAGGAAAAAACAATATGTGCTACTAAAAGGAGACATCTGAACAGTCAACCTCCTTTCAAGTCATGCTCTTTTACTTTAAATTCTAATTTTTTTAAAAAAGAGAAAAATAAAACAATTTTTCTTTGGAGACAGGAACTGAAACTTCAACAATGCAATCAGAGGTATTATATGGCTTATGATCTTGCAAACTTTTCAATTTTACTCAATCTTATTATATTTTATCTGAAACTAGGAACTAATTATACTATTTTGCCATGAACTATATTGATTTTATTTATCTATGGCCAAGGTGTTTATAGCTCAATATAAAATAAAATTATGGATTTATATTTATTATATCTTGATTATTTTATACTTGTACTTGAATATATGCTTTGCTTTATACCTTGTTATAGAAAATAATTACATTTGAACATAAGTATTGTTTTATAATGAACTTGTTATATTTACATGCCTGCTCTTATATATATGTGTGTGTGTGTGTGTGTGTTTACAATAGAAAATAATTACACTTGAATATAAGTATTGGTTTATAATGAACTTGTTATATTTACATGCCTGCCCTGATATATATATATGTTTACAATCTATTTAACATAATTCATCTATATTGTGCATTTATAGCTTGTCTGTCATGATTATAGTCTGCCTATATAAAGTATAATTCTTATGTTTGGATCCAACTTTAATATATATGTTTTCATTGTGAGATATGTTCTATGTTCATTAATTTAAACAACCACTTTAATCTTTGTAATGTTGTGCCATACTGATAAAAGCTCCTTCCATTATAAAGTCAACATGAGTTTTAATCTCTCAAAAGAAATCACCATCCTGTTGTATTATGTTATCTAATGTGGACTCATTATTATAGAAAAATCTCCAATCTCCTATGAGGACATATATAATCATTTGGAATCATTCTTGAGAACATGCTCTTAATAAGTGAAACAAGATAAACAGTCATCAAAATAATTAAACTTACAATTGGGGGGAAAATATTTTCACTCCAGAGAAGAGAAAATCACTTAAGATTCTTTTATTTTTACATTTTATTATATTTGAAATGTTATATATATTTAATATTTTGTTAATCTCATTTTATTTTGTTCTTTATTCAGATGTATCTAACATATAAATGATTTTATTCATGTTTATTGTGCTTTGAGAGACCGCAGTGGGAAACATATAATTCATAAATGTTCATAAGGGTAAAGTTGCTACTTTGATATATATTGTATATTTTGCATTAGATTGGAGTAATAGTTTCTATTATTATGATTCTAACTTTAAAATTAATTATTTATTCATCTTTCATATATTTGTAATAGTCTTTTAATTACATTTTGCTACATACATATGTGCAGATGTGGTTTAAGATTTGCCATTTAATTATTATCTCAATGCCTTTCCTTTCATTATTGGTATTTCTTCTTTTAATAAATGTATTTATTGTGGAAATTATGTTAATGATTTCTCATTTCCTTAGATATTATTTGTTAAACCTTTTCTTATGTTAACAGTAGATGATAACCGGATGCTTTTATATATGTAGCATTGAACCAATATTACTCTGCCCTCTTTAGCATAGGCTTGTTTTCTTATCACTATTGCTCATAAATACTGTGTGTTACAAAAGCTATTTGCATAATTATACTCCCTATTCCCTTATTATATATATTTTTGAATGACTATGTATTGAGTAAAATATTGTTTGTATTTCTCTATTCCACAAGCTTTAGTCATCTAAAACTAATGTAAGACATTCCTTTGTATTATATTGTTTAAATTATATATTAAGAAAGTGTGCACTAATTTCAATGTACATATATCTTATTATATTACTAGCTACAACTATATTATTAGTCCATTCAAATGCACTCATAACCCTTAGTATGTATCACTGATTAATAAATCCAAGCTGAAAGAGGTTTTTATTTATTTGTATAATCTAAACATTTCACAGGTATAATTTATTATGTATGTGCATTACATCTGATTTATGTATTAATTGATGTAAAGGTTTCTTTAATTTATTTTTATTGTAAATAATAATAGGAAATAATATGTATTTTTTGTTAAATTGTAAACTAAAGAAAAATATATTTAGCCTTCTAGTAATAAATATTGATTTTATTCTTTGATTATGTCTCTCTATCCGTTGCCATCTGTTACATCTGTATATCAGAAAATGTATTTAAATAGTAAAAATGTTTAAAGTGTATATAAGAATAAATATTTTTGACATTTTCAGTAATACAATTCATGCAATCCATTATACATGCAATCAGATTTATATAAGATTACTTTATTAATGCTCTTGTCGTTAGAGTACTTAGTGTTGTGCTTGGTACAATAAAATGCCCTTTTTCTTACCACATCACTTTAGCTTTGCTGTTATCAGATAATTATTCTACATTTTAAAAAAACTTGATTTGTTTAACTAGTGATGTAAGAACTAACAAAATAATGAATTAATCATTGTTAGCCAACATTATGTTTAAATCCATCTTTAGATAAATCTTTACTTCATTTATTATAAAGGAAGAAAATGTTAATAAGATGTTAAGAAATTAAGTCTCATTGTTATTATCACTTCTAATTAGTTAAAGTGATAATAACAATTAGTTAAGAATCTAAATTAATTAATCTGATTCGGGTTGCCTTTTTGGATGGTTTGTTCTTTCTAAGCTCCGAATGGTTCAGATTTTTTTTAATAGTGCTATGTTACAATAATTGTCAACAATCTTAATTCTGAGGTAAGTGACCTTTTTCTAATTGGTTAAAGTAACTCTTAATAAAGAACTATTAATTTATACCTCTACGTTTGAATATAATTTCATTCATTTTTATCATTCTTGAATGGCATCTATCATAAAAAACCCTATTAGTAAGAAAACGGGGAGAAAAATTCCAATCAACATTAAATCTCAACAAAAAGATTCAAAATTGAATCAAAAACATCTCATTGCTTATCCAAATCCTGTTAGACCAAAGAAAACTGCTCAATTTAAAAATCCCAATATGCAAAACATGCCAATATTGCCTGAAAGAGAAAGATTTGTACATACATCTTTGCTGGAAGCCTCAGTAAAACTTGCAAAAAGTAACGTGGAGAGTAGATCCAAAAATAATATACTTCCATGTGGGCCTGGAGGTCCAAACAACCCTTGTTTGGAAGAGCTTGGCCTCCTCTGCAAAACAACACCAGAATCACCAAAATTTCTAACTTCTAAGGAAAGTTATAAAAACAAATTGGCCAAAAATCTACTTTTTCAAAGCGATCACTCAATTCCGGAAATTAAGATATGGGGAAAACTTTGCAGTTGGAAAAAATACACTTTCCTATTGATTCAAACTCAGATTCTTTGGGAATAATATGTATTCCGACATACCCTACATGCCAAAAAAAGAACTGGATTTTTCCAGGATCGGGAATGAAAGTTATGAGGGGAAAACCAGTGCAGACGTGGCGCCATCAAAAATAAAAAATTCTCAGAAATTACCCAAAAATCACAACGAAGTCAATAGAAACACTAATATACATGCCACAGCTTCAAAAAAAGTCTCATTCAATGGGGTGGCTCCCCTCCAGCCGTATATCATCTTGGTCCCAATATAAATATCGAAAGCAAAATTTTTCCTAATCTTTCTTCAAACAATGTCAAATCAACTAACTTCCCGATATTGTCTAACACCCGGATCTCCCTTGAGGATTCCAACCAACACACTTTCATCTAGCTTATCAAATAAGGACAAGCAAGTGAAGTATAATAGTATTGATCAATTTCCAACTCTTTCCCCACAGAATATATATAACCTTGAAGGACCCAGTCAGTATCTGGAGGAAAGCTTGCCAAGGCCCACCCCAACATCCTATGCCAACATTGCTGCCCAAAGTATCTCAGGACCTTGATCTATGCTGTGTACCCTGGTGTTGATAACACCCAAGTTGTCAAATCTTCAGGAATCTTTGGCAGGGCTCTACAAATAATGGGCAAAGCTTATGCAACCCCCAAAGATGAAGGGGAAGACATACCTCCTTATGATAACCCCAGTAATTACAAGTGTGATCTATCTAAACATCCACTAAAAAGTGATAAGTTTAATCAATCAGTTTTGCCTCTCCTTAAGAAATCTTTTAACATTTATAAGGATGATAAGACTTTGATTCTGGCTGTCACAGATGACAACATCCATCTATTTAAATTCCCTGTTAAATCATTTTTCAAATTATTCACTATGCATGGCATCTGGGACTCAGTATACAAGGTGTTGTTTCACCCTAATGACAGGGGTGTGGTGGTTCAATTCAGCAACATTATGGCCAGGGAGTCATTCCGTAATAACCATAAGAGTCTATTTGGCCGATATCTGATAACCATAGACCCGGATAGGCCAAGCTCTATTGATGGTTATGTCAAGAATTGTGGCATAAACTTCAGCAAGGCAGATCTCCAGAGAGCCTTAGCCCTCTTTGGGAACATCATAGCATTTAAATATTGGACAATCTGGTATTGAGGGGCCGAGACGCTCTCCAATAAAGCAGACTTTCGCATTGCATTGAATAAAGAGATTTCTCCACTCAATTTACCTGGGCTTACTGAGTTCCTTGACATTCCACTTTCCATCATCCTTTGGGGTGTCCCCCCAGTGTTTCCATTGCAGGGTTAGGGAACACCTCATGAAGGACTGCAGAGATTGAAGCTGCATACAGTGTGGACTCATTAGCCAGGGACCACATCAATGTCACTCTAAAGATAGTATGTCACCCGTCCAGCCTTATGGGTTTCCTGGCCTTCAATCTGACAGGACTCACCATTTTCTAGTCCCTACTGGGGCTAAATATGCTGCTGGAGGTTTTGGGGAGGGCCCTTTGCTCAATTTGGTTGTAGATTCAGCAGAGGACCAACCTGCTAATCTGCCGGTAAATGTGTCAATGGCTGATTTCTGACTACCGATGGCCAACTCTCCAGATGCGGAAGAATTCATTACAGGAGTATTAAAGAAAAGGAAGAGAAGAAAACCAAAAACATCACAAGACTCTCCTGACCAGTCATCATTGGATTCTGAATCCCTGACAGTAGATGACCTTCTGGGCCTTTATGATCCTAATGATCCAGGAAGCAACTCAATTTCCCCCCAAAAAAAAGTGTGGCGTTCCTCCCCTCTGATGGCCAGGCCTCCACTGGGGGACCTCTCTAAAACAATTAGTGAGATTGCTGTACCTAATTCTCTTACCCCTATAGCGTGTGATGAGTTCACCCTCCAGGTTGAGGGTTTTTACCCACTCATTTAATAACAGTAATTGTTATGACCGCCCTGATCCAGACTATGACTCAATGCATTTAGAAACTATAGCAGTGCCTGATGATCCTTTCCAGAATCCAGTGGTTTCCTGTGTCCCCAAGTCCAGCAGGCTCCTAGAACTGCTTGAATTGCTGACCAAACATGCATACTGAAGATACACTCTAATGTAAGGGGCCTGAACTCGTGGGATAGGGCATATGCCTTGTCACATTGGTTCCATAGACAGGCCCCAGATGTTCTGTTCTTATCAGAAATGAAGATGCACCTCTGAACAGACCATCGTGTGATTCAACTAATTGAAGAATTCAGCTTCTTCCACTTCTCATTTTCTTCTGCTGCATTGGGGAGCATGGCTTTCATAATTAATCAGAAGTCACCAATAGGCCTATTCAAAATGTTATACATCGACTCTCACTGCCTGAGTGATCTTCCAATTTCATGGATGGTCCTTCAATTTAATAAATCTTTACCTACCCAAAAACCCAGAGATCATAATCAAAGTGATCCACTCCATCAATGCAATCTCAGAACAAGCCCCCTTCCCACATTAAATACAGGCAATTTCAATCAATCATACCTTTCCTTCAGTAACATGTACATAAAATTCCTTAATTCACCCATGATAAGTGGGGGAAGCCTTTTTCTTGAAGGGGCATTCTCATTTTATACAAGGTATTCATGTTCTCTAATAGACCTGGTATTTTTTCTCGTGTGATGGTGGAATTGATAGAAGTCCATCTTTGGCCCAATGCCTTCTCTGACCATTTGGCAATGGAAATCCGACTCAGGTATCAAAATACCATAATTCCAACAATCAACTTCCTCCGCACCACGAGGATGCTGACAAGATCGAACATCACCACTCAACTGGTCTCTGAGGCCTATATTGCATTCCACCATCTAGGGATCATGTCTCTTCCTCCGGTTGAGGCATGGATGGCCTTCATTAAAATGCTAGGCTATCTAGTAAATCAAGGCACCCTTAAAACCAAAGGTCCCATCCGGCTATTGGCTGAGCAAGACAGGATTGCCAGAGTTCTGCACTACTTGACTCTTGAGGAGCAGAATATCCTGCACATAATTCACTTGAAAGCAAAATATAAAACAGCACAGTCTGCCCTTTCTGAGTATCTGGCAATTAAGAGGGCCCATCAATATCTACATAAGCATTGCTGGACAGAGGGTACCTTCACTGGGCCCTTGGATTGAGCAAAAGATCTTTGGGCCCCAACATCGATTGAGGTGCAGGGAAACTGGTATTCTGGTTCTTCCATGTTGGCCAGAACAGGAAGTTTTATTCCCTAAAATTTCAGCCTTTAGGAATAACTAATGCCCGTAAAATTCACCTCAGTCGACACTGTCCCCCATAAGATTATGGAAGGGTGAATTCTACAGAGACTAAGGTCTCTCCTGGACAAGACCCATCCTGGTCTGTATCCAAAATTTCTTTTATACCATCTGCGCACATTTACAGTGCCAATTATACTAAACATCATAAATTTCCTTGCTGATGACAGTCGGGAACCATTGAGCACATGTCCAATCACTATGGTATCCCCCATCAAGAAAACTGAGGATCCACTGGTTCTTGAGAACATTCAGTCTGTTTCCATGGTGCCACTTATGATAAAGGTTATCGAGGGCCTTATAAAAAAAACATCCAAGACAACATCATAGGATGCCTCTCTCCTTATCAATTTGCAAAGAAAGGTTGCTCAACTGCCGATGCTGTCAGCCAATTTTCCCTCATCATTGACCATGTACGCAGAAGGAAATCCTAGCCAGTCATGGTTCAGCTTGACTTTGCTGGAGCTTCCGACTGCATCAGAATTGCCATACTGCTTGGTGTACTGGAGAAGCTCAAAGTGCCCAAGACATACCTTCAGATCATAGAGAACCTCCTATAAAATCAGGAGGTTTTTCTCTCATTGGGTGGCTGAGTATCTCCAGGATTTAGGTCATGTTTCCATCCACAGGGCTCACCACTGAGCATCCTTCTCTTCATGGCCTATGTGAACCCCCTGCTTCTAAGCATCAAGGCTGCCCTCCCAGGGATAGCCATTCCTGCGCTTGGAGAGAGCATATGCCACATCACCTATATGGACAATGTGGTGGTGTTTCTCTCCTCTGGCAGGGAGCTCACAAAACTTGAGGAGCTCCTAGACCAGTTTGCTCATGAATTTGGTCTGAGGGTCAATTAAGGCAAATCGGCAATATGATCCATCTTGACAGGGAAGCAAATCCCAGGCAGATTCAAAGCAGCCCCCTAGGGCTTCCTGTGATTCCATCTTGCATCCCCCCTCAGTCATGAAGAGAGACATGAAGAAGAAGCTATTCATGAAAATTGAGAAAAGAGTTAACTCACTATTCAAAATTTACCTCTCCCTTTTGGGCAAGATTGCCCTACTTAATTCTGTAGTACTTCCCAAAATCACATACTATATGGCTGGTTTGTCCGATCTCCCCCTTAAAGGGGTTTGTAGGAAGCTATGCTGGGGGACGGGCCCCTTGTCATCAGCTTAAACATTTTACTGAAGCCTGAACCCCTGAATGGATTGGCATTACATGCAATTAAGGTTTTCCAAATTCAAAGGACATACAATATTCTGGTTAGGCTATTGAATTCTCATTCTGACATTGAGTTCCCTATTCCCATAGAAAGAGTCGAACCTACCGATAGACCCCACCCAGACTGAGGAGACTTTGGATCCAACAACAGGTGAGGATGTCCTGTCATGGATCAAGACCTCCAGCTCCCTATTTCAGTCAAAACTTACCTACTGGGACACTAATGTTTGAGGAGAAAACATGTACCTCCATCTTGCTCCCAATTTCTATCTTCAGATTTGCCAAATGGACACAATTCCTCAGACTTGAGCCCAAGTATGTGGACTTCCTGCTCAAGGTCAACCTTAAGGCCCTTCCCACAGGGTCATTCTTATTCCATCATAGAGGCTATAACATCGATACCTTGTGCCCAATGTGTGATAAGCAGGAAGAGACCATGGACCACATTCTGTTCCATTGTGATTCGTGGTCTCATCTCCAAGGCATGGTGCTGAGGAAAATGTCCATATCTGACCTGGCTTGTGTAATGATTCCTCTGGCCTTTGAAAAGAGGCTTTTTGCCAAAATACGGCTGGTTTCATTTGTCAACTTCGGGATTTGGACTATATGTTGCAAAGTATTGTTTGAAAGTGGGATTGAGCACCATCCCGAAGACCTCCTAATAAATTTCATACAGAAGGCTAGGGAGATTGACAAGAGGACTTGCCCAGACCAGTTGGCGATGCAGACCTGGGAACAACTAAAAATATGTTTTAAGATGTTCTGTTTCATTCTATGATGATGCCTCTAACCTTATAAGGACTGATTCCTCCCCCTACCTCCTAAAAAGGGGGGGGAACCTACCTCCTAACCCTCCTATCTGAATTGTATCCCTGTAGACCCATTGAAGACAATGCTTGTTATCAGCAGGTCTAACTATTGCCTGTACACACAATTATGTACCTTGCTCTATAAATAAATAAAAATATCTTTTGAAATGAAGAATCTAAATTATTTTAGATGATCATTGCAAACTTAATATTCTTTATAATACAATTGAATTTTTTAATATTTAAGAACTTGAGATTATTTATTACTATTCATTATTATTATTTGTAGAATGCAACCATGATTTATCAATCAACCATTGGTCTATCCACACCTTGTAAAATAATGTATTAATTACTGTGTGCTAAGTCCATGAGAGGACTTATTCATTTATGCTTCACTTAATCTATGAGAGGATTTACCAGAGGTTATGTTTATTTAATGCATTAAAGATCTTGTACTGATCTAAACCTGTCTTTAGACTTTTACTTCACTTTATGGTTACTTGGTCACATTCTGGAAGGTTACACACTATATATATATATATATATTGTAACGTTTTCTGTGTTACTCGGCCTTTACACGCTAATATAAACTGCGCGTGAGTTGATCAAGCTATGTCAAAAAAGAAGAAAGTTGTATTTCTATTCTAAAAACACAGCTATTTTTCCTGATCAACTTCAGCCTATTAATTGTTACGAATTGTGCTATTGACAAAATCAACTTTTAATTTTATTTACTATGGGCGCCAGAATTCCTAAGAATCCGCTGAAATATGTCACCAGCACCTCTCGCAAGTTGTAAAACAAAAAAAAAATAAAAAGATTTTTATTATATTTTTTTTTTTAAGGGGCGGTAATTCTACCGTAATGAGAATTAATGATTTTTACGATTATTAGTCCTGGGCGTATTGAAACATATTGACAAAGGTAACTTACGTTTAAATCTTATTACACTAAAAATAAATTTAATAATAAAAAATAATAACTATTATTAATAATGCACAAATGAGAATTGATATTAGAAATATTTTTAATTTTGACAAACTAAAATACTTCATGTTAAGTAGCTAATTAATACCTTGGAGAGAACACATTTAATTCAGGTGGGAAATATCTAGAAAATATAAATATCAGTTAAAATAAACAAAAAGTTCTTGGTTAAATAAGAGTCTCTCATATAGAAAAATTAAAGTCACTATCGGGATTCTTTTATACGTATATTTTTACGAGTAGTTTTAAATAGTTAACTTTGTCACAATCAGGATAATTATTCTTACCGGTAAGTTTCATGAATTCAGTAGTAGATAACTATGCATAGTTTTTTGGTTATAATGAGCTCGGCCTTTTGGTTATTGCTTGATCTTGTGGTCCATTTGCCCAGTCGGTCACGAAGGCTTTTCCTGGTGTACATCATTAGGTCCGATGTCTTCAGAAGCTCCGGTTCACTGCGACATGCCGAATTCCTTCAGCGAAGAGCGATCTTGGATATATCAATGTTATCCAAGACCAACTAGAGAAACAAAACGAACAAGACGTTCTTTCAATCGGATTCCTCCTTTTTATATCCAGTTTTCAGGACTTCTGCGCATGCTAGTACCATGCCTTTTTAATCTTATCCAGTCTTTATAAATTTTATGTAATAAAGTCTTTATTTTCTTCAAGTTTTCGGCCATCTTTAATTAATTTGAGTATTTCTACTTTCAGCTTATCTTTTTTTACTTGCTTTTGGGATTCTTTTGTTCTCTCCAATTACTGTTATTACTAATCACATAAAAAAAAATAAGAAGAATAATTCAACCCTCATTGTATGTTTTTTTTTTTTAAAAAAAATTACTCAACAAAATTTTAAATCCACTTTTATCTTTTAGTTTTTTTTTTTTACCCAATGCCAATATATTTGTAACGTATATAAATAAACGTTACAATATATATATATATATATATATGTGTGTGTGTGTAAAATAATACTAATACAGAGTTTAAATATATATTGTAAGTATATATTTGACCCTGTAGGCTAAAAATATATTTTGCAATGTGTTAAAAAAATTTTTTTAAGGTTATAAAAAATAAATTTCTCTATTAGTATTAGACTATAAAGTCTTAAGTTAAATGTTTTGATATTATTTATTAAAATAATTTACCTGGCTTATTTAATTCTTAGTTACTTAGGAAATACTTAGATTGTTTAATATTTGCTTAAATTAGTAATTTGAGTCTAAAGAAGAATTAATTTAAAGTTTGCCACATTTTAAGCCAATGAAATAGATAAAATTGCTTTATTTTGTTGATTATTTTATTTTGTTAGAATCTTTGTTAGTTTTTAAAATAAATGTTTTTAAAATAATAATGTATAAAATTTTAGTTTATGTAAGAGTGTTTAAAATTAGAATTTAGAGATATTAAATTTAACTCTAACTAATTGGAATAAGTTTCAATTTTAATAAGTTTCAAATTGAATAAATATTAATAACTAATTTAGCTTTATTTGTTTTAAATTCTTGGTTATATTTAGTGTACATGTGAATATATGGATATGTATGGATTCATTTCAATACATGAAAAATTAAAAAAAAAAAGATTAAAAATTATATTTTATCAAAAGGATACATTAAACAATTGCAATAAAAGCTTCTAAATAAAGTAAACTTAATTTAAAAATATAAGTAAATAATTTTTATCAGAGTCAAATGAATAATTCATTTAATAATTAAATAATTAATAAAATTAATTATGTGGAAATTGTCAATCCACACATTATATGTTGGGAGTGTCTTGATTGAGTTAAAAGTTTATGGTCATATCCATTAATAAGTTAAAACTTACACTAGTAATTTAAATATCCAACCTTCCTATTTAAACAGGGTTTGTTGAAAAATATCACATTACATAAAATGCAGTAAAAATCTTAACATGTGTGTATAAAATAAACATACACTATTATAAAGCATACTTCACTTTATTTTAAATTGATTGGTTTTATTTAACTATTGTTGTCACATTTTTTTGAATCAGTTTAAAAGTGTTAAATTTTATTTTTTATTATTCAAATGTCTGAATAGAAAGTTTTAAAAGTTATCCAGCAGTACTACTTCTAAAGCATATGTTCAGCTCGCTTATCAGACAACAAAATCCTGGAAAGATGCTAAAAATACCATTAATTTTTAAAATGAAAATCAACCGGCATTGAAAGTGTATGTTTATTATAAAATTAGTTAAATTCAAACTTTAGCTGTAACAATTACCTTCGACAATTTGAATAATCTTTTAATTAGTTATTAACATTAGCAATAATTACTAATGAAGTATTTTTTATATCTCCACAAAAGTTTAATCTAAAGATAAATAATTAATAAATCATTTATGAAGACAATTGCTCTTAGTTTGTTTTGGAGTTACATGAAAAAGTGATTATATTTATGTCAAACTAAATGTATGATAATAATGAAATATCATAACAGTATTTATTATATTAAATATAAAAGAAATTATAATGATTTTGATTTGTATTATGATGTTTTAAAGAAAGAAAAAGTCATTAAAAAAATAACCTTTTAAATATTTTGGAAAAAAAAAAGATTTTAATCAACTATTTTCATATTAAGACAGATAAGCTGAAGTTAGATTAATCTAATTATCCACTCCAAGTTCATCTATCTATTCATTTAGAATATTTTCTAAATTGCTTTGTTGTTTTGCTGAAATATATTACTTAATATTAAAAAAAAGTAAGTAAATTTAGACTGATGTCATAATATTATAAAAATATATAAACCTATAATATGGAACTATCCTCTTTCTGCTCATTTCTCCTCCAATTTGTATTACAATAAGGAATGTTGTTATAAAAGAACCCCATATTATTTAAAGTATCTACTATTAACTCTTGTCACCTTTAAATTTATTAAATTTTAATGTGAACATTTTCTCAAAGAATTTCTGCTATAAATCTTCATAAATTTATCTTCTGTCTTCCTAAGTGAAAGACTATGTTGCTATATTTTAAAAGAAAAAAGAACTTGAATAAAAGAGATAATTTTCATTATAAGATGGAAAGAACTCCATTCTTTAATCTAAAAAATGGTAAAACAAATAGTTAATGTATCTATTTTTTATGTATATTTTAAATTATTAATATTATGTAGTTATAATTTATGTATTATATTATTATGATTAATAATGTTTATGATATTATAAATATTTATGATGGTATATACCAAAAAAATGGAGTTGGGAAATATATGCTCTTTTGATATTATTTGGAGTTCTTGCATTTATTGTTTCAAACTTAATAAATGAATGTACCCAGTTTATAATAGACTTTTTTACATATCTGGTATAAAATTTAATAAATGATAGTTATGAACATCAGGGCATGCAAGAATTTAAATAGTTTATAAAACTAAATGTTATTATCATTATGCAATGATGATTTGTCAGTATACACATAGTGTAAAAGGATGTGTATGTATTTATTTTATCATTATTATCAAATTTATGCCTAGTGTAGTTAATAATTCACATGCAGAATAGAAATATATATATATATATCAGTTTAGGCAATTTTATGTGAATATTATTGTTTCTTATATGCATTTAGTTCCTCAATGAGTAAGAGCATGGCTTGCTTATTTACTACCACTGCCTGCACAGTTACCGAGTGCCTATTCATGATATTCTATTGTCCAGCCTCTCCATGAGAGAGAGAGATAGTGTGGCCTTTTCATTTTCATCATTAGGCCAGGTGTTTATTCATATTTTCATTATCCACTTTGCCTGGAATATAATATAATGTTTATTTTAGTATATTATAATATCTGAAGGCATGTTTATCTTTATATTTATACTTTTAGCTCTATCCATTTAGAGTATATTATGAGTATTGAGCATAATTATTTCCTTGTCCTATACATAGGTGTTAGTATTATGACATGTGTTACTATTTTGCATAATATTTTTGCTATCTTGCTAAAATCTATAAAAATATCTCCACACTGATTTTCAAACCTGTTTTAGTTATGTAAAGGATATAATATCTTATTTTTGATGGCCTGAATATAGGCATATAGATGTATTGTTTTACTCTGTATATATATAATATTTTAAATAAAGACCATATTAGATAGATGGGAAACTTTTGGATAATGTAATTATTTGTATTATAATTTTTTTTTAAATGCTTTATGGAAAGGTACAGTTATGTGTAAAATTTTATTTAAAATGCTCATTGTAAAGAAATATTCTATTGTATAGACTTTGTTATTTGCTGTAAATAAACATTTTACTATTAATTAAATACATTTCTGTTTCATTGCCATTATTGCATTATTACATTTGTTACTCAGAAAATCTACTTTAATAAAGTTTTCATTATTAATTATTTTATAAGAGTAAACTTCAATGGTCACATAGAATTTATTTATATGTATCACTTATTGTTCATTTTCATCTTCATAATACAATTTATTTATTTATAAGTTTATTCATTCATTCATTTTGCTTATTGTTCATTTTTACCTGCACTATCAGAAGATAAATACTGTTATGTTTTATTTCAAATGTATTTGTAATGTAGATGGTAGCATAAAATAAACTCTTATTACTTGCTGCATTATTCCATATTATTGTATCAGAAGATATGAAATTTATGTATTTTATGGTTGGTAGAAATGAAAGTTATACTTGAAAAACTTTAAAATATTTAGAAATGTTTCAATTTGTTAGCCACATATTATTTAAGTACTTGTATAATCTATTCTTGTGTAGTTTCATTTCTGCTTTCTTAAAATACTAATGTTAAGGATAAAAGTAACAGAAGAATATAAAATGTTTAATGCATAGTTTGAATAATAGTTATCACATTTTAAGATTGTTTATATTACCATTAGCATTTTCTTGTTCCAAGTGCATTTTGAATTTGAACCCTAAGATAAAGACATTTTAGGATATTTTAAAATTGTAAAAGAATCCATATTTTAAGCAAAGTAAAAATAAAACCTGAGATAAGATTTAATTTAATATAAATATGTTGTATATTAGTAATTATAATTAGTTATTATGTTGGCTAGAGAGAACTCACTCTTGTAAAAAAAATTCATAGGTATTATGGTGCCCATATGATCTAGCATTTTCTCCTGTGGTCCAGTGCTTTTGAGTGACCAGATTCCAACTGTTTGATTGGTTACAATATTACTTACATAATGAGTATGCGCTTAACAAATTATTAATTACAATTTTAAATATACTTATATGTAATATTATAGAAGGAACTATTCTTCACACATGCAATAGAATTGACACAACTCTCTCACATCAATAATTGTTTTAAATTATAAGTGGTTCAATTATTGATGATAGAGAGAGTATGTCACTTCTAGTGCATGTGTGAAGAATAGATCATATTTATATTATCTGACAATAAATATACTGAAGTGATTGAGCCAATATTTTTAGCTGCCACTAGGACTTTTGCAATATCTATTTGCTTTTTCATACAATTACTATTATAATAACAATAATAAAAAAAGAATTACATGATTCTCAGCATATCTTAAACATCTGCATTAGGATCAATAATTTGCTCTATTACTTTGCTCCAGAAACTATGTATAGTAAACTTGAATAATCAATCAATATTATATGGTAATTCCAACAAAATCATTATTTCTGGATATTGACATTCATCAGTATCACACATATATGACTATACAAATAAGTTGCCTTAAGTTCAAAACTTTAAAGAATTTAAATCTTAGATCATTAGTTAAACTAAAATAAAAAATAATTGTGGTTGTTAGATATGTGAAAATATAATGCTTCTTCACTAATAAAAACCAATAATCAAAAATTAATTTGAGGATTTGACTGGCATTATGATCCAACATCTACTGGTTGTAGAAGCTAACAATA
Organism: Epiperipatus broadwayi; assembly: GCA_028023455.1. NCBI lineage: Eukaryota > Metazoa > Onychophora > Udeonychophora > Euonychophora > Peripatidae > Epiperipatus > Epiperipatus broadwayi. The sequence continues at coordinate 971,862 of JAQFVV010000242.1, read as the reverse complement.
AATGACATTTAAAAGAATAAGATATATTTCTGCTCCTAATGAACAAAATAAATCAACAATTCTTTCATGTACATTAGTAATTGTAATCTCAGATTTGTAAATCCCAAGTTTCCACTATCATAGGGATGGGAGGGCCAACTCCATTCCTTGAAATCTCTCAATATGATCCATGGACATTTTCAAAAAAATATAATGTGGTCGTTGCACACACATAGTGCAAATATTAAATTAAGCAAAATAAAATATTTATTTTCTCAAAAACATTTTTTTCTCTCTCCAATCTTTATAATGGCTCTACCTCATTCTATCACAGGTGCGATATTCCAAAAAATTATCAATATTGTATGATCTATCAGACTATGAATGTAATCTATACCACAGAGAACATTTTATTTGCTTTGATAGTAATTTCACAGAAGAGCATATACTAACAAAAATAAAACTAGAATTTTACTTCATTTTATTATTTTGCATTTAATTTTTTTTTACTAAGATGGCTGAAACTGAATAAGATAAGAATAAATGACACAGAAAATTACAAATTTCAAAAGAAATGTAACAAGGTATATTCCTTTTTATAAAAAGAAATAGTAAATTTGTATGCCTAAAATGTCTGAAAAGTATTTCATTTAATAAAGAACACAATAGTAAGAGACACTATTTATCAAAACATTCTGATTCCAACAAAATTGTTCGGAAAGAAAGGAATATTAAAATAAAAAAACTTGGAAAAAAACTTCTCCAGTGGTTACTATGCTTTATAAACAGTACAAAGAAGTCAGAAAATTCTGTGAAAGCAAATTACATTTTTTTTAAAAAAATACAATTTGAAAACATTTTCTGAAGGGGAGTTAATAAAAGACTTCATCCTTGCTTCAGTAGAATTAATTTGCCTAGAACACAAAAAAAATTCAAGAAAATAAATATGTCAAAGAACAATAACAAAGCAAACTGAGAAATTGTCATTAAATGTGAAATAGTCATTAATAATAATAATGTTACTTTATTATTAATTTGCAAAAAAATTATGGCCCTCATTTAAAAAAGGGAAAGTTGAAATTAGCCTACCAGTTGAAAAAGTTCCCCATCCCTGCACTATCACAATTAAAATAAAAATAAAATACTAATTTCCAAAATCTCATTATGATGCAGCTCTACAAGTAAAATGGTAAAATAAACTGTGTTAAGATGGGAATTAGTAGTATACTATAATTAATACAGTGAATGATAATACTCAATGTGGTGAATAATTACTACTATTAAATGATTGTATTTATCATTTTTTTACTAGTGTATTTAAATATTAACTAAACAAAGTATCATTCTATTATCACATTTAGTACTATTTTCTTATTTTATTTTATCTATTATGTGAGATATTATAGGATCTTATAGAAAAAAAATGTAAATAAAATTCATAGAAGAGTACCTGCATCTTTGATATAAAATAAATGATAACCATAAATATAATCATGTTCTCTGGTTACGATCATAATCAATGAATCTTATCTAATCATGTCAGATACACTCTTAATGATTAAACACATATTAATAATCAAAACAATAACTATATCAATTATAATGATGATGATAATAATAATAATAATAATAATAATAATAATAATAATAATAATAATAATAATAATAACAACAACAACAACAACAATAAGAATAATAAAAAAATGCTATAAATTGTATTGATATTTTTTATAAAGAATATTAATAATCAATGCTCATTGGTGTTAGCTGTGTTAATTCAAATTAGAACATTAATAATACATAACCAGATAACCAGGAGTTTACTGACTGTGCAACCCTTGCATTTCTAAAAGATAGCAAGTTTTGAGTAATAGAAAGTCATTTATTCCTTATTTATTAAAATCAGACTATAGGATATCATTTAAAAGAATGTAATAACTACTCTTTCTTATTGCACTGCCAAATGTATACCATATAATACTAAATTGTCCAAGCACTTTATTACTGTTACACAATACTTTATTTACCACCCTTTCTTGTATATTTATATGTATATTCATATGTTTGTATTATGTTGTAATTCTGAAGAAGATTGCTGGGGCAATTGAAACTGTAAACTGTAAGACAGATTGGTAAATAAAGCATTGTGTAACAGTAGTAAAGTGCTTGGATAATTTAGTATTATATGGTAAAAGAATGTAGTATGATATTACATTTAATATCACACTGTCAATATTAGTTTCAGATGAAATGACAATAGTCAAATACCTTTCTGGTCTTGAATTTATGTCCAATTTCATTGTGAGCCATGAATTGATACTGATTTGAGATTAAAAACTGATTTGAAGTAATCTCCAATAATACTTTTAATGTGGATGTTATCTTTACGCAACATCTGCTATATAAATTTGTCTATGGCATTTTTTGAACAATTATTATTGAAAAACATTTATTGATGAATATATATATATGAAAATTTGTTCTTTGTATTTTTGGTTCAGAGATTGAAACAACGAGACTAACTAAGCATTATCAGATAATTGGTTAAGAGCAAACCAATTAATTAAAGAAATATAAACAAAATATTAATACCTTTCTTATACAACTATTAGGATTTAGCTTTCAAAAAATAATTTTAACATTGCAATATATATGATGAAAGATAAAAAAAAAAACAACTTATGATATAAAATATTGCAAATGAAAATTAAAAAAAGATTATCTAAAATCTGATTGTTTATATTTAAATTAATAGTAATATATCAATTTGTTTATTTATTTTTGTAAAAAATATAGTTTATTAATTTAAAAAATATTCATTAACTAATGCTACTATGAAGTATTTATAATCAAACATGTTGAAGTCGAGATATCAGACTTTTCAGACATCATCAAAAGAGCTGGGGAAGTGGGGGGGGGGGCACAACAAAATTACTATTGAATAGGGCAATAAAATTCCTAAAGGGTGGCTCCACAAATAATATTTAATTACATCATCAAAAGAGCTGGGGAAGTGGGGGGGGGGCACAACAAAATTACTATTGAATAGGGCAATAAAATTCCTAAAGGGTGGCTCCACAAATAATATTTACTTACTCCAAATAAGTTATGATATTAAAAAAGATTTCAAATCAGAAAGATAGATATATATGATAATAGAAATGTGTGTCATTTTCATATTTGGCATTGAATATGGAAATATTTACTAGATTTCTATAAAAAAATAAAGTTGTAAAAAAATATATTTAAAAAAATATGTATTACAAATATAGATATGTTATTGATATAAAATCACTAAGCAATTAGTAAAAAAAATATCTTGCTATTTTCTATATTCTTATATTTTAATTAGCCCCCCCCCCCCCAAGTTAAAATTGCTTCGATTTATTTATGTGCTGTTGTTTTTTTAATTAAAAAAAGCAACAAGAAATATTCCAGAAAATAGGAATTGCAAATAATATTAACTTTATTCAGTAAGACAGTACATAATCATGAAATAATTAAGCAATTTTAAAGTTCAAAATTTTGAAATCAAAAATTGAGGGAGGGGAGAATGTAGACTTTTTCTTTTAATAATAATAACAAAGCTTAATAAAAAATATAAAATGATTGCTATTGTGTTCAGGGATATTTTTTAATTTACCTCATTAGAACACTTTTTAATCTTGAAATTGCAAGACTGAAGAAATCATAATCTCATAATCTAGGTTTGCAACATTCTTTTAGAAGTAGAATTATAGAAATGAAAACCTCCAGAACCTTCAGTGTTTTAATATAGTACATAATAATAAATGAGCTACTATACTGAATCTTTTAATGTAACATATGAACTACAGACATCTTCCTTAAATTCTATTTGCTCTTAAATACACTATGTAATTCAAAGATCATATCACTTTTATGTTTTACATATTAAAATTTTAGGTCCACCTCATGCAATTAGCATGACTTAAAACATATTTTTGAAGAAATAAACTTTCTGTCAAGCAGCATATGCTAGTAAGTTCAATTTGAATTAAAGTAGGAAATGAAAACACAATAAATTGCTTTTAAGAGAATGATATGCAATAACAAATTATCAACAGTAGATAAATATAATCATTTAGTCAATATTTAGCATTTATCATTAGGCAGTTATTTTATAGTTATATGAATTATTTTTGATATTCAAGAATTAACTTTACAATTTGTCTTATAAAATCAAAATTTGTAAAACACTGTACAATGGATAAAGTAAAAAATAAATAAATCAGTCTTATAGAATTTTGCAAAGAAAAGATTTCTCCATCAATTCCTCATAAAGATAAGTGAGGGAAAAGTCATTAACTTACTAGGATTGTCAATTTCTGGACTGTGAGAATTTGATGTTTTCTTTCATTTTATGCTCTAACTAAAAATATATCAATACCCATTTGCAGTAAAATATTGGGTGCATAGCTGAAATAAATATAAGTCAACTTTTCAAAAAAAGTTTTTAAGCCTTACTGAAAGTTTTATATAGTTTGGATTCCAGTGCTAAGCATTGCACTTGGCAGATGAATGAGGAACAAATATGCCAAAAAGCAGAATAAATAACAAAATAGCATTGATTTTTTAATACAAAACTATCTAATATTAAATGTTACTTTATGATATATATATTCTTACCTCAAGGTTTATGATACATACTGGTGAGGGTGGAACTCCATTATCACGATCAATATTAAAACTATAATCCTGTAAAGTAACAAATAATATAAAATATCAAAAATTAATCATATATTTTGTAATAAAATAAAGTTTATTAAAAATATTATAATAAACAACAAGTAGAAAAAATGAGAAATTTATATATATACAAGTTTAATCAAGGTGGTCTGAATTTCTGTGCAAATAACTGTTATATAGCAGAGTTCAAATGAGGACTATGCTGATAAAAATTAAAATACATGAAACTTAATCAAAGAATATTTATTTTTTTGAGAAACATTCTATTTACAATGAACAAAAGAGAATGTTGACATTGTGACAATGAATTCTAGATTTTTAAAGGGTACAGATTTATTTCTTTATTACTGTCATATTACATATAGAACAGCGATCGGCAATATTTTAGATATTGCAGACCATTAACATAATTTTTAAAGATACAAATTAATTCAAGCATTGAGTATGATAAACATATATATTTATTTATATATTAATAATTTTAAGATGTGCCTTAGTCAAATTTGATGCCTAGTCAATTGTACAGAATTCAGTATTCTTATTTTGTTACTTTTCTATGCCACTGACCAAGTAGGGGTTAATTAAACGCCTTTGAGGTAAATATTTTGCAAGCCATAGAAGTATTTTGTAACAAATCAATTAGCAATATAATGTTCTTGTTCTATTTTACATATAATAATATGGCTTAAACAAAATTTATTTTTTGTTTAAAAAAATTATTAAATGAGCTTGATGAATTTAAATAATATCTGAATTTCTTTGCAGACCATTAAAATTACCACATGGACCACCAGTTGCCGACCGCTGATATAGAATAATGATATAAAATAAATTTGTCAGTATCTCCATTTACTATTACTCACCAAAAAAAATAAATAAGAAATTTGCATTTCGAACAATGTGGAAATATAATTTATAATAAACATTTAAATTATATATAATACAAACTTTTTACAAACATATTTTTAGGATAGTATTTGCTTGAAGGTTTGTAATACTTTCTTTCAGCACTTCAACTGAATTTTCATGATGTTAGCAATGTTCCTAACTATGAGACTGATTTAAATATTTTTTATTCAAGAACCAAACATATTTCATTTTAACACCCATTACTACTGAGCAAAATCTGAGATGAAAGGAGTTGAAAAACTCTTTTGATCTATAATAAATATTTTTTGACAATTAGACATAATTATTTCACTTTCTTAATCATTCATATATACTACTAATTTAAAAATCTCAGAGCCGGCATTGTTCTTATATTAAATTTTAAATAAACATTGGTAAACATAAAAGCCCAGACATATTCCTTTTTAATTCTATAATAAATTTTATCTATTATATTTACATCAGCAATAAGAATTTGAAGGGAAAATTAAATTGTTAACATCTAATTTATTAAGTTTTATTTTCTCCTGCTTTGAAAAAACTATTAAACATTACATTAACCATTATAGCACTTAAATTTATATTTCTTAGTTGAATTCATTTGTAGCTTTAAAACATTATTTGTGATAACAATTATCTTATGTGCAAATTCTAGTTGGCTTATAATAGTTTTCTTATATTTTTACTTCATTTCCATGAAATAACAGTAAAGGTTTTGGAAATGTATAATTAGCTTAGCATATTTATCTTAATTATGTTCATTTTCTTATTATTATCATGTAGATTAATATTTTTTCATAATCTATAAATCCAAAGCAAAATAAAGATTGACAGAATTGTAATTTCTAATGCCTTTTTGTATCAAACCAATATCACAATTATATTTCTCAAATCAACTAGAATATCTTTCATTAACATTCATTTACTATGTGAATAATCATACAGTAATAATAGTTGCAACAACAAAAATGATTGGGATATATATTAGGAATTGGTCTCATCAAAGAGGAATCAAAGATTCTTTCAATTAACAGAAAAATCCTTTCTGCAGTCACACTGAAACAGTAAGATTCGCATTCGAATCTTAAGTTTCACCTTTTTCTATCGTCTCTCACTCACCACTCTATCCTACCCAAATTTAAACTTTTTTGGTATCAAATTGTGTGTGTAGCAATATTAAAAATGTATCAATATATGTAAAATTCACCATAAACCCACACATGTTTTGATATCAAATTTAAAGCAATAAATAAAAATAAATGATGTAATTTGTATTTCTCTTTTAATTATATAAAAATATATAATTTTAACAATTTATTTTAAATTATAAAGTTCGTTATTTATTGCTGTGTTTAAATTTCATATTTAATAATAATTTTAGAAATCTGATTATAATTTAAGTAAAAGTAAAAATAATTGTATATTCCCTTTTGTCTTTGAAATTTTAAAAGTATCGGTTGGTGAGAGATAATAGACTAATTAAAAAGAAAAATTCCCTAAAATCTTTAATTACAAAATGTAAAAATAAACTTGAACAATAGAAATGCAGCTTTCCATATAAATTCAACTTACAAGAATGTACTGATTCTCCTCAGGGCAAATGATTGGATCCAAAAATAAAATTGAACAAAAGTGAAAAGATAAGATCAAAGACAGGACATTTTGAATTTTCTGAGAACTTTTAGTTAAACTTTAGCTGTATTCTTGATCAGTTGAGAGTCTCCAGAAGTCATAAATTAATTTACCTACCACAGTATGGTTGAATAGAAAGTGCCCAGACTATTCGCCTCCCAGAGATGGTCTATCATATGCCGAACCTTCCCATTGCCCTCCACAAAATCAACCCAGAAGATCTGCTGCCCAAACAATTAGAAAGCAGCTGCTGCTGTTAAAATCAATGAATAATCTAAATGCTGGAAAGAACTGCTACTTCTGAAATCATGAACAATTTGCTACTGAATCTGAAAACTTCTCATAAAACTGGTACCTGTACCCAAGCCCTAGAGTACTCTAAATAATATCATGCTATAGCTCACTATCTATATAACTTATAAAAATCTAATTTGTAAAACTATAAATTTAATTATTAATTTATTATATAAATTTCTTTAATAATCTAGCTTGCCTAATTCTATCTTTTCTTGGGTATGTATTTCAAACTTTACATTTTTTTATTATCTAATTATAGCATGCTCATAAGATTTCCGACTGGACCTCGCCAAATTTAAATATAGATTTTAATCAAGACCATTGCCATCTTGTCCATCAACCTATTAATATAATATCTTTTATATACATCTGATGGCTGGTCAGCTCGGAAATCTTCCCTAATTTTCTAAATGCAAATCCATGATTGCTTGAAACAGTGGATGCGGGTCTTGCAAATCCTAATTAATATTTACTTCCATAAATTGCTTAATATTTTCATATAAATCAACATGCATTCAATGCTTCATTGATTGTAATGCAGGGGTCTACTACTTAGCAAATGGCTGACATATTAGTTATTAATTCTCACCCAGCTTACTTATTGTATTATATTTTATTAGGTTTTTAAGTAATAATTCCGTAAATTGCATTTCTTTGAGAGTCCAAAACATTCTTTATAAATGTTGATGATGTAGGGCCAAGTTATAAAATATATTTAAATCTTAACAGAATAGTCTGTAAATTATACATGTGTTACATTTTGGAGACGCGATGACCTCTTATAAGCCTTGGATACTCCAGATTCTATAGGATTTGAATTAATCCCAGTCGTCCTACATAAGAGGACATAATTAATGTTCCCGTAGGGCTTGACGACCATCACACAGTTAGGAAGTAATCGTGGCATAAACCACTTGCCCCTAATTATGCTTATATAACACCTTATCTCTTTGGGCCTATGGCAAACGCTAGCCCATTGTTCTAAACTCATCCACGGTTTCACAGTTTTAATGTGCTGCCACCTTCATATCGCCTTTCTAGACTTACCATGTGTTTCTTCTTATTAATCCTATTATTCAATATATAACTCCTTCTCTGCATTAGTGACATAACTCACTCTCAAATAATTGTTTGTCCATAGTAATTCTTAAATATTTTCTGTAATTAAATAAATATATGTCCACCGCTATGATTATTAATCCTACTTCAGATTCTTGCATTGCAAATATATAAATCCCGAAGGCATGCTCGTGAAATACTTGCTTGAGAATTTAGGTAGCTAGATTACATCAGCCACATACATGTATATCTTTGTAAAATATAACAGTATCGGAAATACCGCTACTGAGATTTTAAATATCACAAAATATTATTGGTTAAATGATTTTGTATAAAATATTTTAAATAAATAAATGTATATCTTTGTTAAGTAATAACAGTATTGGAAATACTGCTACTGAGATTTTAAATATAATAAAATATTATCAATTAGATAATTTACTATAAAATGTTTTAAATAAATAATTTCAAACTATACATCTGCCGTTACATCTTTATTTATTCAATACCCATACAATATAATATTTCCTTGATTCTATAAATATAAATGTTTAATATTAGTGTTATTATTGGCTAACTCGAAAATAAATTCTTGAATCTCGTGCATCCCCCTGACCACCGTGCCTAAAGAAATATTTACTAATGTAGCATCAGATGCGTTATTTCGTAGATTGTATTGTGGAACCGATAAACTATGTTCGAATGCAGTACTACAAGTGGCTTCACTACCTAGATGGTGCTGCAGTTCTGTGTGGTGGTCGAATTCTGCACTATGTTAACGAATCACACTTTTCTGACCATTACAGCACATACCCACAATCATATATATATATATTTAGAAGGACTTGAACTCAGACATTCAATCTCCCTACAATTATCCACTCCAACTTATACAACTGATATGTGTAATCACATACATGTGAAAAAGATAAATGATCTCCAATATACATATTTCATGCTGAACAAGCAATCATCATTTGGTCCAGATCACTATCTCACACACATATATACAATAAGTGCTCCATTTATATTAAGATAACAAATCTTTAAACTTTAATGGACAAGTGTCAATCTTCTCCACCCTCCAACTCTTCAGCCATCCATATCATTGAAAATCTGAGGATGAAATACTCAAAGCCCTTGTTGATGCCAATTTTACTGTCATATTCTTGTTGACTTTTAAGTCATTCTGACCTCTCACATATAGGACCTTAATACATCCATTTAAATATACAGAAGAAGAATGGACAGAAACACTAAACCACCACACATCAGTTGATCAGAGCACCATCTTTCACACATTAATACAATCAGTGCCCAATTTATATTAAGATAGCAAATCTTCAAACTTTAAGGGATAGGCTTCAATCTTCTCCATCCTCCAACTCTTCAATAATAGGGTTATATCCTCGGATTTTCAATGATATGAATGGCTGAAAAGTTAAAGGGTAGAGACAATTGAAGTTTGTCTCATAAAGTTTGAATATTTGCTGTCTTAATATAAATTGAGCACTGATTGTATATATGTGTGAGAGATCATGATCTGGACCAACTAATGAGTACTGGTTCAGCACAAAATACATATATTGGAGATCATTTATTGTTTTCACATGTATGTGATCATGTGAATTGGTTGCATAAGATGGATTGGATAGCTGTAAGAAGCTTGAATATCTGAGTTCAAATCCCTTCTTACATTAAGTTTAGTATAGACAATATTCATGTAGTTAAATATTACATATACATAGTGCAATCAGTTAGATTGGATAATCCAAATTGGGCATAAGTTAGCTATTATCATGCTCAATTCAAATAAAGTCATTTATATATTATATATTTGATTCTTTGCATTAAGTTTCAATATATTCATGTAGATCTATTATACTCTCAAATATGATCTCATTGCAAACTCTCATTCACTTAATCCTCGCTACAAAATTAGTATTTAAAATGTCTAATAAGATTAAATTTTTAAGTGGCATTAAATCTCACTTAACTGCAAGAAAAAATATTTTTGTTCATATATTGTTGAATGTACACAAGAAGGAATTTTACATATAAAAGTGAAATTTTTAAATACAATGGATTTTTTTTTCATTTATTATATTAACTATAATAAGCTTATTATTATAATTTACATTTTAATATTATCCAAAAGATTACGAATATATATAAGTATATTTATGTTTATAAAAATTCATACTCATCAAACATAATTAATAAGGCATAAATAGTTCAATTATTTTGAAATGATATATTTCTGTTGCTAGATATATTAAAGTTTCTTCTCTAGATTTTTCTAACATAATGACAATTAAAGATATTCTATCCACTCTCATTTTTATGATTATAATGACTACTTTCAGATTCAGCCTAATAACTGCAGTGTTGTGTGTGTGTGTGGGGAGGGATCTGTAACTGCATATAGAAATTTTATTAATCAAAAAATCAATGAGTCATTTGCTTATAAAATAACTATGATTGTTAAATAATAATCTAGCAAGAGTAAATATAATTATATATAGAAGATAAAAAAATGTTTATTTAAAATGTTTAAATCTTTGGTTCAAAAAATAATAATTTTTATAAAAAGGTCTATCTTCAATATACATTATGCATGAAAGGTATTTATTACATAGAGTGTCCCAAAGGTCACCATTACTTGCATAACAACAGATATTTTGGAATGCACTTGCCATGAATGGGACAAGCAAATAGAGAATATTTTTTAAATAAAAGTAGACTTAGCTTCAATTTGCCACTTTTTCTATGTATGATCATTTTTGGGACAACAATATATATATATGTGTGTGTGTGTGTGTGCAATCACTCATAAACCTTGTCATCCCAATTCAAGAAAAAAGAGAAAGGAAAAGAACAAAAAAATTTATATGAGTTTTAGAATGACTATACAAACTAATTATTTTCCCACAAATACTTCCATATATATGATCTACTGATCCTTTGGTCTATTTATTGCTTATATATGTGTGTGTATCTATGTGAGTAGTGACAATTCCACATTCATTTTAGTCAAATATTAAGCACTGAATAAACTAATAGAATACAAATGAAATGTTAATAGATCCCAGATTGTTTCTCATGGCAATAAGAATTGTAATATGAAATAGCCAATTAACCAGAGAACAATAAATTAAAAGTGAATAATAAGAAACTACATTATAAGGCAATCGCTTGATATCCAACAAAAATAACAGCTTTTTAAAAGTTTGATTTTATCTGACATTTTGTAAAATAAATTAATATAACCATAATATTTTTGCAGCAATTAATACCATCTAATAATTTTTAAAATTAAGAAGAAAAAAAAACACTTAGAAAATAACTTTAAATACAAAATAAATTAAAGATTTGTTTTTTTTTTTAAAAAAAAACAGTAGGTTATATTAATTTCATACAAACAAAAAAAAAAGGGGGGATAAATATTTACAATTTATGATGAGATGTGTTCTAATTTGCTTAGAGCAGGAAGAAATGGCGGTCATATTATGTTTTAGGGGTTGAACAAAATCTTTCAAGATCAAAAACTATAGATTATAAAACTTTTGATGAAAGTATAATTAATAAAATCATGAGCGAATAGGCAGGATTAAATAAATGGGTAAACAATAGATAGCCTCATTTCTTTTTTATAGAGAGATTTTATTACAGCATATAATTTTTTATGTGACAATGTGCCAGTCAGGAAACAAGCAGTTTGGCAGATATCTTGAAAGTATTACAGATTCACATGAATTTTCAGATAGTTAACATAAGGCACGTAAATCATTTTTGGTCAATGAAGTATTAATATGTATCATAATGGATAGTTGAAATTACCTATTAAGAAAGTTCAAATCTTTTACTATTTTAGGGAACAATACTGTCACTTATGTAAACAAATATGATCATAATTCAAAAAGATTATCCCATGTTTCCTAGTGCTGCTTACACATTGTACAATAAGTATTTAAATTGATTTATTAAAAATATATTAATGGGAATGTGTATTATAAAAGTTTTTAAAAAGGTAGCATTATAATATGCTCAGATCATAAGCATGATAACCAAATGCATTACTATTGCATTATAATGATCTTTGTGTCAATGCTCTAATTAAAAACAAATTACAGATAATTATATCGGATTTTCTAATTAAATTATCTTTGTAGAAAGTAGTAAGCATTTAAGAATAGAGAATAGTTTATTAACTCTGCACTAATTGAATTCAATTTTTATTGCATTGTGAAAAGTGAAATTAGATGTGTTATGACATAATTGCTAAAATAAGGTTGTCATAATAGAAATGGAGATAATAAGATTAAAAGATAAAAGTATTATGTATTTTAATTAAACAAATTTTTTAAACTTTAAGCTTTTATTTAATTTGCTAATATTAATGATAATGTAAAACTTTCACAATATTTGTAAGTTTATTTAACACTATATGAAGTTTGGAGTAAGAATATTAGTATGAATTTTAAAATTTTACATATTTTTGAATTTTAATTATAAACTTCCTTGTTAAATGTGTGGGTGCAAGTTCAATATACTTCACTGAAAAAATTCAAGTTAGAGAATAGTCCTAAGAATTTAAATATAGCACTATAATTTATTGTCCAATTATTATTTAAACTTTTAATAAATGAGTCTGGAATGGAGTAAATAGATGGTACTGTTCCTAATATAAATGGTGGAAATAAATAAAAAAAAAAAGCTATGTAATGCTTTTTTAGGATAATATCATATATCCTCTTTTTTTGGCTTTGATTTATGAGATATTTCTTTTCACATAAATTTGAGTTTAATGGTCTTATAATGCTTCATCTTATGTATTCTCATCAAAATTTAATCTTATTAAATATAATTCTAAAGTTTTTAATTCCTCCAATAAATTGTTATTCCTATATCAAGTTTATATCATTCAATATTCACATTTTTTCATATTCATCTTCAAATTTAATGATAGTTCTTTTCTTGCAATTTATTAACCATAAAACAGATCTTCTTTATGCAGTATTATTAAAAAGTGATTAGTCACATTTTTTAAACTCTTGTGTGTTCTTTAGAATTTAAACTAAAATGATTAAATAATATAGATTTATAGCATTATGACATATGACTATCTATTTTAATTTCCTTCATTTAAGTATTTCCTGTATTATTTTAATATAAAATGATAATTTTAATTAGCATAAAAATGATTTTCATATTTATTAATATTGTCCATTGTGACAATCTGTTTAAAATCTTATGTTATCTGTTTGTATCATATATTAAATCACTAAAAACTTTGAAAATGTTTTCTAATGAAGGAAGAAAGTTTTAGTTATTTAAAATTTTATAGAATTTTCTTATAATATTATACATCATATTTTCCCTACTTTAGTATCATATTTATTTAAGCATCTCTCAAATAGATATTTTATCATTTATTAGTTAGTGTAGACTTCATTCAACCAATTCTAACTATGACATTCCATATTCATATGTTGTCTCATTATATCTGTTTATAATATTCTCTACAAATTAAGCAAATCTTAGTATATGAGTTTTATATTTTTTAAGTGTCTTTAAATTTGTAAAAAAAAAAAAAAAAAAGTATAATGACGTTTTCTATAGTAATTTACTAAATTATTCTCTTCATTCTTTTTTATTCAATAACAGACTGATTTAAAACAAATCCAATCAATGTTTATATAGATTTGAGTATTCTTTAAACATCAATATTTCTTTTATCCAATGTCATATTATATATAAACATAAGTAATCTTGTATAAATTACATCCTATAATTTATCAATAAAGGATCAATGTGAGGAAAACATATTTTATTTAAAAAAATTTATCTATATAATGGTATTTTGCTTATGGATATTTGAAAAATGTTTATGAAAATACTTGAAATTTTCATCAAATTTAAATAATGTGCAATAAATCCTGTACTAATATAAAATTTCATCAATAATTTTTTTCTTTTTTTCATATTGCAATGTTTTTTTCATCAATATCTTGACTTACCACAATAAAAAAAATTAATGTTCTTGAAACAATTATAAAAGTATAATGTAATAAACTACAATAGTGATCAAGCAATTAGGTCTCTATCACAAAAAAAATACTAATATTTTATCCTATTTGTAAAAAGACTTTTATTTCATTTTATGAATATAACTTGATGAGATTAATATTCTGAAAAATAATTTAAAAGAGATTAAAGTGAAAGTAGAATTTATCAAACAGAATAATTTGAACTTTTGTAATATATTTACTAATTTTCAAAAAAACTTGTTTTCTTAGAAAAAAAATTATATAACAACTGAGCAAGATCTAAAGCAGAGATGACCAATCTTTTACGGGTGATATCCTAATTTTTTTTATGCATGAGTTTAAAAGTGTCATATAACCATATAACTTTCTCACAACTATACAATTTTTATATAAAATATGTTAATATAAATAAATAACATTTGTTATAACATAATAATATAATCTAGAGAAAATTTAAAGTTTAAACATTATCCGAATATGATTTATTTTTTAATAGCATCTTTAATGGTCAGAATTAAATTTTTTAATGAAGACTGCAGATTATTTTTCAAATTTGAATCAGTCAGTCAAGACCTTATATTATTTTCTATAAATTTCAAGGATATAAATGTTTGTTCAAATCTATAGGTTGTTCTGAAACAACAAATATATATCTGGGCAAATTTTCTTAGTTGTAGAAACTATTCATAGGTTAATAATCACCAGTAATTAACCATGTCAATATCATTTAATCACATAATGAATTTATTTTAAAGTCAGTAAGTTTCATTTGGATGTTACTAGAATCCTCATGATTTTTTTGTTTATTGAGAAAAAGAAAATTATATATCTTCTAAAGCAAAACCACAAAGGCAACATTGAAATTATTCTTGCATTAATCTGATTTTGTAAATATATTTTATAAAATTAACATTATCCTCGGCACAATCATATTGTTCTTTTGAATGCAGAAATTGGGTTAAATCCTCATTTTCCAATTGATAAGTGAACAGTAAATTTCATTTTGAATGCATATATTGCTTGCTAAACTATAAAAAGTTTTTTGAAATTTCAGATTTAGATCCACGAGATGAATGGCATCATCATCTAAGAATGCTAAACTAAATAGCTAAATGTTATCATATAAAGGGGAACTTTCCAATAATAGTTTAGTTTTTAATTCTAAAAAATTAAAACAAAATTGTTCAGCTTGGTATTCTAAGTCTAACATTTCACAAAATTTTCTTAATTCTCAACTATTTAATTTCTAGCTTTGATTTTAATTTGTCAAATATATTGGCTTTTTTGTTGCCCAAGAAACAAAATCTTCACAAATCCTAAAATTTGTTATCAATTTCTCTTATAAAATGCTTACTTGCACTATATTACATATAGTGTTAAATTCATCCAGAACTAAAGAAAAAAATGCACAAGCATGTGGACAAAGTCTATCAGATATTCAAATACATTGTAAGATAAGAGAGTTTTACAGGTAGTACATCTCATAATTGTTTGATTTGACAAGACAATTTCATTTATTTTTCTTTTGATATTTTTATCACCAAAATATCATGCAAATAGTTAGAGGACAGCTTAATTTCTTCTCCATCACAGAATGATTTCTACATTTTGCTTAAACTAATAAAATTTTGTATATCATAATTAAATTACCACAATTTCTCTTAAAAATATATTTTGTCTTCTTTTGATTTCTTACTTTTTTTATTTTTAAAAACAACCATATATTCTATCTGTAACTTAGTTTCAATCAATAATTTTTGTTTTTCTTCTACTCCAGGCTGATATTATATTTTAAAGTGGTTCATGATGAATCCAATATAAGTAAACATTATTTTTTGAATGATCATTGAATTCCTATTTGCTATCATTTCTAAATTTTCTTTTGTAATATGATAGGCAACTGATTATATTTTTTTTCCATAAAGAATAAACTTGTAAGGGTAAACAAACTCTGGATTAGATATCTCAAAATTAGATTTGTATCAAAGGTGTACTTACAGAATAAACATAGAACAAAGGGAGCGATTTTTTAAAAATTGACTCAATGATTTTTTTCTGAGTATTAATAAAAATTAATTTTTCATTATATAAGCTAAGCTTAATTTGACATGCCATATTTGGTGATAAAATGAATTGTGATAGGTGCATGCTAATAAATCAGTTACCCCTAATCTAGAAATATATTAAGCAATTTCTCATGGAGTAAAGCAACAATTTCTCTGAGAGATATTATTTAAAAATATTAATCTTTTTCACAAATTGTTTAAGAATGAACCACAGAGGCTCAATAAGATGTGTAAAATCATGCTTATGTCCATCAAACCAACATATAAAATACAATTTTTCATGAAAATAACATGTGTACCCAGAAGATGAATCTATCACCTCAAAATATTTAAATTATCAGCAACTATAAAATGTCTATGCAGAAAAATAATTCATGTCAAATGAGTAACACAATTCAAATTATGACATTTCCATGAATACATTTCACTATTGAAAGAATGTAGTCTGACTGATATTTTGTTTGACAATCACCAAAAATTACATGGGAAAAGTGTGTATAATGTCTAATTTGAACATATGATAAG
Source organism: Epiperipatus broadwayi (assembly GCA_028023455.1). NCBI lineage: Eukaryota > Metazoa > Onychophora > Udeonychophora > Euonychophora > Peripatidae > Epiperipatus > Epiperipatus broadwayi. The sequence goes on along the minus strand of JAQFVV010000242.1, from coordinate 954,659 downwards.
TTGTCCATTTATTTACTGTCCATTAGAGCTTTAAAACAAGTCAATCATAAGTCAAGAAATTCATAAAAAAAAAAAAAAAAAATTGGTAGACAATAAGGTAAGATATTCACAGTAATTTATACTGTTTGCTTCATGTTTTTTTTTTTTTTTTGGTTTCAATACTTCATATTTATCACTATATCTCATAAATTATAAAATAATGAGAGAGAAAAAAAAAAAAAATTGAACTTAACATGTTGTAATAGGAAAAAAAAAGTCTAAGCAAAGATATACTACAAGAAAGTAATATAAATTTGAAATAAAGAAGAAAATAAAAAGCAAAAAATAAAAAGATAATAAATATATACAAATAGATAGATTTAAAAAAACTATTTGATTATTTTATAATTGACAAATTTAATATTAAATTGTTAAGTTATTCATCTATATATATATATAAAGTTATTATTTATATTCAAAGACGTATTATAATAAAACAATCAATGAAACACACAAAAACAGAAATTATCTCATATTAACAAAAGTAATAACATTTATATTTTCAAATTGTTACTTTTAATATTGTACTTGTTATTTTACAAAAATGCTGCTGAAAATGAAATGTTAGACATGATGCAAAATTAATTATATTTATCTTAATAACTTCAATTACTTTTTGAATTTCAAGTTAAAAAGTAATTTTCTTTAATAACCTTATAATTTTAATTTTTTTTAATGGCAAAAGAGGAAAAATTCTTTCATTAAAGTTTTAAAATAATTTAACACTACATTTGTTACAGTTTTCTAAAATATATAATTGTAGGGTTAAAAATATATCACTTAACTCAATAAAAATTATAGCTAAAATCATTAATATGTACTTATAAAAATGTGAATATTACATTAATTATTATTCTATTTGCATAAAATCAGGGTAATAATCAAATTGTGATTTAAATAAATCTTTGCATTTAGAATTCTCTTTTGCTTTACATTTGTTTATTATAATTAATCATTAAAATTATTCATTGCTATTAAGAAATCTATTATTTAAAAAATATATGTTTGTTAATTGCATGTATATATTATCATTGATGAAACTACCAGCCACACCAAAGTAGATGAAGATGCTAACTGATAAGTTTCATTTTTTTCCCTTCCTAATATAAATAGTGTAATATGTTCAAATAAATGTAAAATAACATGAAACAAATATTTCTAATAAGTTACATTTGAGAAGAAATTGAATTACTGATGAGGACAAATGCAATTCTGAAAAGATTAAATTAACAATGAGGTCAAACTCATAACTGAATTATAAAATAAAGTAACATAACAATACAAAAAATAAACTATACAATTGGAAAAAACTGCATTTGTTATAATTTATTTCCAAAAGTTTACACTGATTACTTTTATTGGAAATATTTTGTTTTTCAATATTTTTTCTTAGTTAAAGATATTAATTTCAGGGATTTGTTTCCTATTCAATTTATTATGGAATTACATTTGCCTTTATTGCTAATTTATTTTTGTCAGAATTGTGTTTGCTCTTATTAGAAATTGAAATAACTGAAGATACAATAAATGACTTGGTCAAACAACCATGACTTCTGTTAATAGTCTCTAAGTGACACAGTGTGAAAATAATAAAACTAATCTAATTTCTTCTTGAATGTTTATTGAAAATATTTGTTTTGCAATTATTTTTTATTTGCTAAGGATACTAATTTCCAAACTATTTTCTATTCAATTTATTATGGAATTGTGTTTTATCTCATGGCTAATTTATTATTTTTGGAAATACAATCTTGTTTTTTTTTTTGCACTAAAGATATTAATTTTAGTTTTGTTTTTTAAATAAATTATTCTATTTCATGATTTCAAACAATTTATTTTTATATTTGTTTACTTCTTTATTCAAATATATTGCATTATTTTTGTTAGGAAAAAAAAAGAAATATATTGCTTAGTATCTTCTTGTCTATCTTAGTATGTGAACGGTGTTTTTTAATAACGTGGAGAATCCTAAAAATTTCATTAAATACAAATATTGCATTATTTTTGTTAGGAAAAAAAAAGAAATATATTGCTTAGTATCTTCTTGTCTATCTTAGTATGTGAACGGTGTTTTTTAATAACATGGAGAATCCTAAAAATTTCATTAAATACAAATTCATTTACTTTATGCAGAATTAAAAAGCAGTACAAAAAGTGTTATTATTTCAAAAAATTAACAAAATTAATTTTTTAATTAAAAATGGAATTTTATTAAAAAATAATAACTGAAACACACAGGCTTATTATATATCTGTGTCTATATATGTAATATATAGGGTATATGAGCACAGACTTTCACACACCACTCTCCACACTATCTCATAACACTGATACACTTGAACATATACATGTTGAAAAGATAAATAATCACCAATATATGTATTTCATGCTAAACCAGCTCGGCCTCAGGGTGGTCTTTGAGCATTCCATCATCAGATTTTCAATTGGATGGACGGTTGAAGAGTTGGAGTGTGGAGTATATTGAAGCTTGTCCATTAAAGTATGAGGTTTGGCTATCTTAATATATATCTGAGCACTTATGGCATATATGTGTAGAGATGGTAATCTGGACCAACTGATGATTTCTGGTTTGGCATGAAATACGTATATTGGTGATTATTTATCTTTTCAACATGTATGCGTTCAAGTGTATCAGTGTTATGAGATAGTGTGGAGAGTGGTGTGTGAAAGTCTGTGCTCATATACCCTATATATAAAAAATAATAGTAACTGAATATGCTATTTTAATTTTTTTTTTTAAAAAAAAAAAGTTGACTAGTACTGCTCTTTATTTCATTAGGCAAAATTTAGTATACAAATTTAATCCACATTACAGTAATATAAATATATTCCTAAATAGTTATCAAGATTTTAACTGTGATTGAATTTTATTTTTAAAATTGTACTAGTAATTTAATGTGGTTAATTTTTTTATTTGCCTTTCTGTGTCTTGATCATATTGATTTATTTAAGTTATGGTAAACTTGTTTTAACTATAAATTGAGGATAAAAATGCTTTTAATATTGATGAGATAAGCACTTATTAAACTGTATTTGAAATTTTCACTCTTTTTGTTTTGATGTTTATGCTTAAAATTTTAAACTGTTCTTAATCAGATCAATTTTGGTTTTGTTAGAGCAAATTAATTTCTATCAATTGTGAGAATATTTTCAATATCAATAAAACAAACTACTTTTCATTTCAGCCTCAATAAAACCTTTTGTTTTCAAAATTACATAAAATTATACTGGTTGGGTACTACACATTAAAGATGTAGGTTTACCTAGGTCAATCTATTGCTAATAAAAGCTGCTTGAAGAATGTTTTCAAGTTTTCAGCATTTCAATCATGATGGAAGTATTTGCCTATGATATGACATGACATTTTTTAAATAAGATCTCTCTAATCCTAAAAAAAATAATCAATTTTTCATTTGGTTTTCTAAATATAGGACTCTACATTCATTAGCTAGTAAAAAATAATAAAAAAACTATAATGATTTTTGAAGAGTAGTAATTAATTTATTGAACACACAGAAAGCATATGTAAATAGTTTGAACAAGCATTAACCTGTATTCAATGTGCTTTAAAACTCATAATAATCAAGCGTATTTTTTCCGACAGAAGGATCTTCCAAACCACAACACTATCACCATGGAATAGAGCAAAAAAAATTTGTTCAGAAACCAGCGATTTGGAAAAAGAAAATATCTATATAGAACAAACTCTTATGAAAAGTGGTTATCCATCAGCTGTTATAAAGAAAATGTTAATAAATAAGCAAAAACTCTCCATATAGTAGTGCCACCTTGTGCTAACCAGAGTAACCAATGGATGCCAGAAGGCTTGTGCATAAAATCCCTATCTAGTGCCTACTCATCCAATATCCCCAGACCAGTTTCTGGCTTGTGGCCTTCATCAGTGAGGAGCCTTGGATCTGAGAGCACTGCACCTAGATCTTAGGATCTAATGCAACCCTCCAGCAGCCATCTTTTATCTCTACTTCACTACAAAACTATGAAAATGAAATTGAAAACACAATAATATTTTCAACCTAAGCTCAATAGCTTATATATCATATGGGTCTGAACTCAATTCAGCCCCCATACATTTTGGTAACTTCGGTGAAGGCCACAAGCCAGAAACTAGTCTGTGGATATTGGATGAGTAGGCACTAGATAGGGATTTTATGCACAAACCTTCTGGCATCCATTGATTACTCTGGTTAGCACATGGTGGCACTACTATATGGAGAGTTTTTGCCTGTTTACTAACATTTATGTCCTAGCATGAGATGGTGATCATGTGATGTTTAGTGGTTTAACACCAATCCTGCCTAATAGGATAATGGTGGCTATGGTTGTTAAAGAGCCAAAGTCACCAAAATGTATGGGTGCTGAATTGCGTTCAGACCCATATGACTATATAACCTATTGAGCTTAGATTGAAAATATTATTGTGTTTTCCAATTTCATTCTCATAGTTTTGTAGTGAAAAGGTGGCTGCTGGAGGGTTGCATTAGATCCTAAGATCTAGATGCAGTGCTCTCAGATCCAAGGCTCCTCACTGATGAAGGCCACAAGCCAGAAACTAGTCTGGGGATATTGGATGAGTATGCACTAGATAGGGATTTTATGCACAAGCCTTCTGGCATCCATTGATTACTCTGGTTAGCACAAGGTGGCACTACTATATGGAGAGTTTTTGCCTGTTTACTAACAGTTATGTGCTAGCATGAGATGGTGATCATGTGATGTTTAGTGATTTAAAGAAAATGTTAAATAGACAACAAAAAGAACCATCAAGAAAAAAGACAATTATTAGTACTGTAGCATACCCATACATTCCAAAAATAGCAGACAAATTAAGGAAAATCTGCAATAAGTACATCAGAACAGCATTCCAGAGCCATACCATACTATGAGGAATTCTAATATCTACAAAGCCTAAATTTGAAATGCTGAAGAGAAAAAACTGCATCAATGAAATACCATGTAAATATGGAAGAACATATATTGGTAAGACCAGTCATCCCATTGAAAAGCCCTTGCAAGAACACAAACTGATGATTAAAAGAGAGAAAACAGATGTGTCTACGGGTAGCAGATCATGTATGTGCCAATGAACATATGTTCAATTGGGAAAATACAAAAATATTGGATAGCAAAGAAAAGGTACAAAGAAGAAAATTTAAAGAAGCTGCTCACATTAAAATTGCAAAAAATCCCATAAACCAACCTGTGTGACTATACATAATGTATAGAAACCACTAATCAACTTTGCTCTCACGAAAAAGTAGAGAAATCAGAAGGAACTTCATAGACAAGTATATGAAATTTCTACAGACTGTTGCCTTTGGCAGGATGGTCAGTTGTTAAAGCATTACCTTAAAATTCAATACTCAAGAATCTAAGGGTCCAGGTTTGAATCCCATGCTACTACTATCATTGGTCAGGCCAGCAACATCTGAAGGAGAGAATACCTCTCAAAATGTTGTGCATATACTAACCTGTTTGATATGCTATTACTAACAGTTGAATGTATTTTGGAATATTTAAATAAAGTTAAATTTTTCTAAAGACATTCAATACACATATTAGATGATGAAAATAGTCCAATATAAAAATACAACTAGATCGTAAGCAGTTTTCATTAAGTGTGAATATTTTGATCCTGGAATGAGTTCCCAAAACTTAAATAGAGAACTAGATTTGTAATGTATTTACAATGCCTGATCCTTTTTCATCTCTAATAACTCCAATTCTCCAGCTACTTTTCCAACAAGTATTATTTCAGAAAATGGAAATCCATCTTCAATAATAGCTCAAATAAATGGGTTCACAAAATATGCAAATGTAAATTTAAAATTTTTAAAATCTTCAAACCTAATATTTGAAATGGGGAATGATTAAATATTATGGACTTAAGACCTGGCACAAAAAACCCAAAGTTTATCTTCAAAACTAAATACAGCTTGTAATAAAATCACTAATCATTTTTCTCTTTCCTTGTAAAATCAAATTAAATGTTTCCAAATGTTCCACAATGTTTGTAAGGAACATTAAGTCAGAAAAATAAGTTTCATTTGCTAATTCTGGGTATTTTTTTCCTTTTTTTGTAAAAAAAAATTTATGATAGGTTTTAGAAGTTCCAAAAAACAGTTCAAAATATTGTAAGTTGATAGCCATCTTATAACAAACCAAAAGGAGAGATCACTGGTCAATTCATCTGGTTGGTCATTTAACTCTTCTGAAAAGTTCTTAAATTGATGGAGTGTGATTTAGTATTTGTTCTAATTAAATTCACAATCTACAATCTTGCACATTTTGTATTTTAAGTATTTCACTATGAGATGCTTACAGTGCATTATGTAGTGAAAAGAGACAAAATGTGGAATTTGAGGATTGTTGTTTAAAAGACCAATAAGACCTAGATTATTTTCCTATCATTGCAGAAACTCATCAGTCATAATACTTACAAGTATAATACTTACAAGTTTATCATGAGACAATTCAAACCTATTGATTACCTCCTCAAGTGCATCTTTGACATTGATACTGCAAGTTGTTTCAGTAAGGACTAATAGGTACATCTGCAGATACATAGTCCACAAAAACAGCCAATTGTGGAACATGCTGAATGTCTGTAGACTCATTGAGAGCTAAACTGAATGCTGTACAATTTTTCATAATTCACATTATATTTTTAACATTTTTACTAATTTCATTAATAAGATGCTTAGTTGTATGGCGTGACATAGGAACTTATGTGATCAATTTATGCAGATTTGTATTACCTGGATCCAAAACTTTAACCACTTCCAAGTTTCTTTTAATAAATTCTCCTTCTCTATATGAAAATTTGGCATGAGCAAAATTCCAAGCTACCAAAGAACTAGCTTTGTTGGCTGTCATCTTTGTCATCCTCATGACTAAAAAAAGACAAGAGTATTCATTGCTTATGAAGACCTGATTGCAATGACTTAAGTTTCTCTGTTCACAATTTTGAATTATGTGGATAATGAGTTGAAAAATGGGGATGACATAAATTATTTGCTTTGTAGCTTGCAATTGTAATTTTAGAAACAAGAGACAATGACTTTCATTATTGTCAATAAATACAATTTTTTCTACCCAATTTTTCTGAAAGCTTCTATTTTATTGTTTGTATTTTCATTTTTTGATATTTTCTGAAGTCATGTTAACAAAAAATTTAAATAAATTTATGTTCAAAGTCTGAAATTCAAACAAAATATATAAATAAAATAATTAATTAAAATAAAAATATCTAAATATTAATTTTTGTTTTAAAAGATTCATAAATGGTGCAACAAATTGTCAAAGAAACATGGCTTCTTAAAATAAAAAACAAGTAATACATCGTCTAATCATCCACACCGTGTGATGGTGCTGTTTCTATGCTAAAGCACAGAAATATGCTGTTTATAAGGCTGCTCATAGACCTTATGGCCTGTAAACTGTTCAAACACTAAGATGTTGAAGTGCACCCATTACCCCAACAACTCTAGCATGTTGAACATTATTAGCGATGAGTATGCAACACTCTCTATAGACATTACTCTTGACTATTGTACAGCATATGATATGAAGGTTTCTGTAGTTGTAATGACGAAAAGTATATTAGAACAGATTTTTTTTTTGGTTAAATGTATTGTAATTTATGTGAGTTAGTAAAAATTGTAATGAATTCTCAAACGCCCCTACTTTCATTGTCAGGGGTCACAATTCATTAAATGAGGAATGTAAATCACAATTTGGCAAAGTTAACGATCAAGTCGCGCACTTTCCGATACTTTTTCGAGATCAAAACAGTTAAATGGCAGATGATCATTCGGTGTTGTAGTTTTTAGATTTACCTGCTATAGAAGCAGATGTGGTGGCCTTCCTTCAACCAAAAAAAAATATTTTACCCATCCAGAAAAATTGTCTTTGTGGTGGTTTAATGAAATTAAGGCGTTGTCAAACATCTGAAATGGAATGTCAATCGTGTCAATGTCGCCGAAGGTGTTCCATTCGCTCATGGAATGGGTTTGAGGGCTGCCGAATCACTTTTTCGCAAGTGGTAGGGTTAATTTATTATTGAAGCCGGGATCAGCTTACAGTGAAGCATATTAGAGCTGAGTTGGAAATGTGTCAAAATGCCGTAAGGAATATGATGACAGGTCTTAAAGAGGTCTGTCGAGAAAGCCTTGTTTCTCAAAAAAAAAAAGTTTCTTCAAAAACAATAAAAAAGACTGGGGAAAAAAAAGTTTCTTAAAAAAAAACAAAAAAAGACCGGAAAAAAAGAAATGTTTGTTTTTTTTTTTAAAAAAAGACAATGTTTTAAAAAGCCAAAAAAAAAAAAAAAAAACATTTTTTTATTCTTAAGAAATATACATAAAACTGGTTTTAAAAAAATCAAAAAATCAAGCAAATCCAAAAATTTAAATCATAAATCAACAAAATAAAAACAGCCTGGTAATGTTATATCTATTTGTTTTTCACTAGCAACAGTGCCATCGAGCGGTATAGATGATTAGACGATGCATTACCAAAAAACATTTAGAATAATTAAAGCAATTTTGGGCTATATTTCTGGCCAATATTTTTCTGATAATCCTTAAACATCTGTTGCATTATTACTTACCACCAAAAATAGAAACAAGACATCCAAAATCAAACAAATGCTTTCCAATTTTATTTTCAAGAGTTTTTTTTATATAATTGTTAAAAAAAAAAAACATGAAACTGTAAGTGCAGTAATTATAAGCAATTAAAATAATTTTCTTAACCTGTTCCCATGTCTTTAGAAAGCTTCGGAAAAATTACAGATCATAAAAAAATTTAAATAGCTCAATAAAACAATCTACATATCAGATTTTTTGAAAAATATAAAATAGGACATTTAGTTGATAGGAAAACTATTATTAAAATATACAAACACAAAATTGCCCAAATCATAAATAAATATACACATGTGATCACTTCATATACACATGTAGTAATTTTTATAAGATTGGGTAGATATCATTAATTTACATCCAGTTTGCCAATATATTTGAAATTAGTATGCATACATGATGTAATTTGTAACAAAATAAGTAAGAAAAATGTTTGATACAAATTTCTATCATATTACAATTTATACAATTAAAAAAAAATCTGAAATAATAAAAATAAATCGGATTTCAATGGGAGCCACACTTAGAGCCAGCATGCAGCTCAGAGAGCTGCATTTGCCCACTACTGCTCTATATAATAAAGAACAAAAGCTTTCATTCTTTTGAACTTTCTGAATCTAATGTAGTGGCATATATTCTTATAAATTGGACAAAAATTGACAAATCTAAACAATTTTAAGAATAAAAGATATTATGAAATTTTTTTTTTGGATTAAATAAAAACAAATTTAAGTGGGGGAAAAAATAAGGTACTTGGGTATTATTCCTGCAACCAAAGAAAGATAGAAGGACTTTTCACATTCGTATCAATACACTGCTAACTTTTTAATGTTGTTATTTTGGCAAAATCAAACATTAGAAAAACATTAGAAAGTTAGCAATGCTTTGATACGAATGTGAAACATCCTCCTATCTTTCCTTGGTTGCAGAAATAATACTCAATATAGTTTTACAAAAGCAAAAAAAATAAAAACATTACATGAGATATACATGTATTGTACTTTTATGAATTCTACATGGACGCAAACTAACTTCTGACACTTGCTTAATTCGATCAATTTCAACAAAAAAAAAAAAATACATGGTCCGGGTTGCAGGAGAAAAAAAGTCAATATAAATATATTTTATAAAAGTAAAAAAAATATTTTATGAAATATACAGTTATGCAGACGATTCTTGCATACAAAATGGCAATTATCAGTAGCATCCCCACTGTCCTTCCTCCTCTGAAAAGGTTGTGGAACAAGTAATTGCCCAGTACATGCTCTAAATAGAATTCTGCCAGGCAATCTAATTTTTGGAATAAACAAATAAAGTCAATGTCTTTATTCAATTACAATTAAATAATAACAAACTTGTAATTCAAAAACGCAAGAATTCAAAAACGCAAAGTCAAAATAACCAAGTTGAAATTGGAAAAAAACACAAAAGTAAATAACGCAGTTGAAATTAAAAATGTTAAAACAAATTCACAATAATAACAAGTGGGGTAAAACTGACTTTTAGTGGCCACAACTTTTCACCCTCTATTTTTAAAAAATTGAACTATATTTTGTTTTCATCCTACATGCAGGAGTTTGCATTTATTTTTTAAAAATTGAACTCTATTTTATTCATACTATGTAATTGTAAAGTATATCTAACTATAAATGTATTTTTTATATGAAGGTTAATAAAAAAAAATTTTAAAAAACTTACATTTTTATGTGCAATTTTGAGCTAGGTTATAAACTATTAAAATTTGTTTTTTCCAAAACAGAAACTATTAAATATTAACGTTCACATGTGGCAAAATTTTAAATAATTTGCCAATGCACTTTATTGTTCATGAGACTGATGTTAATGAACAAGTGCTTATAGACTGGTGTCATTTTTGCCGGGAAGAATGTGCTACATATTTCGATGGAAATCCAGCACAATTTGATGCCAATGGAGAACCACGGAGAGTGGAGATCGATGAGTTGTATTTTTTTCACTGAAAACACCATAGGGGGGCAATGAGAGAAGATGATTGAGTGTTCGGTTGGATAGAGAGAGGGTCAATAAAGTGTTCTTTTAACAGAGATAGAAGATAAATTAGCTGCCACTCTGGAACTGCTCATACAGCAACACATTTTACCTGGTATGCATATAATACTAACAGCTGGTATGCATATAGCAATATAAGCAGTCTAGATAATGGTATATACCTTCACTCTGTCATCGTCCACCAAGACAACTTTGTTGACCCGTACAACAAACTTATCTTCACTAATAATGTGGAAAATATGTGGATGAGAGCAAAGCATATTAGCAGAGCTTTGCTTTCATGCTATCTGCAGGAATTTGCATTTAGGGGTAAGCACGAAGATGCCACTGTGTTAGGAATTTCCTTGTATGTTCAACAACAAACTTTTGAATCAGAAAAAAAATTCCAAAATCTCCAAAAATGCACCTATATAATAGGTTGGGTTGACACGTTTCAAAACACGTTTTGTGCACATTCAGAAACACGTTTTTCGACGAGGAAAAAAACTCAAATTGCCAGGGTTTACTTAACATTCGCAACATTATGCCCCCATCGCGTATGTAAAAAGTCGTCCTATCTTTCCTAGGTTGCAGGAATAATACCCAAGAATCAAAAAGAACTATTTTTGTTGTTATTGTAACGTTATATGAAAATATATATTAACCACATTTTCAATATATAATGTAGTCTTTATTTTCTAACATATTTAAAAAACTAAAGATGAGACATAAAATTTATAAAATAGTCTTATTCAATATATGATTGTTCTATATGATATAACCTTCATGGCAGTGTTAAAAACTGTTGTATTCTATTAGTTCAATACATTAATTTCAGTAAAATTATTTTTCATTGATAAAAAAAAAAAAAAAAGAGGACTAAAAAAAATGTTTAAATTCCACGTTTTGATAAAATTACCCCCCTCCCCCTTTGATAAAAACAATACTGAGGTTCTATATTTGATTATCAATTAAAAAAAGGCATTGTTCAATGTTCCATGAAATATCTTGAAACATTCCTTTCCAATTAAAAAAAAAACTACATCTAATTAAAAACAATATATATATATATGTTATTTTAAATAGTTTTCATAAGAGGATAAAGATAATAAGATAATGCTTTTAGTTACCGTTATTACAGTGCCTAGTACCATCTACAGAGTTAAAGGGGCTTGAATGTCACACGATCCCAGAGTAATAACTTTTTGTTGTTGTTGTTACAATATTTCTATATATATATATTTCTATTTTATTCTTTTGCTTAGTTTACCCATTTAATTCATTTTTATTAATTGCTATAATTGTTTAAAAATAAACATTTAAATTGAATAAAAACTTCTAAATTATATTATTACATACATACAAGTCAAAAATTACAGCTGAGATTTAATAAGGTATTTATTTATATACCGCTATGTTAATAAATTGTAATTGTAAATTAGCGATCAGTCTAATGCACATGCGCTTTAGAGATTTTAAACTATACGTAAATGAATACTTCTATCTTTTCATAAAGACTTTATGTTTGAGAATGAGGAGTATTCAATATATAGTTTAAAATCTGTAAAGCGCATGTGCATTATCTGAGATTTAATTAATTTATTAATTTCAGTATAATTTTTTTCTTTATAAATTGCAATTTGTCATAAGTTACTTTCATACTTCTGAGGATTGTTTGATTTAGTTTTTTTTTTTTAATACAGAAATGAGTCATTAATAAGAGAATTACACTAATTACATTTTTTTTTTTTCTATTCATTTCAGCTTTATAAACGTGTGGTTATTACGGACTGTATATACACAGGATTGGTCACATGGTGACGTAATACATATATATATGTTTATGGTCACGCAATGGAATAAACATACTAGCACATATACATTTCCTCAACCTGCAGTCAAATAAATACCTACATAATATTATATGCAGACTTTGTAAATCAATAAATTATTTTGCATTATATACAAATACAAACACATTTCTTTTTCTTTCACCATGGCTATGCCACTTAATGTAATCTTTAGTAACTAATAGATGTCAGATGATAATGCTTAATAAATCTCCATTCAGTGCTGTCCTATCCAATATTCCAAACTAATTTCTAGCTTAATGGTTTCATCAATGAAAAGCTATGGATCTTAGAACACTGCATATCTACTTTTAAGATCTAATGCACCTTTTTCTTTTAGAAACAACCATTTACTTCTCTGTTTTATTATCAAACTGATTGAAAAACATATAAATGTTTTTAATCTGAATTGCTTTTACAATCATATGGTTTTGAAATCAGTTCAGTATCTATAGGCATCTCAATGACCATGATAGATGTGCCTATTGTTTTTAAAAAAATTAATGACACTCTAATATAGAGACACTAAATTTGTTTTAGATTTACATGGCTATAACAGGCAAGTTGGCTTAGATTAAAAACATTTATATGCTTTTCAGTTCGAGATGATAGTTCAATAATAAAACAGAGAAGTGAATGATGATTGCTAGAAATAAACAAGATTCAAAGTTCCTCACTGATGAAATCCACACACTAGAAACTACTAAACATCACATGATCACCATCTCTTATACTAGCACATAATTGTTATTAAACAAGGCAAAACCCTCCATACAGTAGTGCCACCCTGTGCCAATCAGAGTAATCAATGGATGCCAGAAGGCTTGTGCATAAAATCCCTATCTAGTGCCTACTCATCCAATATCCCCAGACTAGTTTCTGGCTTGTGGCCTTCATCAGTGAGGAGCCTTGGATCTGAGAGCACTGCACCTAGATTTTAGGATCTAAGCAACTCTACAGCAGCCACCTTTTATCTCTACTTAACTACAAAACTATGAGAATGAAATTGAAAACACAATAATATTTTCAATCTAAGCTCAATAGCTTATATAGTCATATGGGATATAGTCTGGGGATACTGGATGAGTAGGCACTAGATAGGGATTTTATGCACAAACCTTCTGGCATCCATTGATTACTCTGGTTGGCACAGGGTGGCACTACTGTATGGAGAGTTTTGCCTTGTTTAATAACACTAGGAACTAGTCTGGAGAAATTAGATGGGGCAGCATTGGATAGAAATTTTTAAACACTATTATCTGGTATCTATTAGTTATTAAAGCATATATTAGGCAACATAGATTTGTTGATAGATAAAACCATGGTTGTGAGAGAATTTTAGTATAAATTTGTTTACTTTTCCCATGTGTTAGAATAGATAGGAAATCATTCATGACGAGAAAGATCAGTAAATGACTGGTCCTAACAAAGATTTTTGACACTATTATGGAATTAGTATGTAGTCTTAAACATCATGCATTGATCATTCTTCATGATCTTTTGTCAATTCTTATACATAAGAAAAAACCAAAAATATTTTACATATGTTTATAAATATGTGTGTGTGTGTGTGTCTTTGTATACTAAACAAAATGACATTTATTGATTTACAGAGTATGAAAATACAATATAATGGAAATATATATTTGAATGCAGCTGAATTCATTAATATATATATAGAGATATGCAATTCTCAAACTTATTTCGTACTCAAGAAATCAAGAATTTTTTTTGACTCTCCAGAAAAATTAAAAAACAAAAAATTCCCTATTTTTATTTTGAAAATTACTTTAATAACAATTTATATAAAAGATAGAAACAAAAAATAAATTCTTTAATAAAAAAAAAACTTGCAAATTTAATTTTAACTCAATCAGTCTCTACATCCACTGAAAATTATAAATTATGTATGAATGTAAGATTCAATTTTTAAATTAGCCAGATTTAATATGAAATCTAGGCATTTTCTTTGAAAAAATAATGTTTAAAAAAAGATAAACGATCTTCTTTTGGACACAATTTGACCCGAAATCGAAAAATTCCATTCATTTTGTATTGATGTAGGTTTTATTGTGGCCAACACAGATTTCAAAATTATTTGTCAATTTCCCTGTAGCCTCAAATAAATTATTTTTCCAATGTTAAAAATTTTTTGCAACTGGTTGAGATTGTTTTAAACTTGCTTGTATCAACTCTTTTAATTGTTGTTATAAACTTATTAAAGTATTTGTAGGACAGGGCTTCTGGCACTACTTCAATGTCCAACTCACAGTCAGAATTGCTATGTTCCACTTCATCTGTGTAATTATTTTAGAATAATCTCTGCATATAATTTTTAACTAGTGTAATGATATCAAATCGAGATAGATTTAAAGAATTTGTCATCTCATTCTCATAAATGGTTGGATCTTGAAGAAACTTTAATAATGAAACTGACACATTATTCTTCCTTTTTGATATTTGAATTTTAAGTTCATCCAAAAATCTTTTGCTTAATATAGAATTTCTTTCTTTTCCTTTTTAAAGTACTTCCAGCAATTGATCTAGTTCTGCTTGTTCATTTTTGGAGTCTATACAAGTATGTATATATTAATAAATTTATAAATTTTATATAAAATTTACGTACCATACAAATAAACACCAAGTAAAGGTATGTAATTAATTTGCAAATTATTTTTTTGATAATGCTTACTAAATGTCAAAATAATAATACTTAGTTAATATAATAGAGTTAATGAAAAAGTTTTACTACAATTTTTAAGAAATGTTTTGTAAAAATAACTTGGGTTTTTGATTTTATTTTTTTTCTTGAAATTCTTGAGAAATGATTAAATTTCTTGAGAATCTAGAAAAATTTATCAACCTAGAATTTTTAGAGAAATCAATAAAAAAAATTCTCAAGAATATTCTCTCTATATAAATATACGTATGTAAACATCAGTGAAAACTAGTAATATTTTGCATAATGGTATTCCATTTTATCAGGCTGATGCTTTATCCTGAGATTTCAAAGAGAAAAAAGCCTTCATTTCCTGCTGGACTATATTAATGCCATTAAAAGATTGAATGATCTTCCTGAAGATTTTATTTATATGTATGTGTATCTAATCCATTATTTGATCATGTACATGCACATATAAACACTGAAATTATAAAGAAAATTTTTCATATTGTAACGATCCGGAGAATAGAGAGCTTAACGTGATCTGCACTACAGGGCGCCATCTAGGCATTTGAACCTAGAAAAATTTATAAAGTAAGTCAAAAAAAAAAAACTTTTTTTTTTTTTTTAAATTTTGATTCCAGTCATTAGCCCAAGTCACTAGCTCAGGGAGTAGCAGAGATTTAATAATATAATATCTTATCTAATTATATTTCAATATTAAGAAATAAATAAAATAAGCAACTGCCAGTAATTAACATACAAAAATTTATTTACGCACATATATATATATATATAATTTAACATTATTATTTTAGTATGTTTATTTTAGATTTTAATTTGATTTTATAATTTAAATTTACATTTTAATTTTTATAATATTATAAGTTTACATTTTAATTAAGTTGGCACAGATGGATTTATGAAAGTTTGTTTTATAATGTTGAGTATAGATCGGTTACATAGATTACACGGTTAAAACATTTCAAAGTAAACATAAACGATCAAAATACAAAATCATTGATACCGTCAATTGCATAGGGAATACAAGAAACCCAATGGTGTTCATCATAAGACACTGCATTAACACCAATAACTTAAAAGACATCCGAATAAATACATTTTAGATACTCACCGTAAGGTATCAGTATTTACCGAATGTCTATATATATTTTGATCGAATATGAAAACCAAAAACATAATCAACCGGTAACGAACCCATGCAAGCGTCTATACCCAACTTAAATTTAATGCATCTTTATTTAGAGTGTCGAGTATGAATAGACTACATAGATTTGCATTGCAAAAGAAAATATTCAATCCTTGTTTAACCTTAGGCCAAAGGTTCACAGTCAAACCAAACTTCAATCCATCTGATATATCGATGTGTTCAATGTAATACAAATACGGCAGCACAATTAGGTTAAGAGAAGAAACTGCTTCTCGTCAGATAGGAATATTACATCTATCAGACAAGAAGAGCAATAAAAAAAACTCCATCGAAAGGAACAGCGTTCTACATCTTATAATCCCTTCCATAGGCAAAACGGAAGTGTGCGGCGTATAATAGCGATTCTGCCCATAGCGAATCTCGTACTACATCTACTAATTACACCAATATATCCAATCCATTGACCTAATTCAACTACGAAACGAATAACCTAAGATTACCCTCCCCTAATATAACTTTACAAATCTATATAGCCATTCACGCCCGACTTAAGTTTAATATTTATATAACTAGTTTAATGAAAAACAGAAATCATAATAAAACTTAAAGAACAAATAAATAAATAAATGGAAATGATTTTACAAAAGAAATACATTAAATAAAATTATAACTAATTAATAAATAACGTTGGTCAGATAGGATTCTATTTCTTAATTATTTTAAATACGGAAAGTTTTTAATTTAATGTTCATTAATTATAAAGTTCTTACGGTTTAAAACAGTTCATCTTTATCTGTTGCTTGCCATTTGAACATGAATTCCCATGCCGTCCTACAAAAATTGGTTGAGTTAGCCGTTGTTTTTTATTTATTTATCTGGAGGTCTTTTAGTTTAGTTGGTCCTTAATGTAGAAAAAAAAACAATGTCATTTCTTTTTTTTTTTAACAAAACTGAAGGGATTGAAGAGTGCGTCTTTTCAATCCCTTCTCCTTCAACTCCACACTAACACATATAATCACATCATAATAACTAATTAATTCTTTTATTTTCAAACCTTTCCTTTTATAATAATTTTGTGGATTAACTCAACATTACGTCATGATGGTGAAAACCTTTTCGTTGAGGTCCGATTTCCCGATGGATTTCTTTCATTTGCTAAAAGTTTCTATTGTTTTCCTATCTGACCGATGCTTATACATTTAAATGCCCAAAGGCTAGTTTACTAATTAAAATAATCATTTCCATTTTACAAAAGATTAATTAATTTGTTTTCAAACTTAAACATATATTTTTATCTCTAAATCTTTTCTGAAAATTTAGTTTTAAACTACTCTTTTTTTAATAAAGTTTTATTTTAATAAATGCGATTTTATATATATGCGAGTTTAAGATGATTTTTTAATTTTCAGTTTTTATTGGCAAACTTTTTTTTTATGTCTACTAATAAAAAATAATGTAACGTATGTATGTGCCCGTTACAATATATTAAACTAGATAAAACCCTCAACTGGTATAATTAAGAAAAAACCAATGAAAATAAATAGTGCAAGCTGAACAATATGATTTATATTAAGCTAAAATATAAAATAGATGATAGTTTGACTATTTCCATCACTTATGAGTGAATGTTGAATGTATAGAAAATTTTAAACTTTATTTAAACTTTTCAAATACAAACAACTTGTTAGTAATAACACTCAAATAGACAATACAGGTTAGTAATTACACAACGTTTCGAGTAGTATTATTCTCCACTCTTCTTCAGGTGTTGCTGGCCTATATGCACAGTGACAATATTCACTTAAAAGTTGAACTCGCACCTTTAGATTCTTGAATAATGAATGAATTTAAGGCAAACGCTCTACCAACTGAGCTATTCTGTCAAAGGCCTTTAGAGAATTTGCCTTAAATTCATTATTCAAGAATCTAAAGGTGCGAGTTCAACTTCTAAGCGAATATTGTCACTGTGCATATAGGCCAGCAACACCTGAAGAAGAATGGAGAATAATACTACTTGAAACATTGTGTAATTACTAACCTGTATTGTCTATATGTGTGTTATTACTAACAAGTTGTTTGTATTTGAAAAGTTTAAATAAAGTTTAAAATTTTCTATACATTCAACATTCACTCATAAATGATGGAAATAGTCCAACATATCACATCTTATAATATATCATCATTACAAACCTTCAGACAGATGATAGTTCATCTTGCATTTTTTATTGGTAGTTTCCTAAAATATATTATAGTGGAAGAATTTACCTAGTTTAATACATGGAAAAATTATCATCATAATTTTAATGTTTACTTGTTAAAGACTTTGAAATTTTTTATTTTTTTAATATATATTTACTCTTCCCAGGAAAAATTTTGGTGGTTGTGTAAGAAAACAGAGAAGTACAAGATTTATTATTTTTTAAAAAAATATCTGTGGTTTTATATACATATCATTTTTTGGTTTGGGAAGGATCAGTTAATTTTTTTTTTTTAGTCTAATGTAAATCAGGAAAATACTATTTTAATTAGTAAGTTAAGTGATTAAAAAGCATGATCTGTTTTAATTGATGGTTGCCTAGTTACATCACAATTGAAACCATTATCTAATTTAATATATAAAAAAAAACCTATTATTACAAAGGTACAACAACTGGAAGAGTAGAATTTATTATTAACAAAAAGTGCTAAAGCAATATTGTGGTAATGTAATTCTATCATAAACACTTGAACTCATAGGCTAAACTTTGTGGTAAATTTAAAATGCTAATACAGAAGGCATTATGGAAATCTATAAAAATGTTTTAATTTTTGAACAAGTCAATGCAAGAGTCTTTTTTTGTTTATCAGTCATTAGCAATGAACCATGCCTCTTTGATCTCCCTCTTTTGTTCATCACACCACAAACTACATTACCATTTTGTGAGTAAAAGCTATGGCCTATGTTTATTTCATGCTTGAGGAATATTGACTTGACACTAGGATTATTTTTTGTGCAGTTGTAGACGTATCTGTATTGTGTCAATCTCATGGCAATATTAGTGAATAATTCACAAAATAAACTGCATTGCAAGCAGAATCATTGCAGTCAATACTATAAACAATTTGAAGGGCCTAGTCTGCAAACAAACTATCTTTAGTGTTATTTATAAGCTTATTTAGATTAGGATGGATCCAAAAAATGATGCTGAATGTTTTATAACACATGTTATATAGATGATATAATATTCCAGGCGTAAAGAAAAGACTTGCCCAATGGTTTGTATTATTTTGTGTCTATTTTGAAATAGAATTTCTTGAATATTCTGACTAAAACATTATAACTGTAACCTATTTTTATCAAGTTTAATATAAACTTCAATGTTGGTTTTATGATACACTTCAAATTTACATAATCTTAAGTTTCTAAATAAAAAATATTTGAAACCTGCTAGTTTGGTGAGATAGAAGTGTTTGAGGGGTCGGGTTGTATTGCTCCCTGAGTGTTGAAGGGTTGAAAAATCATTCTATAATCCAGGTTATCATTGTTTATTTGTATATAGAGATCTACAATTTTAAGGCCTTTATATTCTTCTTGTTCAGTGGTCCATATCAAGAAAGAGGATTGGGTTAACACATGGTGTATATTATTGATGTGTTCTTCAGGTGCACAAATAAGTATCTCATCTATGTACCATGATAGTGTGTGAGGCAGAATGGCACAATTACTGTGGTAGTATAAACTGCTTTTAAGTCACTAAACTACTGAGATTATAGTAGCTGGTACAAGGGCACCACTAAGCAGATAGTCTAGTACTACACTGAGAATATTATCCTTAAGTAATATGGCCATAAAATGTTTTTAGAGTAATCTTTTGCAGACTCTATTAGTTTCGTAAACCATATCTCCCCAGAGGATGCAATTGTTTTCAAATTTATTACTTTAAAATAAAAATAACAAGAATACACATAATAGTTTCTATTATACTTTTGATTCCCTTGTTTTCTTTCACCTAATCTGGTTTTCATAGGAAAACACAATCTAAATGACATGATCTTTGAAAAGTAAAGACTTTCTACTTAGATTCTATCACATATCATTGATTTAAAACCAATCCTTAATATAACACATCTTTATAATTATTTTGTCCCGAGGTAACCTATGAATTGACTAAGATTCACATTTCTTGTTGGCATCCTGTCAAAATCGGAGTGAAAGACTAGGTGCATTATAATAGTGAGTTGTTTCTCATTTAACCCAAAACCTCTACATTGCTAATGTTATACGAGTTAATTCTGGACCACTAAAATTATGGCAAAAGTGTCTTTGTATCTTATGTTCACATTACACTAATCATGGCATAAGTAACTTTATGTCTTATGTCTGCATTTTATGTTTACATTACACCTTTTATTTTCAAAGATCGGTCAAGTTACCCTCATGAAATCAAAATCAACATAAATGCACACATATAATAATAAAGTTTAACAAAAAAAATTAAAATAAACTAACATACAAGCCTACTCCTAAAATTATGTCCAAAATTAATAATTACTCTAGCATAAAAATAAATGTATAACTAATCCAATAAACCCCATACTCTATTGCTGAAACATTGCACTATAAGTTAGGTTATACAAAGAGACAAAAAAAACTCATTGAGTCTCTAATTGTATTTTTTCACTACATCAGTGGTATAAAGTTCAACTTTGGTAAACAGTTTATAGTCATCCACTTATTGCAACACTTAAAAAGAAATTAAACTGGCATTTACCATCCGTTTCCAAAATTATATGGGTGGCTATCAGTCCATTAAATTTAATCTATAGTGCAAAGTTCATGGGTTTGATGTTCCACCATAGTTTCTTACATGAACCACAACTGTCTTCTTTCATGTTCAAAAACCCTTGGCTATCTGGCTGGCATCACTCATTTCCAGAGTTGGTAGGTCCTCAGACAACATCAGATGTGGCTAAGACAACAGGGTTTCCGTGGGAGAGAAGTCCTTGCTTTCTCTAGTGGAGAACATTTTCTCAACTCTCTCCGAATAGGCAGCTATAAATTCACCAAAATAATTGCAAATTATTACCTTTGAACAAAAAAAAAACTTTTTTTTCCTCATGTCATAGCATCGGCCGGGACGCGAACCCACAACCGTCTGCAACCAACTACTTGTTTGCAAGGCAGGTGCGATGACCTCTCGGCTGACAACGCTTGACAAAAAAAAATTAATTTATACTTTTTCCCTTCTTTATTCCCTCCCCTTCTTTTCCAAATATGATTCTCATCTTTTTAGAGATTTTTAAAAAAAGTTGCAACTTAAAGGTTAAATTCTTTTTTCTTTCAGAATTTTAAAACTTCTTGAATAGTTAAACAAATATATAATAGAGAGTATTCATTCACAATACTTTTAATTTTCTAACTTGATATTTGGACTGATTTTCAATAATAGTTTAATTGTGACATTTTTATAACCCCCCCCCCCATCCCATCTTTTATATTATTAGTAAAATAGAATTTTTATAAAAGATCTTATAAAAATTCTATAATTAAAGAAAAATATTTTAGCTAGAACAATTATTAACGGAATAAAAAATTTTTTTTTGCAATGTGAAAATTTTGCAGTGTGATCCTTTAGCCAGACAAAGAACTTTTAAATTGATTAAATATACCATAACACATTTATTTTATATTTTTATAAAATGTTAAACTACAAAATAATGAAAGTATTAAAAATAACTAAGAAATTAAATATTAACATATTTATACATGAGATGACAGAAAATATCATCTCATTACTTATTCAACTTAATGGAAGATATATACCAAATACACATAATTCAAGTTTATGCCCCAACAAGTTCTCTGGTGAAGAAAAAGTAGAGGATTTTTATATGGATTTACAAAATGATTTTGATCAGATATTTTAAAATTGTCATGGAAAATTTTAATACTTAAAATTGGTAAAAAAATAAAAATACTGTGGGTAAATTTTGTTTGATGATAGAAATGATAAAAGACAAAAACTTGTGAAAATTGTAAAAAAAAAAAAAATTGTATATTGTAAATTTTGTGAGAAAAATGCTAAATGCAATGGACATAGAGGCATTCAAATGATGATACAGCAGAATTGAATTATATTTTGATTAACAGAAAATATGTATTTCAAGACTGTAATGTTCTTAATAAATTTAACACACAAAAAAAATGATTATAAAGTTGAAAATTTTGGTATGCAATATTTCAAGGAAATGTAATATGAGAAAATACGTGCAAAGATGTATACAAGATACGCTTAAAATCTGTAAAGTTCCCAATTTTTGCCTAGTGTACTTTCGACTAAATTATATTAGTCATAGTCATGACAACTGATAGAGGGGAGAAGATTGCAGGGTTTATTAAAAAACATGAATTGGTTATTCACATAATTGAGTGGCTAATTATTTGCTTAAGTAGACCATTTTTTGAAGAGGGGAACACTGGAGTCTTTCTTGTTAGTAGCATTCTCATCTCTTGCAATGTTCCAGGCCTCTTTCAGTTTATGCTTGGCATCATTGTGCTCTAAGCATGCAATGGTGGTGAATGTAGGCTCAAAGGGGTGGCCAGAAGCAGATTGATGTTCAATTTGGTATTTGTTTGGGTTTGAGCATAGATATATATTCTACTGATATCGTGCTAATCAGGTAGACAAATTGGCCCTTGATTCTCCATACTATATGGTTGTCAGTTGATTTGAGGGCATGTGATCTTGTATACAATATGTAATTTCTGTTTTGGGATAGAATGTCTTTTGTTGACTCATTGTCGATTCGGAAGTGGAGGAGTGCATAACTTTAGAGGAAATTTTAGTAAGGCAATGAGTAATACTAGGAATGTAAGGTAGTGAAGATCACGATTTAATATCAGCTTCTGGAAGTGGAGGATCTAAGCTCAAAATAAATCTTTTTGATGGTTTGAGTTAATATTTTGTTTATAATGATGTTGTGCAACTGTAAGAGATAACAGTTGATCTTATTTTTCTTATCTGACTCGAACATACACAAATGATGATTGCAATTTAAAAAAGTTTTTAAACCAGTTAGCTTAGGATTTTGAAATGATGGATTCAGGGCACATGGCACCTCAAACATTGATAGGTTTAATGAGCATTTTATAATTAAGGTAGTTGATTTCTCATTAACATAAAGGTTAAGGAACTTGATGTTTTGATAATTATCTTTAATTTCCCAGGTCCATGATAATGATGAAATCTTTGAGAACATGGTTTATCTGTTTATTTGTGAACATGGTTTATCTGTTTATTTATGCATTGGAAATGCAAATAAGCACCTCATCAACATAGCACATATATAGGATGGTATGATCAGAATCAAGATATTGAGATAATGTTTTATTCTCAACAAGGCTTGAGATAATCCCACTAATAGGCCCATAGACCAGCTATTGTCCATTTTGTAAAAGGCAAGGTCTTTTCCAGGTGTGAATGTTTCAGTATATACCCATCTGCTGCAACTCTACTTCAATTATTTGTGAATAGTAAAATGGATCATGCCCTTTGCTTGATGCTCAACTTTTGGTGCAACTATTACTATAATGCCTCCTAAATGATTGGTCAGTGGCTTAGCAATCAATTCAGTTTTGGCTGTTTCACCCTTAAAGTCTATTTTTGAATGTGTATCCCAAATCAAAAATTTACAACTCAATGAACAGCATTGCTTGGATTGTTTGATTGTTTGGCATTACTGAGCTATACAGCTTTATTTCACTCATCTTATCAATTCAAATCATTAAGTAAGCTCTCATCAAAAACAGAATTTATTCTCAAATGTTTACATTGGATACACAATAATATTACCGATTCATTTAATTACATCTTTTACAAAATGGATGATGGCTGGCCTATGGGCCTCCCTATTAGTGGGATTATCTCAAGTCTTGTTCTCAAGAAATATGAAGTGGACATATCTCAATATCTTTATTCTGATCTTTCCATCCTATATATGTGCTATGTTGATATGCTTTTTGTGCTTCTAATAGACTTGAGGGGAAATGAAGATAACCATTAAGGCATCAAGTTCCTCAATATTTACATTCAATGAAAAACCATCCATCTTAATTATAAAATTCTCATTAAACCTATTAATATTCAAAGCACCATATGCCCTGAATCTATCGTTTCAAAATCCGATAAGCTCACTGGTTTAAAAGCTTTTCTACATCGCAATCATCATTTGTGTAAGTTCGAGTCAGATAAAAAAATATACTGACTCTTATTTCTCAGACTTGTGAAACATCAGTTATAAAAACATCAAAAAGTTTTATTTTAAGAATAGACACCCATCTCCAGAAGCTGAAAATTAACCCTGGTCTTCACTACTATACATTCCTAGTATTACTCATCGCCTAACTAAAATTTTCTCTACAACTCCAAATCACTCTACACTCTCCTTCACCTCTGAATTGACTTATTAACAACACAAAAGACATTCTACCCACAAACCAGAAATCACAAATTGCATATAAGGTCACATACTCTTAAATCAACTGCCATGTCAAGTATTATGGAGAATTAAAGGCAAACTTATCTACCTGATTATTTACTGAGGCTATAACCTCAATAATATGCATGTAAAAATGCGATAGTAGGGACCTCTACAGGTGTTTTAACCATAAGCTTACGCTATGGAAGAAAAGAGGGGAACCCTCTTTACTTCAACCTACTTTCTATTTAAATAGGTGAAACTGAAGCGGTTAGATCTGCGAGCTTGAAGCTATTCGATACTTCACTGATTAAGTCCACATTTCTTATTACACATTAATACTCACGAAATCTTTTGATTTACGAGTCAATGGAAAGATTTTATAGTTAGAAATCTATTAAAGTAATTTAA
Organism: Epiperipatus broadwayi; assembly: GCA_028023455.1. Lineage (NCBI taxonomy): Eukaryota > Metazoa > Onychophora > Udeonychophora > Euonychophora > Peripatidae > Epiperipatus > Epiperipatus broadwayi. The sequence continues at coordinate 929,381 of JAQFVV010000242.1, read as the reverse complement.
AGTTGTAATTATAAATTTATTAAACGCACATTGATTATGTAAGTAATATTTACTGAGGCTATAACCTCAATAATATGCATGTAAAAATGCGATAGTAGGGACCTCTATAGGTGTTTTAACCACAAGCTTACGCTATGGAAGAAAAGAGGGGAACCCACTTTACATTATCGAGGTTATAGCCTCAGTAAATATTACTTACGTAATCAATGTGCGTTTAATAAATTTATAATTACAACTTTAAATTACTTTAATAGATTTCTAACTATAAAATCTTTAATAGATTTCTAACTATAAAATCTTTCCACTGACTCGTTGTAAATCGAAAGATTTCGCGAGTATTAATGTGTAATAAGAAATGTGGACTTAATCAGTGAAGTATCGAATAGCTTCATGCTCGCAGATCTAACCGCTTCAGCTTCACCTATTTAAATAGAAAGTAGGTTGAAGTAAAGAGGGTTCCCCTCTTTTCTTCCATAGTGTAAGCTTGTGGTTAAAACACCTGTAGAGGTCCCTACTATCGCATTTTTACATGCATATTATCAAGGTTATAACCTCAGTAAATATTACTTACGTAATCAATGTGCGTTTAATAAATTTATAATTACTACCTGATTATTAAATATTTGAAAACCAGGCACTCTTCACAAACCTGGGAGCTTAATTGTAAGTATAGAAAATTTGAACTCAGATTTTCAAGCACCCTTTAACTATCTACACTATCTCATACAACTGATACACATGACCACACACATGTAGAAAAGATTAATAATCACCAATATACATCTTTCATGCTAAACCAGCACTCATCAGTTGGTCCAGATTATCATCTCCCACACATATATATAATCAATGCTCAGTTTATATTAAGATAGCAAATCTTCATACTTTAATGGACAGGCTTCAATCCACTGCAACCTCCAACTTTTCAGCTATCCATATCATTGAAAATCTGATGATGAAAACTCAAATCCCATGCTGATGCTAATATTATTGTGGTCATGTGTATGAGATAGTGTAGGTAGTTGAAGGGTGCTTGAAATCTGAGTTCAAATCCTCTATACTTACAATTAAGCTCCCAGGTTTGTGAAGAGTGCCTGGTTTTCAAATATTTACATATCAAGCTTGTATCCTGTCCATCCCTCTTTTACGTATTTAATGGATACTGTCCTATACATGAGGGGTCAGAGTGACTTCAGGTCAACATGGGCATGTCAATAATATTAGCATCAGCATGGGATTTGAGTTTTCATCATCAGATTTTCAATGATATGAATGGCTGAAAAGTTGGAGGTTGCAGTGGATTGAAGCCTGTCCATTAAAGTATGAAGATTTGCTATCTTAATATAAACTGAGCATTGATTATTATATATATGTGGGAGATGATAATCTGGACCAATTGATGAGTGCTGTTTTAGCATGAAATACGTATATTGGTGATTATTAATCTTTTCTACATGTGTGTATCAGTTGTATGAGATAGTGTAGATAGTTGGGGGGTGCTTGAAAATCTGAGTTCAAATCTTCTATACTACCTGATTATTATAACACCAGTACATATACAACCATGCTTTTACACAAATGAATACCAAATCAATTTTTTATGAATATCAATACACTTTTGGCCACCTCTTCAAGCTTACATTGTATGCCTAGGGTACAACAATGCCAAAAATAAAGTGAAATAGGCCTGGCACCTTGCGGAAGAACACTATTAACAAGAAAGATTCCTGCATTCCCCTCAACAAAAAATGGCTTATTTAAGAAAATAATTAGCCATTCAATTATGCTAATTACCGATTCATATTTCTTTAATAAAGCCAACAATTTCCCCCCTCTATCAGTTGCCATGATTATGACTAATATAACTTAGCTGAAAGTGCACTAGGCAAAAATTGCTAACTTCACAGATTTTAAAACATATCTTGTATATGTCTTTGCATATATTTATCCAAAATTAGTGAGATGTAAGATAAGCACCAATGCAAAATTAATCAAAAAAACAGTATTAAGAAAAATAGTATTCACAGTTGATATTACTAACTTTCAGAAATATTCCAATGAATTTAAATTAGAACTTGGAAAATCATTTTAAAATATTAACAGATTTTGAAAATAATTCAGATTTGGATAAAATCACTGAGAAGTTAACTAACTGATACACTATTAAGAACTGCAACAAAGCTACCTGGTACCAAAAAAAAAAAAAAACAATTTACTAGTGAATTTTCTACTAAGACAAGACAATGTATGAAAAAACCAGGAATATGAAAGTATATAAAAATGATCAATTAAGAAGAATTAAATATCTAGAGTTTTTTAAAATGATACAAAAAGTGTTAATGAGGATATAAGAAAAATATAAAATATATAGACGAGCAGTCTAAAAAATATAGAACAATATTTTGGTATTGGTAGAAAACTTATTTCTGCAATAAGAAGAAAAATGAAACTATGACTAAAAGAGAGATGACATGCAAGAGAGTTCAATAAAAAAAATATATAATAAAGAAGAAAACAAAGTATTCACTTAATTATTATATCTTCTGAATTGCCCAGAATTTTAAAAAAAAGTGAAATATGGAATTAAATCTATGAAAAAAGGAAAAGCTCCAGAAAATGATGAATAATAATTAAAAGGATGTGAAGAAATAGAAAAATTGTTGGAGAAATTATATATCAAATGTTTAAATAATAAAGATCTATAAAATGACTGAAAGATTGTATGTAGTACAAAATTGTTATCAAGACTAATTATGACTCATTCAGAATGAACTTTGGAGTTTAACCAGCCAAAAGAACAAGCTAGATTTAAAAATGGTTTTAGCACAGTAGATCATATTCTGAGAAAAATTATAGAAATGAACAATGAATATAAGTTGCATATAATTGGATTTGAAGTTTATGAAAAGGAATTTGATTCTATAATCATTAAAAACATTGGATTATCAAGATATAGATCTAGGATATTATTATATTTTAAAGAATACATATCAAAATACAACATCAATGGTTAGACTATATAGTGATATTAAAAAACCAACACTGAGAATGGGTGTACTACAGGATGATTGCATATCTCCACAACTTTTTATAGCAGTTTTACAAAAAGTATTTTGTGGTTTAAAATGGAAGCAAAAGTAGTAAAACTAAATGAAGATTATTTAAGTCATTTAGATTTTTTAGATAATGTAAGTGCTTCAGAGTTTCAGGAAATGTTGTAAGAGATCTCAGATGAAAGTAAGACCATAGGACTAAAGATAAATATTAAAAAACTATGAATTAGAAGAAATTATCAACTACAAACATCTTGATCAGATTAATAATACAGATGGATATATAATGGATTAAATTAATTATAGAATTAAAACTTGTATGAAGTGCAAATGAAAATATACCTATGTATTTAAAAAGAAATTTTTTAATAAATGTATTTTACTAGTTCTGACTTATGAATTTGAGACTAGGACAATTAACAGAACAACAAAACATAGACTTCAAATCAGTCAACAAAAGTATGGAAAGATGTACCTTAGGAGTAACAAAAAAAAATGAAAATGAAAACATCGGTGAGAGAACAAGCAGATATTACTGACATCATAGAAAGAATTGCTGGAAATAGTATTCAAAAAAATAATAGATGGACAGTTAAAATCTTAAACTGGATCACAAAAGATAATAATTGACCTACAAAGAGACAACACATGAGATGGATGGAGTAAGGAAATGTGCTGGGCTATGGAAAAGAAGAGCTAGAGATAGGGAAAATCTGCATGTAATTTAGAGAGACCTTCATCCTGCAGTGAATCAATAATGGTTGAAATGATAATATATATGCATTCTATTATGGTATCACTATTTATTAAATCCTTTTTTTATATATAATCTCTAAAAAACATATCTATGAAGCTGATTTGAATAGAAATCCAATTATAATCAGTGTGATTCTACTGTTAATGAATTTATTTCATTATTTTAAAAAAAGTAACAAAATCAAATAATTTCCAAAAAACATGAATCTAATCTATTAAATAATACTGTAAATAGTAAATTAGGTAGTAGAGTCTTTGCGGATATAAAGATCTATTTTATAGATCTGAGTCTTCTCAAACAAAACAGTGAAGAAGGTATTGCTTATCAAGTTTGCTAAATGCTAGGTGATAGGAATTTGATTATTTTTCTATTAACATTTTACTCTATAAATATGACATGGAACATAATTTTTGAGTGTAGAATTCTATGTCTTAGAAATTTAAATTTGCACAGACTATAGTTTCATTTTCTGCAATATATAATTGAAGTTTTATTTATTATGACCGCATACTCCACCTGATAACTTTCTCAAATCCATTCATCATATAAGATTCGCTACTAGCAGTAGTTATATAATAATTTAAGAACTTTTTTTGTGTGTGTGTATATTTGAATAAATAATTATGTAATTTGCAAAATAATTTTATATAATTAAAAAATAAAAATAAAAAATTATTGGGAAATAAATAATTAAAAAAAAGATGAAAAACTAAATTCTTTAAAACGCTCATAGGAAATGCAAAATTAAATCAGAATTAAAAGAAACTGCATAATGCTAAAAATAATAATTATAAAACTAGTTTTCTATCAGTTCTATGCAGCTTAAAAGTGATTGTGCTCCACTGGTTTTATTATTTAAAATTATTCTGGTAAATAAATCATTTAATTAAAATAATGTGGGCAATTGGATATTTGTCATAAGATTCCAATCACATTTAAACACATCAAAGTATTGGACACGTAACAGATTCAAGATTCATCTGATTATTGTTATTAGTTTAGTGATGACGATCTGTGTACATTCTTACATACTGTTGCACTTTATCAGTAGAATGTGTTACTCCTTCAACAAATAAAATTAGTTTAAAATTTTTTATTGGTCATTTATTAGACTAGAGATTATTCACTTAATGAATAACATTTCTGTAGTGTAATTATCACTATATCACTCTCAGGTAAGGATTGGTTTCTATTTACTTTTAACACCTTGTAAAAGATCATAAACATATGACCAAAGACATGTGAAAAAGATATATGATCACCAAGATGCATATTTCATGCTGAACCAGCATTCATCAATTGGCTCAAATCACAATCTCTTATATATATCTTTACGATTGTTCAGTAATGGAGGAGTATAATCATAAACATATGACCATAGAAATGTAAAAAAGATCTATGATTCCAAGGTCCACATTTCATGCTGAATCAGCACACATCAGTAATCTCAGATCACAGTCATTTACATATATCTTTAACATTGTTCAGTATATAGATGGCCATACTAAACAATGATAAAGATATGTAAGAGATTGTAATCTGGGCATTTTGGTGATCATACATTTTTTTAACATTTCTTTAGTCATATATTTGTGATTACACCCTTCCACAAGTTTTATCAAAAGGAAAGAGAAACCAATTCCTACCTTGTGTAAGAGTGGTGTTGTGAAAATTACAATACAGAAATATTTTTCATTAAAATTAGTCTAAAATTTGACTTCAATCAAGACCACACTTTATAAAGAAAAAAAAATCAATATAAATTTTTTATAAACAAAATTTGTAATATTTTAGCATCTCAAAACAACTTTAAATAGTTCAGTTTTAAAAAGTGTATAAAATTAGTCAAGCATTGGTGGTCGAGTGGTCAGCACAGATGCCTTACAAACAGTTGTCCCGGGTTTGCGGATTCGCTTCTCGGTTGATGCTTTGACACATGAAAAAAAATAGATGTATCATTGGATGAATTTCAAATCAATGTATTCACTGCAAAAGTGTTATTCTGTGTAGTCCACTGATAAAGTGATGAATATAAGAGATAAAGATTTTAAGGTTGAAACTCAAACGAATTGTCGCTCTTTCTGAATGACAAACTGTTGTTTTTTTTTTTTTCAATGCAGTAATTTAACTTTGATTTCGGCATTGCAATAGAATGAACATTAAAATATTCTATTAATACTAATTCTTTAATGTTAATTAGCTTTACTATAGTCATTAACTAATAACCTCTGTCTATTTTACTCAGTACTATTCACCACTATTATAATTCGTTATCCCTATTATGACTTCTCTAAGTCTCTCCAGCTTAAATCACCCTTAATGGTATTGCGCTGCTGCTAAAATATTTCTTGTAATTGCCTTTACTAAAATAAATCTATTTCAAAGATCCAAACAGAACTATTTTACCTCCCCCTCCCCCCACACACACTAAAATTTTTCATTGTAAAATAAAGAACTTTTGATTACAGCTAACTACTTAAAACTTAGCCAAACATATGATCACTAAGAATCATATATATTTCTCTGTGTGTATGTATTTTTCTACATACAGTATTTTTTTTAGCATATTTTCTATAATACTTCGCAATTTACAATTATGCAGAATTAGTAATAAAGCTTACTTCTTATTTAAAACATTTAAACAATTTTTAAATGCTGATATTTAACGAACCAACTGAATTCTTATTTTTTCTATCAAATATATGACATCAATACAACACTGCCTCAAGCTCCATCCCCACTAATCTATTTTAATACTGATTAATACCAGTTAAAATAATCTCATCTAACGCTGCCTTTTAAATGTGACATTTAAAATATACATTATTGCATTTTATATAATAACTTTTTTTTTCTAGGTTAAAAAAATGTATATATAATTTCTGTTGCATAATGCTTCTTATATAAATTGTGCTACTCTTAATTTATAAAGATTTAAAATAAAAAATTTAAAGCAATCTCCCAGATTCTTAATTTCAATACTTAGAAACAATAACAAGCAATTATTTTATTCTTTTATAATAATTAAAAAAGCAAGTCATATATAACGTGACATTACTTTTAATAAGCTTGTAGTTACAAAAATGTAATACAGCGAGCGTAAGTCAAATTATGTTGTGGAAATGGGATAATGGGAAATGGGTAAATTTAGAGTGGGGAATGTAAAAGAAGGTGGCTAACAGGTTTATCTGGGCATAATTGCTGAGATATTCTTGACTTCGTTTAAGGAGAAGCCATAATACATCACATCACATCACAAATTCTATATAGCATAATCTACTGCCAAATTAATTTATAAATACGTTGTTGTTTTTTATTTAAATTTCTAATTTTATAAATGTATATTAGATTGAATTTTATTTAAACAATTAATTATCAAGCCGTTATATACATAGTAAAGCAGATTTTAAATTGCATACTAAAAAAAAAAAAAGCCTTTTAAACATCTTCTCATGGAAATACTGTAAAAAATGTGTTATTCACAAAAACTTGCAAAAAGGCTAAATATTAGATCTTTTAATGTGTTCCCATTTTTGTTTTACATTCTAATTATAAACAGCTATATGTTCATTTATTGGCCAATAATTAGATGAATAGATAAGATATTTGAATAAAAATATCAAAAATTTCCAAATTTGAGACCAGTTTATGATCATAGTAAACAGATGCTCTAACCATTGTTATTATACCCTGTATATATTTTTGCATAGTTGAAGTTTTACATATGAAATATCCTCCCCCACTTCTCATAATCACATGAACTAAATAATTTCAACTACTGATAATTAATAATAATAAATGTTTATTTACAACAAACCGATATTAATATATTTACAACAATTGACATTAGTGTATTTAGGTTACATATATATTCTTACTAATAATTTAATATAGGAATTACAGTACTGGCTCTACGATTACAACAAGTTTAATATATTAATAATATGCTTACATAATCTGGCCTTGCGGCTTACGACAAATAATAATAAAGCACGGATGGCCTCTATAAATCCCTAGTTCCGCTTTGGCACCTTCAGTGGCGGAGTTCACTGGATCACGAGTTCTGATTTCAGCCGGCATGCCGTCTTCTGGTTACACTGCTATCTCGTGATGATTTTCTTGTTCTCACTGGGCCTTAAATACCACTCTTCACATTCATGCACAGGAGTCTGGGATAGCCTTGTCTTACTTCAGGTCCGCGTTCCAAACTGCTATTTCTCTGAGGTTCGTGAGTTTCCTGCACAGAGGGAGGGGGGATAAAACTGGAAATGCTTATCTCTTTTCTTATCTTTAGATATGTACCTTTAAAGTATTTAACTTTCTATTACTTACTGATATTATATTATAACGCTGTACAAATACATAGCAACATATATTAATGATTGCAAAAAAACAACAACTTTCTTTTCAGATGAATCACTTATGATATTCCAGTTCAGCAAAAGATGTTAGCCAGCCAGTAACAATGATTAATAAAACTTGTAAATGAATAGTGATATTCTAATTTCAGAAGAAAAATGTATGCAAGAAAAACAAAGAGTAAAAATTTAAAGATAAGTTATGATTCTAATAAATATATGACCCACAAGCATGTCCATATATATCATATACTGGTCTTTCTGATTGTTTATTTGATATTTTATAACTTTTTATATTTTTTTCATATGTCAAATGCATTGGTCAGGAATGCTTTTCTTAATTGTCATTATAATATTCTATTCTGTTCTCTTTACATTGATTGCTATTATATTCAATTCAATGGCTATATAATATTAAAATAACAGATCCACTCTCATCATATTCAACAAGAAGAAAAACATTTCTTATTAGATAAGTGTTACATCCAATCTCAAAATACTATACATTTAAATATTGTATCATACTCTGTCATTTAGGTTGTTAAATTCAGAATCTGTTCTGTGTTTCATCATCCAAGTTTACTTTCTATCTAAAATTCCTCCAAAACATATGAAGTGAACACTTTCAAGCTGATAGCTATCTAAGCTAAAAGTAACTAAAGATTTTTCTTCACCCATTGACTGATATGAATCAACAATTTTTTGAATATTTATTATTAAACCAAAATCTTATAGGATTAGTATAATTAAAAATAGTTTGTAGATCAACCATTAAATTAGTAAGAATAGAATAATACAAACAGTAAACGGTAAATCTGGGAACAAAAAGGATGAAATTATTGTTTTTACTTTTAATACACTTGAATTAAAATTACTACCATCAAAGCTATATTTCAATTTTATACTTACTTAATGAAAGCTTTTACCAAGGATATATTTAATGTGTTCACTAATTAGTGTTTTCACCAAAAAATTGTTTCAAAAACCACTGTTGTAAAATTAAAAAAAAAAAACAATATTGAAGATAGAATATATCATTATTTAACACCAGTTTTTATTGTAGATATCTGTCATATAATCGTGTAGCAGCTGTTTAATAAGAACAAACTTCTGCACAATTTCATAGGTATATATATTCTTTAAAAAAAAAATGTTATTTTTGAAACCAATATGTAGCAATATATTTTAAAACTTTCCAAAATAGCCACATCAAGACTTGCAGCCTTACAAAGAGCTTCTTTACCTTCATGAAGCTAAGTATTTTTGTTGAAGTCTAAATCAGTAAATATTTAATAAGATATATCATCATACACATTTAATGCAAAAAAAAATAATCCACAGTAACCAAGATCAGGAAACAAATGTATCCCTTTTATAGCTTTAATACACCAATCATTTTAATTCTTTTATTCAGTCACTGAAATTCTGCCTTCAAAAATCAGTATTCTATTTGTGAATTTAGCTCCATATTCATTTTATTATTCAAATATCATATATTTCCTTTTAATGACGAGATTATTCTTTTTTAATGAACACAGAAATACTTATTTGAATCTTTAATCTAATAAAAATAATAAACTGTCATTAGGAAGAAGAAAAAAAACTAATTTAAAAATTAATTTAATGATGACTATACAAACCAATCTGTGAATCTAAATGTCAATGTATTTTAACATAAAATAGCATCTTTTAGTATAACTGAGTTATATGGTTCCATAAACAGAAAGCAGTCTATCAATATAGTAAAATTAGAACTTCTAAAATCCAATTATTAGCTAACACAACACCCAGTTCATGGACAATATTATAATATGACTGATGGATGGTCAATGGGATTATCTGTAAGTGGTTATTTCTAGCATTTACCTTAATAACATTAAAAACCAGGCCCTCTGTAAATGCATCAAAAATACTTCAAACTTAATATATGCATGATATGTAGACGATGTATTTATATGCTGCCCAGAGACTCTAATCAACAAAATTAAAACAAATCTTGAGGCTAAAAACACATTATTTTGGACAATTGAATGGAGAGACCAGCAAAGGGAGTTAAAATACCTTGATATGGAGGTCCATAGAGATAATCAACAGTTAAATTACAAAATGCATATCAAACCCATAGAAATAAGAGGTTATACCCATCCTAAATCCATCTTTCACAATTCTCACAAATATTCCAGTATATCATCATTTCTATACACAAAAGAACAACAAATGCAAGTATGAAGCCACTCATAAAACCAACAACAAGCAATACCTAAATGAATTAAGAGGGATAGGTTTCAAATATATAGATCTCACAAGGAGAGTCAAACAATTTTACAACAAAATAAAAACCTGCCCAAAGATGACAAACTTTGGATACTGCTCCCATACATATCATGTGCAGCCAAAAATCTAAATAAAATTTGCTACAAATATATAGAATAAGCTATCATACTCCTACCACAATAAACCGACTGATAAATAATTCTAAGGACAGACTCCATAGCAATCAAACTCTGCACACTTTATATAAAATTGCATGCCCACAAACAGGATGCAGCGCTATTTATTATGGTAAATCTCATGCATGCGTCTCTACAAAAATTTCTTAATACAAATACCTTTACTAAAAAGTGACAAGCAATCCTGAACATAAGTCTATCTTTCTTTATCACCAAAACACAATGGGCCATATATCCAAGCTCATAGTTAACATCATATGCATAAAGTGAAATGACTCCAAGCAGAAAATTAAAGGGGCATGGCATATAACCAACAACACTAAATGCCATGAATAGGAAGAAATCCTGCTTCCCCCATAAAGGAATGGCAATATGCATCCAATCATGTCAATCTCAATGCTATAAATATGAGGACATATCTCACCCTCGAAAGCGCCAAACTTCAGTAAATATGCATTCATTAATATCTTTTCTTAGGATAGCACTTAAATGTATTAGAAAAAATCAAAATAAATATTTTGTTTTTTATAAACTAATAACTATTGATATTAGAACAAATTTAGAGAATTAAATAGATTAAAAAATAAGAATGAAAGATATAACCACTGATATATAACAAAAATATATTTATATATAAAAAAGTATTCAATACAATCATTTTTATATGTTAAAGATAAGAAGTTATGGACACATTTTTGAAATATTCTTGTAATATTAGCTTTGAAAAAGATTATATTAAATAATTAAAAATATTGGGGTCTACATGAAAATAATATATCACATTTTTTGTTCATATTAAATAAATTTATTTACAAGATTTATTTTAATTATAGGGGATTTGAACACAGACTTTCAAGCTCCCTTCAGCTATCCACTCTATTTTATACAATCAATACACATGATCACACACATGTGAAAAAGATAAATGATCTTATACTCCAAGTATATGAGTTATACTGTATTAATGATTTACTTGAGTAAAAACAAAATTAGACAAGAGTCATAGAAAACATTTGGGTTTTATATAGCAAAATGATTAACTTGCATATTCTCATTATATTTTCAATATAATTTTCAGTTATCATTCTATATATATTCCACCATATCATCAAATAAAATCTTTTTCAATGAACACATATGTAGAAACATCTAAACAAATATTAAACACAAATAAGGCAACATTAATTTTATAATACCTTTACAAATATCAATTTCTCCCTTTAAAAAAATATTTTCAAATATCAATTGCTTCAAAAAAAAAAATTTAATTTAAAAATATGTTCTGATTCATATAAAAAATTTCACAAGATTATCTTTTTATCTAATCTGTGTTCATCATTAGAATAAGCAATAGAATAACTAAATACACATTTTCAAAGTTTTTTCAAAAATAACCCACTTCAGAATGAAGATCTCTCGGAAGATTAATGCAGATTTTTACAGCTATAGCTTCTCTTCTCAATACATCAGCAAACTTTCTTATTTTATCCATTCATCCATCTTACATGTGTTCTCCTTCTAAGTCTTTTACAATTTCCTTGGAACCAATTCAACACTTCAACTATCCATATATTATCATCTCTTCTAGGAATATATCCAGTCCAACTTCATTTCAATCTTTTAAGTATTTCAATGATATCAGTGATTATCTGTTGATTCTCTTACACATGTATTTCATTTAAAATATCTTCTTGTTATTCCTAACATATATTTTTCCATACTTCACTGAATGGTTAAAATTCTCTATTGCTCTACTGTTACATGTCCAAGTCTCAGATCCATAAATAATAAAATTGGTAAAACATATCTATTAAAAAGCCTTCCTTTTCAAATAAAGGCTTTTTAAAAATAATTAGGTTATTTTCTATTAAAAGCATTCAATCCAATTTTAATTGTATGATTAATTTTATCCATTATGTTTCATATGGATTAATAATTTAACCAAATCATTTGTAATTGTTAACTTTTTCTGATTCATGACTATCAATCTACTTTTTCCTTCTGAGAAAATCCACTGAACATTATTTTAGTCTTTTAACATTTCTCATTAATCTTTTTTTTAAAACCTTCATTTGATAACTCTTGCAACAATTCTTGAAACTCTAAAAAATTACATGCAAAAACTCCCATATCTGCAAAATCTAGATGACTTAATAATATCCATTTATTTTTACTCCCTTACCTCTCCATTTTAATTCATAAAATATTTTTTGTAAAACTATTATAATAAGTTTGGAGAAATGGAATCACCCTTTGTATACCCATCTCAAGGTTAATCTTCTTAGTATCATTGTGTAATATAATAAATTGCTGTTACATTTTGATAAGTATTCTTCAGAATTTGACAATATATCTAGGTCTCAAATTAATGATCCAATGCTTTAATAACTGTAGAAATGCTTATAAAATCAAATGCCTTTTCATAACTATAATTGCAGTGTTAATAATAGTTATTGCTTAGGAGTTCATAAGAAATTTGAACATTGGAAGCAAGAGATCTGGAACCATTAATGCATAAATCTAGAATCTATTCTTCTAGCATTGCATTAAATCACATATGGCAGGTTATTAGTCATATAATTCAATAAAATTGTGTAATATAATTCTGCTAGCATTTGTGAATTAATTATGCATATAAATTTACAACATTCTATTAAAAAGCAAAACACAATCTGTATGTGTATATTTACATATATGCTAACTTAAATGTTTTCATGGATTGTTATATAATAAAGAGTAAAAATAAGATGATTATATCCATGTAAGCAGAGATAAAAAATTTTTGCTTTACAATGTTACCAGGAATCTTGATTAGCCTCAGGAGGATTTTCAATTAGTAGTAATTGATAGTTTCCTGGTAACATCAAAAAGCAAAAAGTTATCTCTATTCACATAGATATTACCTTATTTCTCTCTCACTCTCTCTCTCTCTATATATATATATATATATTTGAAATACAGGCATTCTTCATAACTATCCACACTAACTCAAACCACTGATACACATGACCACACACATGTAGAAAAGATAAATAATCATGAATATACATATTTCAGTGTATCAATGGTTTGAGATAGTGTAGATAGTTGAAGGATGCTTGAAAATCTGAGTTCAAATCCCTTAAATTTACAATTAACTTCCAGGTATATGAAGAATGCCTGTATTTCAAATATTTACACATTTAGCCTGCATCCTGCCCATCCCTATTCTATGTATTTAAATGGATAAAGTCCTATACATGAGGGGTCAGAGTGACTTTATGTCAACATGGTCATGGTAATAATATTGGCATCAGCATGGAATTTGGGATTACCATCATCGGATTTTCAATAGTAGAGAGTTGGAGGTTGGAATAGACTAAAGCCTGTCCATTAAAGTATGAAGATTTGCTACCTTAATATAAAGTGAGCACTGATTATATATGTGTGTGGGAGATAATAATCTGGACCAACTAATGAGTGCTGATTCAGCATGAAATATGTATATTGATGATTATCTTTTCTACACATGTGGTCATGTGTATCAATGGTTTGAGATAGTGTGAATAGTTGAAGGGTGCTTGAAAGTTTGAATTCAAATCCCCTATATTTACAATTAAGCTCCATGTATATAAAGAATGCCTGTATTTCAAATATTTACACACTTAGCCTGCATCCTGCCCATCCCTCTTCTATGTATTTAAATGGATAAGGTTCTATACATGAGGGGTCAGAGTGACTTGATGTCAACATGGGCATGGCAATAATATTGGCATCAGCATATTTGGGCTTTCCATCATCAGACTTTCAATGACATGGATGGCTGAAGAGTTGGAGTAGATTGAAGCCTGTCCATTAAAGTATGAAGATTTGCTATCTTAATATAAACTGTGCACTGATTATATATGTGTGTGGGAGACAATAATCTGGACCAACAGATGAGTGCTGATTCAGCACGAAATATGTATATTGATTATTTTTCTTTTCTAGATGTGTGTGATTATGTGTATCAGTGGTTTGAGATAGTGTGGATAGTTGAAGGGTGCTTGAAAGTCTGAGTTCAAATCCCCTTTATATATTAAATTGCATTAGAAAATTTATAAGCAATATAATTTCTTACAGATAGATATAAAAGAAATCAAATCTGATATTTTAAGAGTAAATTTTTAGAATTTTCCACTCATATTATTTTTCGTAATTCACTTCTCTGCATTATTCATAACTATTACTGGATACTAACAATTATTATTAATGAGTTGAAAATCATTGGTTATGAATAAAAATCACATTCCAATAAATATTTCTAAGTTCTATATTGCACATTCCATGCAATAGCCAAATTAACTAAATAAAATTTTTAACCAAGTTAACGATCATATATATTACTTTTTTTTTTCTCTCAAAAATTTGTTACTATTTTAAATTTGCATAATAACTAAGTTTTTAAAATCTTTTTAGACACATGATAAAAGAGTTCAATGCTAAAACTCTACAAATTTCAACAAATACTGTAAAATTAATTCAACTTTACCATAAATTTGATAATTAAAAATAAACTAACTTTAGCTTTTAACAGATGCTAAAGATTTCTATTGGAACACAGGCAGGACTTTCTTAAATTTAACAATATTTGAAAATTTTCTTTTTAAAAATAAAACATAATTTAAAAACATTTCCTTTATTAAATTAATTCAATATCATTTTTTAAAAAGTAATTTAAATTATTAAATGCAAAAAATCATGTTCATTATTAAAATGTTATGTTTATTTTTTTTAATATTATGTTCAACATAAGAATTATTCATGATGAAAAAATTCTCCAGAAATATAAAACAAAAATTTAATAGCATTTAATTTTCACAGCAATATATTGGTTAATAGGACAAAGAGATTAAATTCTGTTGTCTTTGTGATACAATAGACATTTAATACAATTGAATGTATGATATCCAAATTGTTCTATAGTCTCTCTTAATCTACAACCAGTGGTAGTCAACCTGGTCCCTACTGTCCACTAGTGGGCATTCCAGCCTTCATGGCAGGCAGTAGGGGTTTTGTCTGATACTGAAGCACTTTTAAAAAATTTCATAGCATTATTTAAAAACATTTTCATTAGGTTTTCATAAAATTCCCAGTGACAATTTAAATTTCTGAAAATATACTATTTGTATCTCCCGCACATAAGTTTAGTTTACATTATGTAAGTGAAACTAAATGGAGCTATAGTGCAACTGCTAACAAAAGAGCCTTGTTCCAGAATAGTTCATGTATCTCCCCCTCTCTCCAAACCCAATCCATGATGCATGAGAAGCATGCGGAGATGACGATTTACGGTGCAGGCTCTTTTGTTTGTGGTTGCATTGGTCAGTATGCAGTTAGATTTGTGAGAGTGAGCATGTGCCTACAGCTTCAAATAAAATATTGTGACCCCATGTTTCAAAAAAAAAATGCTCATGGCTATTTACCAGAGTATCTAAAGATGGGTTTCATAGAATCTATTGTAGATAAACAACACCCAATGTGTTTATTGCATCATAAAACATTATCCAATGAGGCAATGAAGCCAAGTTGATTGCGAGAACATCTTGCTACAAAGCATCCAAATGATAAGGACAAGCCCAATGAATATTTTCAGGAAATATATAAAAATTTTAAAACCATTCAACAATCGTTGCATCATTTAAGAAACAACATGCAGTGAATGAAGATGGATTAATTGCCTCTTATTGCATTTCACAAATTAATTGCAAAAAGTGGTAAAAGCTACAATATTGAAGAAACTGTAATAATACTCTCTATAAAAAAATTTATCTCTACAGTAATGCATCAAGATATATCTGAAATTTTAAAAATGTTGCCCCTAAGAGATCGCACAGAAAAAGCGACAAATAGAAGAAATGGCAGTTAATGTTGAAAAAAAACTTATAAGTATTCTCCAAAACTCTTCATTTTCCATGCAATTAGATAATGCTTTATTGATGGCATATGTACGTTATTTTGATGAAAACAATATATTACGAGAAAAAATGCTATTTTCAATAAATCTCATTACAGATACAAAAGGATTATCTATATTTAATATTGCAAAATCATACTTTACAAAAAATTACTATTCCTTTGAATATTATTATTGCATGCATTACTGATGAAGCACCATCAATGGTAGAATGCTATCATGGATTTGTTGCTTATTTGAAGCAAGAACTGCCAAATGTTTTATGTATTCACTGTGTGGTGCACAGACAACATCTTGTAGGAAAACATCTAAGTACAAGTCTCCATTCACCATTAACTATAATAATTCGAGCCATAAACAAGATCAAATCCAATGCAAAAAAATGATAGAATGTTTTGTCAGCTTTGCCAGGACAATAAAGAAGATTTTAATATATTACTTTTGCACACAGAAGTTTGGTGGCTGTAAAAGGGCACATCTTTAGCTCGTTTTGTAGCATTATATGATAGTCTTATACAATTTTTTGAAAATAATTATGAGACCAATCTGTCAACAATTAAAAACAGTAAAGAATGATGCATTTTATTTGGCAGATATTTTCAAGAGATTTAATGATATCAATTTGCAGCTTCAAGAAGGTAATAAAACTCTTACAGGTTGCCAAAGTATTGTGTCATTATTTATTGACAAACTTGAACTATACTTCATTATAATCTATTGAAGAGAGAATTTCATCAGTTTCCTGAATTATCATCTATAAAAGATTATGTAACTCCAGAGATATTGACAGATTCAGTGCCCACCTCAATTAACTTAAATTGGACATGGAAAAACGATCTAAAGATATTTTGAAATTGAAGGTGAATGGCTGGATGAAAAATCCTTTTACTGCAAATATTGAAGAGGCTGCTACAACTTGCCAAGAACTGTTAGAAATTAGATATGATGAAGAAAGTAAACATAAATTCAATAGTGATGGTTAGGAAAATCTATGGCAACATAAAAAAAATGTCTGTCATATCCAAATATGTAAAAAATGATATTCAGTTTATTGATACCTTTCCCTATCTCATGCAATCAGGCTTTAGGGCAGTTAATCATATTATGACCAAAGAAAGAAATTGCCTGAATATTTCTGAAAGAGGAGACCTTTGTTTGTTCCTTACAAAAATTGAACCAGATATCTAGTATTTAGTTTTGCAGCACAGCTTCAGGGATCTCATTAATAATTTAATTAATTAAATGTAATTTCATCAGAATTAATGCTTCTATGTATACAAAGTATAAATAAACAGATAGATTTAACTACAATAAGTTGTTTTATAAAGATTTATTCTGCCAAACTTAGCAAAAGTCCAACATAAAGTATTTGGTAGATAATTATTATCATATGCTTTAGCTTGCTGTAACTCTGCTTTATAAATTTTATAAAGTAAAATTACTTCCCTACTTTATAAATCACCATTTTTGTGGAACTGATGGGTATTAGAAAATTTTACTACTATCAGAGATACAAAAGTGGGTGGTGGGTATAAAAATGTTGACTACCCCTGATCTACACAATCATCTTAATTCCATAATATTGTTAGTATTTGAGATGATTTTGCATGCAACATTCAATAAAATTTGATATGCATACTTGATAACAAGAGTTCAAAAATTTGTATGACTTAGAAATATTACTTGAATATATTATTTGTAAATTAGTTTATTTTGTCCTGTTGCTAAATGCATACAGGATTATCTTTGAGAAAAAACAATAATTGTAAAATTTTAGTCTCATGCCAATCAACTGTCATTATATCAAATGAAGTGGATCAATTATGCAAATAAGTCTAATAGGAGACTGTTATAAATATATGACAAAACATCAGTCCAACTTCAAAATCATCAATGCCTAAACTAACTTGTAACATTTTTGTTATTTCGTTAACACTTGTAACTTGATATGCCTTACAATAAATGACACTTATCACAGACTTCAGGTAAATTTTAACAAATTTTAAACAATTATACAATTTATAATATAGATATTTGCTATTTTATATTCTATGCTCTTTTTAGAGCTTGCCTGACAATAAATACTAACAGCAGTAACTGCATTCAGGAAACCAAACTTCCAAACATAACATTTTTCTAATGCATATGAGTTATGATTTTATGCTTGTATGAAGAAGTTGAATATAAATCAATGAATATACTTCTCTTAAATAATAATATTCTCAAGGAACTGGAGATCATATTAATTCAAAAATTATCTTGAAAATTTTACTTTTAGAATATTTATGCAAATAAAATAAAGCTAGATATATAGATGGAGATGCAACCATAAAGCATATGTGATATGTTTAAAATAATATTTTTTTTGCTCAAATAATAATTGAGTATTATAATTTTATTTTAATAGCAATTTCATTACATATTATCAAATATCCTTTCAAATAAAGTATTTAATTTTTTTTATCATTTATTAATATTTTTATATCTCTTAATAAGCATTTGCATCAAACAGGTATTTCTTTAATTAAACATTTGCATCAAACATATTCTTTTATTAATATTTGTAAATATTTCAGCTATAGATTTATATATATATCTTTGTACATATTTACAAAAACTATTTCAATTGTACTTTTATTATCTTTTATAATATTTATCATGATTTTATATAGTTATATACAAATGTGAAATGGTAACTAAATATTATTATCTACTTTCAAGAAATTTGGATATCTTGATGTTTCCAGCAACATTTAATTTTAACTCAAAAGCTCCATTATCTAAGATGTCAATATTTTAATAATTTATATTATATTCAATGTTTTAATTAGCTTTTATTCTTAGATAAGCTATAACAATTGAATCCTCCAGGGTTCTTCATTAACTTAATTTCCATGAATCTTATCCTGATGTATTTTGCAGTTTCCTTGCAAATAACTACCAATTTGACATTTTTATAATTTAATTAATATATAATTTCTTCCATGTAAAGTGCTTCTATATTAGCCAGTATGTGTTAACCTTAGTTAATATTATTAGTTAAACATGAGGCTATATTACTTGGTTAAATACTGTGCAGTAATTGTTGATTTGAAGTCTCCGATTCTCTAGTAATTTTGGATCAATGATTTTCCAGATTTAAATAAATCACTGTAAAATGATGGCAAAAAATATGCAACAGATAATCATAAAAAGTATTATCAAACAATACATTATTTGTTGAACACATAATTAATTTTAAAAAATTTGCTTAATAAATATTAATTAATATAAATTTATTTCTTAAATTGCTTATAAAAAACATTGCTTCATGCTCTTTTTAAACATTTCATTGAGATCAAAGGACTGTTTTATGTACTTTGATCTTTCCCAAAATAACTTTTTGCAACAAAAAACTATTAACTGATTATTGGGTATTTACATTTATATTCTAGCATCAGATATTAGAAGTATACGCGCACACACATATATATGTGAATTTAAGATCTTACAATCACATAGCATGAACATAGACACTATTATATCTTCAAATTACCTAATTCTTAATTACTACTTTTTTTTATTATTTTTGATTAATTATTGTTTATTATATAATATATTAACCAATAAGGGTATTTTGTTATAATTGAGATATAATATAAATACACAATTTTTTTAATCACAATTTTTTACACAGACATATATATCACTAGCAATAATATTCTGTCCCATGGACAGTTCCAGAGAGTAATCACATCATCAATTCTTCAACTTTTCAACTCCATTCTCTTCATTGCCCAGCTCTTCAATTCCACATAACTCTTCCTATCACTTATATCATCCAACATTGTCAATCTTTTCCATCCTTTCTTCGTGCTTTCTTCTTAATATATGTCTAATCCAGTTTCTCTTTGTAAGTTCCTTAATCAATCTTTTTTCATTTACTCTTTTCAAAACTTCATTTATTTTATTCATCCAACTATTTTTTTCCATTCTTCTCCATGTTCATATCTCAAAGGCTTACTCATTGTCCACATTTCACAACCATACAATAATACACTCCACGCATAGTATTTAATTAATCATCTTCTTAATTCTCTCTTCAAAAATCCAGAAAATATTTTCTTTCTCTTAATAAATGCTCCTTTTGCCAATGTTATTATTTTTTAAACTTCATCTTCACTTCTTTGATTCTCATTCAACCAACTACTCAAACATCTAAATCCTTTATCTACTGAATTATGTTATCATGGATTTCAATTTGCAGTTTTTTAGCATTCCTCCCTAATCCATAAACAATCTTCTTAACATTAATCTTCATTCCATATCTCCTTCTTCCAATTTATTCAACATATTCTGAAGACACTTTTCATCCTCAGCTATACGAGCCATATCATCTTCAAATCGTACATTTTATTATTCTATCTCCAACATTTCTCCTACACAGTCTAAGTAATTATTTACCATGTCTTTTAAATAAATATTAAAAAGAACAGGTAACACACTGCATCTTTGTCTGATTCCTCTTTCTATATTCACTTCTTCAATGTTGTTATTCTCCATTCTAATTTTTATTTTTTGCCCAATATACATGTTCCAAATCAATTTTCGCTCTTTCCAAAATACTCCTTTATTTTTAGGATGATTATATGTTTATTCCATATTACTCTATCAAATACTTTTTCCAAATCTACAAAACATATACCAATTCCTTTATCATTTTCAACATATTTCTCTGCAAATGATAACAACACTAATAGCATCTCTTGTAATTTTCCCTCTCTGAACACTGTAACGGTCAGAAAACGTGTGACTCGTAAACATAGTGCAGAATTCGACCATCATACAGAACAGCAGCACCATCGCATAGCGAAGCCACCCGTGGTACTGAGTTCGAACATAGTTTATCGGTTCCACAATACAATCCACGAAACAACGCATCTGATGCAATATTAGTAAATATTTCCTTAGGCACGGTGGTCAGGGATATGCAAGAGACTCATGATTTTATTCTCGAGTTAGCCAATAATCAAACTAATATTAATTAGACATTCATATTTACATAATCGAGGAAATATTATATAGAATGGGTATCGAATAAATGAAACGTAACTGCAGACGTATAGTTTAAAATTATTTATTAATACATTTTAATAAAACAATCTAATAATATTTTATGGACTAACAGCTTCAGTAGCGGGATTTGCGACATGATTATATTTTAAAGAATACATTTATTTATTTAGACATTATTTTATATTGAGGATTTCATTAGCGGTATTTCCGATACTGTAATGTTTACAAAAGGAATACATTTATTTGAAGGCGTAATCTAGCTACCTAAAATTCTCGAGTTAGTATTTCTAATGCTGCCTGGAGGGATTTATACCTTTGCAATGCAAGAGTCTAAAGTATGGGTTATAAGAGTAATGGCAGACATATATTTATTTAATTAAAATATTTATTTATCTCTAAGGGTAAACATCTATTTGAGAGTGAATTATGAAGATAATCCAGAGGCGGAGTGATATATAGAATAAAAAAAAACTAAGTAAAGGAACACGTGGTACGCTTTAGAAAGGCGATATGGAATGGCAGTATATCAAAACTGCAAGGCCGCGAATGGGTTTATAAGAATGTTGGGCTGGTCTCTGCCGCGGCCCGACGAAGTAAGGTGTCACATAAGCATAACCAGGGACAAGCGGTACGTGGCGCAATTTGCCGGCTGGCTGCATGACATTGTCAAATCCTACGGGAGCACCCATTATGCCCGCTTGTGTAGGACGACTGGGGTTAATTTCAACCCTTGAGAATCCGGAATATTTACGGCGGAATAGATCATCGCGTCTTTAAAACGTAACACATGTATAAGTATAAACAGTTATGATGAGATTTAAATAGATTTCTGACTTGGCCCTACATTACCAACATTTACTCAAGAACTCTGGCGACTCTTGACTCTCAAAGAAATGGGATTTTCTAGAATTATTCATTAAATTTAATCAATACAAAATATATATAAACTGGGAGTTATTACAACTAATATGCCAGCCATTTGCGAAGTAGTAGACCCAGCATTACAATAATGATGCACTGAATGCGTGTCGATTTATATGAAAGTAAAGTTATTTAGGAAAGTAAATATTAATAAAAATTGGACGCGCATTCATTGTTTTAAGCGATCATAGATTTAAACTTTGAAAATAGAGACAATTGTGAGCATGCAATAATGAAATAATAAATATAGATAAAATGTAGATTTTAGAAATAAGCACCCAAGATAGAACGAGGTAAGCTAGATTAGTAGAGAAATTTACACATTAAATTAATTATTCAATTTTAGTTATACAAATGATAGTTTTTACATTTTACAATTTAGATAAGTAGTATGAAGAAAAGCTATAGCATATTATTAGAGTACTTTAGAGTTTGAACACAGACAGGTACCTGTTTTATAAGAAGTTTTCTGATTCCATTAGTTTAGCAGAAAAAAAAGTTCATGAGTGGCAATTCTTTCTTGTATTTAGATATTCATTTAATTTCATGGTAGCAGCAGCTTTCTCATTCATTTCAGGCAGCAGATCTTCATGGTGAATTTATGACAGGCAATGGAAAGTTCGGCATCCGATAGGCCACCTCCCGATGGAGAATAATCTAGGTGCTTTACTCGGTCATACCTTGGCAGGAACAAATTATTTTTATTATTTTGGAGACTCTCAGTGATCGAGAGCAAAGCTAAAGTTTAAGTGAATGTCTCCAGCAAGTCCAAGATCGCTTCTTTTTTTATCTTGATCTTTCACATTTTTGTTAAGATATTTTTAGGTTCTATTTAATCTGCCCTGAGGATAATCAATGCATTTAGTTGGTTTTTTTAATTAAAGAAAGCTGCCGTTCTATTGTTTACATTTTACATTTACTAATTATATTTTGGGGAATTTTTCTTTAATTAATCTATTATCTATCACTGACCGATGCTTTTCAATTTCAAAGACAAAAAAGGGAACATAAGATTATTTTAACTTTTAATTAAATATTACATCAGATTTTTTTAAAATTATTATTAAACGAAATTTAAACAAAGCAATAAATACGAACTTTATAATGCAAAATAAATGATTAAAATTATACAAAATTATATAACTAAAAGAAATCTAAATTATATTATTTTATCCCTATTTATTGCGTTTAATTTGAGATCGAAATGTGTGGTATTTATGCTGAATTCTACATATATTTATACATTTTAATATTACTACACACACAATTTGATACCAAAAAGTTTAAATTTGGGCGGGATAGACCGGTCAGTGAGAGATGACAGAAAAAGGTGAAACTTAAGATTTGAATACGAATCTTACTGTTTCAACACCAATCTGTTTTTCTTCAATATAATACTCTATCTTCCCATAAATTCTTCTGAGTTAAAATCCTCAACAAAATTTTAGAAACATGAGATAACAGTTATTGTCCTGTACTCTTCATATTTAACAGTTTTGTTCTTTTTAGTAGTTAGAATCATTATAGTCCTTAAAAAAATCTTCAGGTCAAACTCCACTATTATAAATCAAATTGCAAAGTTCAACTATTTCCTTCATAGTCTCCTATTTCTTTCAAAAATTCTATAAATGTTGCATCAAATCCATCAATCTTACCATTCTTTATTTGTGCAATTGACTTTATTACTTCATCTGGCAATATGTCCATACTTTATAATTTATTTCAATATATTCTTCATTTTCAAGTTCATAATTAATTGAATTATTTTCTCTTATAAATAGACACTAAAGATATTCTTTCTATCTTTTTAATATATCATTGCTATTAGTTACTCTCTTTCCGTTCTTATCTGCAATTTCACTTGCTAACCATGTCTTTTTCTCCCAAGTGGCATTTCAAATTCTATTAAACACCATATGATAACTTTCATCTTTTGAAGCATTTCTATCTCTCTACATTATTGTTCCAACCGTTTTTATTCTGCTAAATCTATTTCTCTTCTTTTGAAGCATTTCTATCTCTCTACATTATTGTTCCAACCATTTTTATTCTGCTAAATCTATTTCTCTTCTTAACTCATTATTAATTTTTCTATATACACATAACCCTTTCTCAGTATTGACATTCTTTCAACTTTTTGTACTTCCATATTTTCCAACACACCATCAATTATCCAAGATTGTTTAGATTTTACTGAATAGTGTTTATTTCATTTTTTAATAATCCTTGATTAATCCTATACCAATGCTTATTAGAATTATTAATATATTTCTCATCTTAATCAATCATTTTTATTGAATTTCCACAAATTGAACCAAATTTTCCTTTTTTCATTTCTCTCAATTTATCTAAGTCCAATCTTATATATTTTTTCTATTTTTTTATTCTTTTTAAACTCAACTTTAATTTAATCATAACCAAATTATGATCTGAGTTTATATCAGCACCAGGCAAATCATGCAAACACTTAATAGCATTCTTGTATCTATCCTGAATCAATATATAATCAATTTGATAATATTCTCTATTACTTGGAGCTTTCTATGTATACAATCTTAAGTTATGTATTAGTCCATCGGTGAAATTTTAGTCTTCATTAAAATCATTATGATTATCTACGATTGCTAAATATTTGATAGTAATTTTATTTAATAAATTAAGTAAATTTAACTTTCAAAGATAAGTTGTTGAAGATCTCTATTTTATATCTACTATATATTCATTAACTTCTAGCTACCACTAAGCTACTTTTGCTTTAAAAATAGTCATCTTTTGCCATGTAAATAAACATCAATACAGAAAGTCCAATTGTTATTTACAACTTTGTTAAAAATAATTCTTTAAATCTTTGACAGTTAAATTTACTTAATTAATTAAATAAAAAGTACTATCAAATATTTAGCAATCATAAATAATCATAAGTAATGATAAAATTTCACTGCTGGTACTAACACATAAGTACCCAATTTTCTTATCAGATTTTTTACAGCAAGTATCTGCAATCACAACCCATTGTACATACAAATGTATTTTTCTCTTTTCTATTTTAATTAATGAAGTATTTATTATTATTAATGAATTTTAATGAATTAATTATTATAAAAGTATAAGCTTTAAGATATTTATTGTAATAGATTTTTTTCATATGTCATAGCATCGGCCGGGACGCGAACCCACAACCGTCTGCAACCAACTACTTGCTTGCAAGGCAGCTGCGATGACCTCTCGGCTACTAACAACGCTTTGATTTATTGTAATATATTAGCAATTAATGCACAATCAATTGATTACTCTGACTCACACTGGTGGCACTACTGTATGGAGAGTTTAGCCTCTATGTAAACAGCTTGTGTAAACATAAGAAATGGGTGATCATGTAATGTTTAGTGGTTTATTTCTTTTGTTTATACATATTTTAGATAATGAAACAAATGGATATTGATTTAAATATATCTATAATGTTTGATCAGAATTTTATCTTGTAATTTAGATTCTACTTCTTGTAATTTATTTTAGCTGCATTAGATAAGAGAAAGAATTTATTAGTGATTTGGTTAAACAAGATTAAATTAATTAAAACTGTGATTGGAGAGGGGTGCACTGTATTGTTTTGAAACAAATATAAATAGGCAGACAAGTTACTCACACTCTTTCTCTCTTTCCTGATTATTGCTGCTAGACAATATTGGTCATATTGCAGAAGATGACCTGATAGTAACAAAAAATGAAAAACTATTTTATTAAGCAGAACAATTGAAGGCCATTGGCATTTTGAACAAATAATAGTAATTGACTATTTCTTGCCAGCAATCAAAGATGACCAATTTCTTTAGAAAAATGAAATTTCAAAGAATGCATTGTTAAAAGCTGGTGCATGCTAGCACTCTGGAACATAATGCTCTCCTGCAGAAGATAACCATCTGTTGCCTGCCTGAAGTGAGAGAAGAAATGACCAATTCATAAGACCTATCTGTTATTCTGTCACCTGTCGTTAAGATTCGAGAACTAAGGTAATAATTAATAATCTCATGTATATGTATTTATAATAGTAAAAATTTCATAAACATGATCCCATGATTTTATGAAGACTGGTTTAATTAACTTTGGTAAAATAAAATTTTAAAATTATTTTTTTTTTTTTTATTAATACAAACTGCTAATATAAACTCTTACATATTTTTTTTTATTAATTAAATCTGGAATGTATGAATTTTTCTCTATATTTCATAATGTGAATTTATATTTGTATAACAGATGTGTGTTCAAATATATAAAGATAGGTGTTTGATTAAATCAATTTATTTTTACTTATTGTTAAAATACATCTTGCGTATGTGTGATTTGATCTCATTCCAAGCAAATAGTTTTACACTTTATAACTGTCCTCTTTAAATTCTTGTCCAGTGAGAAAGTACTGGGGTGTAAAGAAGCAACTAACAAAGGGTGGGTGTATACAAAATACTCTTGAATCAAATAATATCATTTATTAACTTGAAATTGTGCTTAAGGTGTGAATAATTCATCTTCCAATAAAGACAATGGTCAACTGAAGAAATATACTAGTTTTAGATTCATTAAATGAGGATAATCATCATCAATGATCTCTGTAATTAAAATAATCCAAATAGCCATGTGACACTGCATATTTAAAATTATAATATTTAAAATTATAGATATAATTCATTTATTCATTAAGATCTGAGAGATGTAAAAATCTGAATTGACGCAATGGTGTCATTATCCAGATTATATGATGATGATTGTATTAAGTTGTCCCATAAAATGTAAGCAAAGCAATAAGTAAATAAAGCATATATTATAGTCAAATGGGGAACCAGCACACAATTGGTTAAGTGCAAATGACTCTTTCTCTCTCCATTCTGTGGTCCCTTGAGTTCCATTACATAATGGCTGCTCAACTGTGACCACATAATTATTAATTTCATTACATAATGGCTGTCCAAATGACTTCCCTCCTATCCTGTTATCAGTTGTGTTCATGTACATATATTAATATAAATATTGCACTTTTATTACAATAATTATATAACACACATATATATAGTACTGGAAGTATGAGGAAAAGCCACATCTCTACAAGATGGATGAATAAAAGAACATCTAATCTATATAGAAAACAATATCTATTGTCTATCATAACTTAAAACCATTTCTAATTTATGAGTGCAATGAATGCAATGAAATCAGGATG
Source organism: Epiperipatus broadwayi (assembly GCA_028023455.1). Classification (NCBI taxonomy): domain Eukaryota; kingdom Metazoa; phylum Onychophora; class Udeonychophora; order Euonychophora; family Peripatidae; genus Epiperipatus; species Epiperipatus broadwayi. The sequence continues at coordinate 901,640 of JAQFVV010000242.1, read as the reverse complement.
TTTACCCAATGCATACTCATGCTATTTCTCCTTATTCTCATTACATGAGCCTTACATCAAGCAAATGAAAGTTACAGGTCATAAGACAAATTTTGATTGCTATATTAATAATAATAAAAGAGTACATGGTGCAATGGTACCATAAACTCATCATAATATCTGGCATTCTCAGATATGCATTATGTCCAAAATAAAATGAATGAATGAAAATGAGAATTTGGATCACTATATAAAATAATAACTACAATACAATTTTTCGTCATCATCATCATCATCAACCATTATCAATCCACTGCAGGATGAAGGTCTCTCCAAGTTTAATCCATCTTCTCTGATCTTTAGCTTCTCTTCTCCACAACACCCCTGCACATTTTCTTATTTCATCCATCCATCTCACATGTGGTCTCTTTCTGGGTCTTTTACAATCTCTTGGAATCCAGTTTAAAATTTCAATTGTCCATCTATTATCATCTCTTCTAGCAATATGTCCAGCCCAACTCCATTTCAATCTTTTAATTTTTTCAATAAGGTCAGTAACACCTGTTTGTTGTCTTACCCATACATTGCGTTTTCGATCTCTTCTTGTTACTCCCAACATACATCTCTCCATACTCCTTTGAGTGGTCTGAAGTCTCTGTATTGCTCTTCTATTAAGTGTCCAAGTCTCAGATCCATAAGTAAGAACTGGTAAAACACATTTGTTAAAAACCATCCTTTTCAAACACATAGGCATATTTCCTTTTAGTATCAAGTTATTTCTACCAAAAGCACTCCAACCAAGTTTAATTCTATGATTAATTTCCTCCATTATGTTTCCATCTGTATTAATAATCTGACCAAGGTATTTGTAACTGTTAACTTCTTCTAATTCTTCATAATCAATCTTTATTTTCATATTTTGAGCAAATCGATTAAACATTACTTTAGTCTTTTTAACATTTATCTTTAGTCCTACTTTTCTACTTTCATCTGCTAACTCCTGCAACATTTCCTGCAGCTCTGAAGCATTATTTGCAAAAACAACTACATCATCTGCGAAATCTAAATGATCTTAAATACTCTCCATTTACTTTCACTCCTTTAGTTTCCCATTTTAATCCACAAAATACTTCTTGCAGCACTGCTGTAAAGAGTTTTGGAGATATGGAGTCACCTTGTCTTACACCTTTCTCAATGTTGATTTTTCCAGTATCATTATGTAATCTAATTGTTGCTGTTGCATTTTTATAAATATTCTTTAAAATATGACAATATCCTGGATCTATACCTTGATGATCCAATGCTTTAATCACTGAAGAAATGTGTATAGAATCGAATGCCTTTTCATAATCTACAAATCCAAAACATAATGACAACTCATATTAGTTTGTCCTTTCTATGACTTCTCTCAATACCTGGATATGATCTATTGTACTAAAACCACTTTTAAATCCAGCTTGTTCTCTTGGTTGGTGGAAATCCAAAGTTCTCTGTAGACGAGTTGTAATTATCTTGGTAAAAATTTTATATAAAACTGATAAAAGGCTGATAGGTCTGTAATTTCTAATATCTTCTTTATCACCTTTTTTAAATATTAATATTATTACTGCATTCTTCCAATCTTCCGGTACATCTTTATCATTTAGACATTTGGTATATAACTTTGCTAAAATTGTTTCTATTTCTTCACCTGCTTCTTTTAATATATCAATTATAATTCCATCATTTCCTGGAGCCTTTCCTTTCTTCATACACTTAATTGCATGTCTCACTTCTTCATTTAAAATTCTGGGCAATTCGGAAGATGTAATAGATATAGGAGGTACTTGTTCTTTATTACTATATAATTCTTGATAAAAATCTTCTACCAATTTCATGATGTCATCTCTCTTTTTAGTAATAATTCCATCTTTTTTTCTTATTGCAGATATAAATTTCCTACCAATAACAAAATGTTGTTTAACATTTTTGAGACTTTTATTTTCTTCTACAGCTTTCCTTGCTATTTCACAGTTATACTTTCTTATATCATTTTCAACTCTTTTCCGTACCATTTTACAAAATTTGAGATATTCAATTCTTTTTAATACATCATTTTTGTATATCTTCATATTCCTTCTTTTCTTCATAAATTCTCTAGTCTCAGTAGAAATTTTATTAGTCAATTGCTGCTTTTTTCTACCAGCTATGTTTGTTGCAGTTTTTAAAAGTGTATCAGTTATTTTCATATTAATTTCATTCAAATCTGAATCATGTTCAAAATCTCCTAACATTTGAAACCTATTTGTAAGTTCTAATTTAAATTCATTAGAATGTTTCTGAAGATTAGGAATATCAACTGTAAATATTGTTTTTCTTAATAATTTTTGTCTCTCTAGTTTTACATTAACACATAACTTACACCTTACTAATCGATGATCACTTCCTGTGTTAAATTTATTAAGAACATTACAATCTTGAAATATGTATTTTCTGTTAGTCAAAATATAATCCAATTCTGCTGTACCTTCATTTGGATGCTTCCATGTCCATTTCCTTTTAACATTTTTCTCAAAAAATGAATTCATAATATAAAGTTTTTCTTTTTCTGCAAACTCCACAAGTCTATGTCCTCTCTCATTTCTATTACCATAACCAAAATTACCTACAGCAATTTCATCTTTCATTTGTCTACCAATTCTAGCATTAAAGTCTCCCATAACAATTTTAAAATGTTGTTTACTCTGATCAAAAGCTTTTTGTACATCCATATAAAAATCTTCTACTACTTCATCACTATGAGAACTTGTTGGGGCATAAACCTGAATTATCTGCATTTGGTATCTGCTATTAAGTTGTATAACTAATCTTGCCACTCTGTCCGATACACCATCAATCTCCACAATATTGTTCTTCCACTTTTTATTTATAATGAATCCTACTCCACTTGTATTTCCAATATGTGTGCCTTTATAATAGAGTATATGTCCACTTTTTAAATCAATTGTTTCTTCTCCTTTTCTTCTAACTTCACAAAGTCCAATAATGTCCCATTTAATATAAGACAGTTCTTCTTCTAATTCTTGCAATCTTCCTTCACTTGAAAGTGATCTGCAGTTGTAAGTACCTAAATAAAAAGTCGTCATCAAATGGCAGCCTGGGTCCGCAATCAGGGGATTCTTAGCACCCTCCGCCTTCGGCCACCAACCGCTGCCTTGGTTGGTGACTTTACAGCCTCCTGGGAATAAGGGCCATGCTTTATTTTTGTCTGTCATAATTGTATATATGTATTGGAAAAATATTTATCATTTACACAAACATTCATTCTGCCTTATCAGGCACTGAGAAGAAAGACCATGGTGTTTCTTGATCTTAAACTCAGAGGTAAAAAGCCAATAAACTCACCACGCTGGCTAATGCGTGTTGGTGAGCAGCCCATCCATGTTCGTATACTATATGAATAATCACATAGTAATAACAGCTGCAACGACAAGAACGTATGGAGTGGACATTAGGAATTTGCCCTGCTCGGTTCCTTTAAGGCCTCCAAGAGGAATCAAAGGGTCTCCTTTCAGTTAATAGCAAACTCCTTTCTGCAGCCATGCAATTTTTATTACAATATAAACTTGAATAAAATATAATACAAATTAAATTAATGTTTAACCAAGTAAGTAAATAAATAATAATAAAATAAATAAATAAATACCTGATGAGAGCAACATTCTACACTCACAATTGTCATGAAATTTGTTATTTATATTTTATTTATTCAGAATTACTTCAATATTCTTTTTCCAAAAATAAATAATAAATAAATATATTAAAAAGTACTTATACAAGCAAAATGACAAAATCTATGTCCCAATATTAAAAATTCATATATGCATGTAAGACAAACTTAATAATATGTTGTTAAGCAATAATACACATTATTTTGAACACACATTCTAATTACTATCATCTGTGTATTTGCTTTTCATGTGCAACGTATATGGGTTTGTTAAATATTTCACTTACGAACTTGAACAGAAATTTTACATAACTATTTCAAATTTAATATCAATAATTATAATATTTCTGGTGAATTACATGAGATAAATATATCTCCCAAATATTCTATAAAATATTTGATCTGTCATGCTATTTAATTTTATTTAAAGTTGGAAAATATCTTTATAATATCGAGAAAACTTATATTTCTCATTTTGTTTTTATATAAAATATTTTCATTATATTTATCTTTTACATCATTTAGAAATAAATTCAATTATATTTATTAGAAATGTTAAGAAGGCTAAAATACATAGTATAGCTCATATAATATTTCTATTTAATTCATATATAAAATACTGAAGTCTTTAAGTATACATTCATTTAATGATTATCAAGTAAAGAAATAAATCCTAGTACCATGATAAACCATGATTATTTTAGTAATATATATATATCTGCACAGTTTCATGCCATAAAATTTATTTTATGTATTTTTAAAAAAATTAAATTTATAAGTACATTATTAAAACATTTTTCATTTATTTATATACAAATATAAATATCAAATACATATGCTTATTCTTAATTATCTTTTTTGAAAACTCATATATATTCAAATATATGTATATATAATTATAGTCAATAAAAACATTTTTTTTATCAATAATAATTCTTTTTTAAATGTTATTTTTTGAATTGAATGTTTTTTTAAAGATTATTTTAAAAATAAAATAACATTACTACCTCGATCACTTTTTTTAAAAAAAGTATACCGTTAAAAACTGTTTAATCCATTTTCTCAGAATATGACTTCATCTGACTTTTTTTTTTGGATCAGATAGTGTAACTTCTAATGACAATGTTTGTTGATTTAAGTAGCTATTTGGATTGGTGTCTCTTAAAATATTTATTAAATGAACTATAAGGGGGAGGAGAGAGAGAGAGAGAGGAATAAATTGTAAGCTAACCCATTCTTCCAGCTCCTTGAAATTGGGCTGATTAGAGAGAAATAAATCCACTTTCTTCCTTTTGTTCAAAAATTCATTTTGTTAACACGTTCAAAAATAAATAAATATTTCCTTATTTTATTAACAGTTCTGAAGACAAACTTTCTTGCTACAGTTTAGGTTCAGTTCAAGAATCTAAAGTATTCACCCACCCACCCCCACATTTCTCACATGATTAAAATCTAGAATTTTTATTCTTGCATTCCAACATAGTGTTCTATTAAATAAAATTGATTATTGAAAAGAACAATAATTAATTAGAAGCTTTATTTTGATCCTTTTTTTATATCATCCAGATTAATGAGTAATATTACTAATATTTTTTATAATAAAATAAATATATTGTTGTATATGAGTGTCTGTGTATTCATATATTTTACATAAACTTCCATTCTTCTCATGACCAGATTCCACATCTATTGTTAAGATAACGTTAAATTTGATTATTTTAAACAATTATTATTTTACCTATATAACAAAATTAAATGAATTAATCATTTCAAGGAAAAACTAACTAAGTAATATAATATTTATTTTATTTTCTTTCTTTTTTAAAAAAATTATATTATTTTCTCCCTTATTAATTTGTCATTTTGAACTAAATGCTTCAATTTGTCTGAGGGTTTGTGATTATGGCATATTAGATGTGATTATATGTTGGACTATTTCCAAATAGAAACAACTTGTTAATAATAACCTGTTAATAAGTTGTTGATATTTGGAAAGTTTAAATAAAGTTTAAAATTTTCTTTACATTCAACATTTACTGATAGATGATGGAAATAGTTCGACATATTATCAGAAGTGCTTCAATATAAGTATTTTGTTCAGATATTAGAAATTGATAAATTTTAGAAAGTCGAATTTGCAATGTTATACTTATAAATGTTATCTCTGCATTATCATCATGATGTAATCTAAAAAATTAAGTTTACTAAATGCATTACACACTACAATATTAAAATTTGAGCAGACATAAAAATCATGTTAGTAATTTGAATCATTTAAAGAACTATAGTAGCAATCTTTGTTATTGTATAGTATCTCTGACATCTTTTAAATGCACACAGGCATACATTTCTGATAAATATCATCTAATAAAGAATCTATTAATAAATTTTTCCAAATTTAGTTAATTTATTCTATTATAATGACTTCTAAACAAAACTAGTTATCAACTAAATCATTAATTCTAACATTAAAAGATTTAATAATGTTTGTAAACTTATCATAAAATTTTTTTGTAATTGATAACAATGTCAACAGTGAGGATGTCATTCGAATTAATATGAAATGTTAGATAAATGATTAATATTTGATTAGTTCCAGCTTTGATGGAATTTTTTTTAAGTGAAACTTTATAGTTTAAACATTGACTAATAAATTATTTAGGGAAGTTGTACTGAGAAGTGTATTTTAGTTGGGAAATTTATCTAAACCCAGTTTATAACTTCATCATCTAAACTATAATAAATGCTTATTCCCACCTACACAAAATTTAAAAAAACCTATACATTATTTAGTATTTTGCTCTGGACAAAATTAAATATTTTGTGCGTGCCTAATTATGGATAACTTTTTATTGCCTTCGGACTCACAAAATATATTGTGTGTGAGATTGCCCAATGAGTAATTACACCCAGTAATGACTTTTTTTGTTTAACTTAATTCCACTATAAGTTTTTATTTCTAAAAAGCAAACTATCTTTTGAAAAACACTACTGATAAAAAAATAGACTAATATAAGATAGGCAATATTAATAAAAGAAGCTTGGATGCATAATTATGAATCTATCATAATATGCAATGTAAATAATTTTATTTATAAATGATTTTTAAAATGCATGCATTCTATTCATTGAAATAATGAATTCACCTATAAAAAAATGTGAAATATTTGTTTTTCTGATGCATAAATTACTTTTCCATTGTGAAAAAATATTCAGTTTTCTGTTTCACAGTTATTTGTTTAATTCACACCAACCCACAATCCATTGTCGCACTAAGTTAAAAGTTAGAATTTAAAGGCAAAATTCTGAAATTTAAAGATAACTTATTCAGTTATTTATATCACCTACAAACTATTTGTCAAATGGAATAAATATTATTTATTAAGCATATTAAACAATGAATAAAAAAATGATATGCAAGCGGTTCCAATAATTAGCATTCAAATAATAAATATTTAATATATGATATTCAATATTATGCTAATTGCTAATACATATATAATTTATAGGTAAATTAATAACACTAAATAAATTTGATTGATAATTAAATTATTAATAAATTATGAAACTGACATATGGTTTTTTTAATTAGATCACAATAAACAGATTAAAATGTCAAATCTTAATCATATAATTAATTACAATATAATTCTATCATTATAGATAAAGTTATAATTTTATTTTTTTAGTATCAAATGCAAAAATAAGAACATAGGAAAAATATTGTAAATAATATATATCTAATGCTATCACAATAAATTAGCTAAGGCAATATTTAATAGAAATTAATATTAAAAAAATTAAAGTTTTTTTTAACAAAAATAAAAATTTTAAATTGCACAATTTTAACTTTATAATTTTTATTTCTTCCTAAATAATTATTGCATATTTAAATAATATTTGCAATTATAAAAAATTAATAACTAAACTTTATTATTTTTAATAAAGAAACAAAGCTTTTTATTATTATTGCTAAACAGAATATTTATAAATATTAATATATTTACAAATGTATATATATACATATTTCAAATTACATATAGAAATATCTAATGAACCCATAATAATTTTTAATTGTGTTCATCATTTATGTTACACAATGCCAGATATTAATTATTTAAAAACTACATTATCCAAAAAGATGAATATAATAGTCTTGATGGATATTTACTTATACAATCCACAAATATTTCAAGATGCATTGTTTTTGAAAATTATACATACACAAAATTTTACATAAAAAGTTACTTGAAAAATGTGCTTTAAATCTAGCAGTTTTAATAAACAATTCTATGCTATATTATTGTACAACTAAAAAAAAATTATAGATTGCAAAGTTTTCTTTATGATATATGATTATTACACACACACAACACAAACAAATTTGGTTTTCCACACCGAATGTGTGCTCAGCCATGTTTAATAAAAATAAATGCCTATAATAAACCTTTTTTTAGCCAATGTTCAAAAGGTGTCAGCAAATTTATTACAACAAGAATGAAAAGGATAATGAATTTTACAAAATAAATTGTAGTAATATATAAAATTATATTTTGTAAATGTGTTTAAATAAAAGGTGCTCTGCAGAAAAAGTCTGGCTATAAGCAATTTAAAATATTAGCATCCTAATAGTTAATAATTGTCTATATACTATAATAGAAGATGCAGTATAGCAAAGGTTGATATGAAACCAATTATTTGGAAACATATCATGTAAGGCTAATGAACAATTCTTAGTATCATTAGTAAATCTTTATTGATGATTTAAAAAAAGGTAAAATATTGCAAAATTTAACTATGAATATAAAAGATAATTATGTTCCCAGATGTACTTCAAGTTTTGTTTAATCTGATGCAGTGCTCTCAGATCCAAGGTTCCTCACTGATGGAAGCCACAAGCTAGAAACTAATCTGGGGATATTGGAAGAGTAAGCACTAGATAGGGATTTTATGCACAAACTTTCTTGCATCCATTAACTGCTGTGGCTTGCACTGAGTGACACTACCTTATGGAGAGTTTATACTGTTTTAACAGCTTGTGTAGGCATAGGAAATGGTGGTCAAGTGATGTTTAGTGGTTTAATACCAATCCTGCATATGGGATGATGGTGACTATGACCCAAAGACACCAAAATGTATAAATACTGAGCTGGATTTAGATCTGTATGGTATTACAAGTAAATGAGCTTAGACTAAAAATATTATTGTTTTTTTTATTTTGGATTCATAACTTTATAGTTATCTAAAAATGTACAAAGTGATTGCTAGTGAGTTGCATTAGATCCTAAGATCTGGGTGAAGTGTTCTCAGATCTAAGGCTCCTCACTGATAAAATCCACATGACAGAAACTAATCTAAAGTAAACACCAGATAGGGATTTTATGCAAAAAACTTCTTGTATCCATTGATTACTATGGTTTGCATTGAGTAGCACTACTATATGGAGAGTTTGCTAATATCAACATTATAAATCAGTTAAAATTAAAATTTTAAATTAAATAGATTTCTTAATTATTAAAAGAAAAATTATTCAACATTAGTGCAAGAATCTGTATGTGTTTACACATTTGTACAGAACAATTTGATTTATTAATTACATATCACTGAAAATGAATCTTATAAGTTATTAATTCTTGGAACAGCAGACATAATTAAAATGTGTAAAATGATTTATGATCCTGTTATACTTAAATTCAGCCTAATTAAGAGATAGAATAAAATACAGGGCAGTGAGAATTTATTTTTAACTAATGTTGTATATACATGGTCAAGATATGATCAGTGTTGAGTCTTAGCCGAATGACTTAGGAGATGAAATGCAGAGTTTATGTTATAGAACAACATTAATTAGCTATTCATGAATATTTTTAAATCTACACACACAAGTCAATCTTTGCCTAATATGTTTAAATCAGGGAATTAACCTATTGTATGCCTAACATAAATTGACAAATGAATTGTATAAATGTATTCGGTCTATAACAGGAGAGAGATAGTTTTAACCACCTGCAATTAGACAGATATATTAATTTTCAAATACAATGTAATTAAATCTATTAATCAATTATTGAGGACATATGTAATACTAAATAATGAAGAGAATAATCCTTTAATCATGTGCTGTTCATGAATATTTTAAATTTACATGTACTCACCCATAAGCAAGCGATTGAAAAACACAAGCAAATCTTGTGCTTAGAACTTATTCTCATATAAGCCAACCCTTGTCTACCATGCTTAAGTCAGAGCTTAAACCTATTGTATGCCTGATATATAAATTGACAAAGGGTCCAAATTTATTCAGTTTATAACAGGAGGTAAATAGAATCTTATTTTTAACTATCTGTGATTAGGCAAACATATTAATTAATTTTCAAATGTAATGTAATTAAATCTATTAATCAAACACTGAAGACATGTATAATGATAATATATATATATATATATATTCATAAATAATGCATGACTGAAGAATTATTCCCTTCGTTATTTATTAAACCACTAAACACCACAAGATCACCATCTCATACTAGCACATAACTGTTAGTAAACAGGCAAAAACTCTCCATATAGTAGTGCCACTGATGAAAGCCACAAGCCAGAAACTAGTCTGTGGATATTGGATGAGTAGGCACTAGATAGGGATTTTGTGCACAAGCCTTCTGACATCCATTGATTACTCTGGTTAGCACAAGGTGGCACTACTATATGGAGAGTTTTTGCCTATTTACTATTCGTTATTTATTACACGTCTTTAGCATTTGATTAATAGATTTAAGAATATTAATTACAATTTACTAATTTACCATTTGAAATTGCTGCAAATATTTATTGTTAGTTGTATTAATTCATATGAGTTTAGAGAATGACTTACTACAGATTTATTAATGATTTGTCATAGACAGTTAATATGCCCATTCCAAGAGCCCCAGTGAAATATTTGAGATAGTGAATATGTGAATATTATAATATTTGAATGGTTTAGTAATATTTTGCCATATGCAGTTAATATAGTCCTGTTAGGTATGCCTATGAATATGTTTATTTTTATATACATTATTGACTCAGTATTAAATGAAGGTCATCAAGAATTTTGTTATGTGTTGTTTGATGACATGATTGTATTTACTTCTTAATATTTTTATTAATTCAACTATGGCATATTTAAACATGGTTATACAATGTGGACAACATATAATTCAAAATGATAATTTTAAATATTTAACCATTAGGAATAAGAAAATTTAAAATCAGTGAGCACAACATTAATGGGGTACTAAAAGAGTTTATAAAATAGTGAAAAAAACATATACATATTCAAATTAAATTTTAAAAAGTGTGTAATGTGTTCTCAGCATATTATCAATGTTAAATTAGGATAAAGAAAATAATAATTATTATTATTTTAGTAAATAAAGAGCTATGTATACAATGTTTAAATAACATTAGATATAAAAAAATATAATTAGACTCTGAAAGCAAGTTGATCAGAGAAAAGAAATAAAAAATATAGCCTGAGAAATTAAACTCAAATTAAATATTGTAAATAAATAATACATTTTGGAAACTCAAAATCCTTGTTAGTAAACTGATATAACAATAAAAGTATACCTAGGAACATTAATAGATCTTTATAAATAAATTAGAATGGAATATATTTAAGCATTATTGAATGGTAGAATTATATAGCTTGTTATTAATAAATGTGTTGATATACTTGTCAAACTAATATTCTCTCGTGTTTTTCTAAAAATATTTCATTCAATCTGTAGATATGAGATTTCATGACGTAATAATTTACGCTGAAAATAATTTTCTAAATGTAATGGTCATGAAAAGAAAGATGTGTGAAGAAGAATCTGGGAAAAAGAGAAAAGAAACAGAGTAAGATAGATAAATATTATTTTTCTTATAGTTTTGATAAGTAATAGTATTGTTATTATTTTCTGAGGTAAACCACATAAACTCAAGACTAAAGGGTACATTTTAGAAAATATTGGAATTTAAATTCAGTCTCAATCATTGACAATGTTTTTGAATAATCTGGTAGTGCTCAAGTAAACTAAACAGCTTATAAACAAATAATGGATTATAAGATGTGATATGTTGGAGTATTTCCATCATTTATGAGTGAATGTTGAATGTATAGAAAATTTTAAACTTTATTTAAACTTTTCAAATACAAACAACTTGTTAGTAATAACACACAGATAGACAATACTGATTAGTAATTACACAACATTTCAAGTAGTATTATTCTCCACTCTTCTTCAGGTGTTTCTGGCCTATATGCACAGTGAAGACATTCGCTTAGAAGTTGAACTCACACCTTTAGATTCTTGAATATCGAATTTAAGGCAAGTTCTACCAACTGAGCTATTCTGTCAAAGGCAACATATAGTAGAAATTTGATATATTTATATTTAAATTTGAAGGACTCAGGAGGATTTGAACCAACCCTCATATATAAATATATCAAATTTCTACTATATTTTGCCTTTGACAGAATAGCTCAGTTGGTAAATGTTTGCCTTAAATTCGATATTCAAAAATCTAAAGGTGCGATTTCAACTTCTAAGTGAATATTGTCACTGTGCATATAGGTCAGCAATACCTGAAGAAGAGTGGAGAATAATACTACTCAAAACATTGTGTAATTACTAACCTGTATTGTCTATTTGTATGTTATTACTAACAAGTTGTTTGTATTTGGAAAGTTTAAATAAAGTTTAAAATTTTTTATACATTCAACATTCACTCATAAATGATGGAAGTAGTCCAACATATCACATCATATAATATACCATCATTACAAACCTTCAGACAAATAATGGATTAATCTTTTTATTATTATATGTCAAAGAATTGACCGGGAAGTGAACCCGGGCCAGCTGCTTGGAAGGCAGCTACGCTAACTGCTAGGCCACCAATGCTTTGACGGATTAATCTTTTTTGCAGCATCTTTCCTCCAAACACATTTAAAGGCATCCAACAAAATCTAATTAAATGTGGACAATAATATAGAGTCATGCAAGAAAAAAATGATAAAAATTATAATTTAAGTTTTAAGATAATAATGGAAAAATGTTTTCTGCATTAATATATATTCAGCAATATGAGAGTTTGAATGGAATTTTTGGCAAAATTAAGGCATGTATGCATACTAAATATATTGAAACAGTCAGCTTGTACAATCCAACTATTTCACCTACTATATTCTATAGTAGTATTCTTTTATATATAACTACCACCAAATTCTCGTATATTATGCTAATATTACCATAAAAACCTGGCTAAATTTAAACCTAAGTACATTAAACAGGTATGTGTGCATATATCTCTACATATATAGAGAAAATTGCATTTATATATGTAAACCTCTATAAATGTGCACATATATATTTCTAATAATAATTAAATGAAAAAGAAGTTGTATGTGTAACTTAAGACTACATATATGCTAGAAGAATAATGTTAACAGAATTTAAAACATTAAGATTTCTTTATTTTAAAATATTTATTAAATTAATAATATTTGAAATTACATATTTCTGCATATATCGCTAAATTAAACAGTCGAGTTACATATATAACAAAATGTTTTTCCATAGTTTTAGATTTGTTTTCTAGTAATAGTGATGCCAGAAAAATTAATTCTGCTCACTGAAAATTGACCCAGTTTTAATTAAAGTAAAAATTAATTTAAATTGGGGAAAACTGAATAAATTACCATGTATCACTCAGGTTAAATTGACCTAATTAAAAGTTAGCCACAGTGGGATTCCACTGAATTTTAGAAACAGCGAGTAAACTAAGAAAAACAGTCTAAAAATAATATAACGAAGGAGAAGGGGGTTATGCTGGTATATAAGCTGTAGCAGCCATCTTTGAAGGACACTCTAAGATTATAATTTCTAATAAAGTTTTTGAAAAAAGATTGATAATGATGATGTCGGGGTAATAGGATAAAATTCTTGCCTTCTCGCCTCCGATGGGAAGCTGCCTGATGAGGAGAAAGATGAAATAACAACCGTCACCACCTAAAGAGATCCCACAATGAAGAAATAACTTGCCAGCACGGAAAAGATAAAAAATGGTAAATACTCCTTCAATTCTAAAGCTTTCAACTAAATTCATAATTTCCTAAAATGCTAGTTTAATTTAAATCAATGGCCATAATAATAATGTAAACTAAACTTATTTCTAAATGTAAAATTTTGTTTTGTTTTAATCCTAAAAGCTTGCCTAAATTATAAATGATTTAATAACTTTATTTTAAACCCTAAAATCTTGCCTGATTTACAAACTCATTTGCAAACTGATTTAACCTGATTTAATAACTGATTGATTTATAAGATCTTATCTGACTTATTATTTGTGTTAACAACACATTTAATTTATTGATAATGTTTCTTTAAGTATTGGTTTACTTGCTGAATGTATTTGATTGATTTAGTTACGTATTCATCCTATTTTGAGTAATTAAACGCTGTTAGTTTTAACTTGCTAAAATCTATATTTTAAATGTTTTAATATAAATTTTGTCACATATAATGCAACATGATCTATTATAAAATAACTATTAAATTTCTAGGTCATTTTGTATATCTTAAGTTAATGATAATATTTGCCGTCATTAATGTTATATATTTAAAATTATCAAAACTGAATCAATCAAATATCAGCGAATGTCACATAAGTTTAATTTTAAAACAAAGCTAAATTCCAGATTTCACTTACATGAAATCTTACCTTATTTTAAATCTGCACTTTTTATTTATGTCTATGCCAATTCTTATTATTTTAATTATGTATCGTTTATGCTATAAGTATTCCAAAACCGAGTTTTATCCATAATTAAATCATTAGTGAGAAGTAAATATAGATTCTCAAGCATATATATGTAACTTCGGGTATATATGTAATCCTGCGTATATTGAAGCACACACACAAAAAACTCTGTTTTGAAATGGTTAAAATATCTTAATTAAGATATACTTACAAGCATATCATTATTCTAAGATAGATTTGCTTTTAAATATAATATTAAACCAATATTCAGTTGAAGTGATAAAATGCAGCATAAATTCATAATTCTGTATTGTAATTTCCCTCCATATGCTGTAATCCTCCCTAGAAGTGTAAAAGCCTATATAGATAGCTTTAAAAATTGGATTCATGAATTATCCTTAATAGTATAATTATAAATACTATAATATGAACTGATGCAGGGTAGTTTCATGAGGGAAACTATTATTTAGCGTCTTAATTTTTAGTATATGATAATGTTGTCAGCGGTGTGTATGTGTCCTTAAGAAACGCCACGACGTACTCACTTATTGCTGTATTCTTTAATGGTTGTATGTGATCATGCTGCACCATTACTCTTAGTTCAGGCAATTATCTTCTTAAGATGGTGGATTGGTATGCGCCTCCCCATTCTGTATCCTTAGAAATGGAGCATGAGACTCCCACTTAAATAAATTGCTCAATCATCCAAACTAAAGATCTCCTACTTCACAGCAATAAGTTTGGTCAAAGGGAACCGTTACTTGGTAAAAATCCCGTGAATAAGGCACATATACAAGATGCAAAAGACTCAGAATTATATGTTTCTATACGCATTAGTATCTGAAGTCTGGCTGCCAATAATTAGTTCATCCTGCCATTATGATTGTTATTTTCAGCTTTGATCTGAATCCGAATCCAATTTGATAGGCAAATGAGCTATATAGAGAGTATATTGATTATTCCTGCTTAGTAAATTATTATATTCTTTATAAATCTTTATATTCACTTCCACTAACTATAAAGCAAATCTAGCTCCTAATATAGCATAAAATAGGCATAGATAAGCATGAGCAAATTCATTTAGTTATAAAATTAATATTAATGCTCATGAAAAGGACAATTCAATTGTATTATAATTTCATCACCTGTGAGTGATTCATATATATAGCTAAGTAAATTAAATATTTGTAACCTACAAAATATAATCATCTGTGAATGATTAAAAAGCTATATATAAACCGGAAGTGCCCAAATATTAAATTATCACTTATGAGTGATAAACACACACATATATAAGAAATCCGATAATTTGTAAACTAAAAACTTAATATCACCTGCGAGTGATTTCACATACCACCTATATATGTAGACCAAGTCATATAAAACTCAGCCATAAAGAATTATATATCTAAAACCATCACTTGCGTGTGAACCCAAATTTAATGTAACTATCCCTTAATCACCTGCATGTGAGACCAAAACATCTAACTATTGTAATATTGTTTTTAATTATTATTTCAAAATTTAACTTTATTAAATTTGTTTTAATTTTAACTTCATTTCATATCTTAGTCTTGCTCACCGACTCATAATCATTCTATCATTTGATAATTATTCATTATTAGTTATTAAAATAATTTCATTGTTTAATAATCATATCCTAGCCACATGATATCTATATAGCTATACTAGATAGAACGTCAATTTTCTCCCAGTCTTTTGTTCTACTGATGTTCTATTGCCGGAACGTGATGAGGGAAAATACTGCTGTAAACTCAAGTGTGTCATCCATAAGGTGGTAAATCTCTGAGCAATAGTAAAGGAACTAGGGCTATATCAGACCTAATGGTTGCACCACCATATTCTGGTCAGCCTTGGGATGATTTACTAAAGTTCTAGGTTTTGTTACACAAATGTACATATTTGACCATTACAATATATAAGGAACTATTTTACAATTAAGCAGATGTAAAACTAATTTCATGTTTAATTTATATATAGAATAATATTTTTTAAAAAAGAAATTGATGTCTGATTATCTAATTTAAATGTGAATCAAAAAAATAATGCAATATATTCAAATAAAATTACATGCAAGGCAGATAAAATAGTATATTAAGATCCAAATGTTATATATATTCAAAATAAAGACACAATCGTAACTTAATGGCTAACTAATGAATTAACTACATAATATATTACTATTATTGTTTAATAATTTTATTAGTATTAAACTTTCCTAAAATCTTTTCTCTATGATTTTTTTTTTACTTTTAATAAAAAAATGTTTCTATAATGTATGTGTGTTAAAGTATAATGTTTTAGAATTTTATAAGTTCAAAAATAGAAATTAATATTTTTCTTCATAATACCTGTACACTATTAAAATCCAAGATATATACACAACACCTTTCACATTTAATCAGTTGATGTTGATATGCCTGAGTCATTATTTTTGTTATTAGAACTTCCATGTTAGTCTGTTCTTCGAAAATACTCCTTGCTAAAGACAACAACATCTGCAAAAGACAAAATAATTGCTATATTTGTTACAAAATAGAAGAGCATCAAACATTTAAAACAGCAAAACAGATAAATAATCTTTAGAATTGAAATGAATATTGAAAAATTAATTGCCTGAAAGATCAACTTTTCACAAACTGCTTTGACATATTTTAAATGTCACAAACATATTAATCCACAATGAAACTTTAAATCTAAAAACTAATTACTTTGCAATAATGCAAAATTTAAATTTTCCATTGAATCACAGAATAAAATCATAATCAGCAAACAGAATAAATAAAACCAACAGTGATATATTTACCAATATGATATTTATTACTGAAAGTTGTTTGATTTAAAGGGGAGAAAAATGTTTTATATCTTATACTGAAACGTATTTTAATTTCATTATATAAATATACAAAACAAGTTTTACACCATTATAGATACCTTCCATAATAATTTCAAAATGTTTATAATATATCATTTTTTAAAATGTTTATAATCCAAGGGGTGAATTAAAAGTCAGGCAGCATGAAAAGCCAATAAATAACTAATTAAGCATGTATAAAATATATTGTTTTTGTGATAAACTAGTCCAAAAAATATATAATTTTTATGTATAAAATATCATACGCATACTGCCTTCTGCATCTAAAATATTAAAAAGTAGATATAACAATATTCGGTTACCATACATAAGATAATAATTAATAAGTTATTTCAAAAAGCAAAATGTTATGCGTTAAAGATAGGTGACAAAAACCAATCATTGTATTACAAAAGAAGGATGATTGTTTTATAAAAAGTTATAAAGCAGATAAAAAAATATCTAAATGTAAAAAAATGGCCTTTCTTTGATTAATAACATTGAAAAATAATAAGAAATCATCTTAAGCTTATCTCAAATAATGGATTTGACCAAAGTATAAGGCTACCAAAATAGAATTCAATCTCCAATACATTGGTCCAATAAAATTATAAAGAAAGAAAATAAATAACCAATGGCATAACAGACTAATTGGAGAACTAGATCAGTGAATTCTATTGTTTCTAGCATGAAAAGAAATTTGACTATGTAATGGAGATCTATTTGAAAGAGTAGTTAGGCACTTGACAGATATCAGATGACAGTGAACTCATTGTCTATAATTTGGTAGAACACAGTGAATATGCTCCAGTTTGAAACAGAAAACTGCTGGATACTGACATTATGATATCTGCACATAAGGTAAACCATTCATGGACTGAAAAGGTCAAAATTCAAAAAGAGATTCTCATAATACTTTCCCAAACATGTTAACAACTAAACAGTGTTCCTACATGAATAAACATCTAAGCAGTAAGAAAATAGTTTATTCAATCAATGTATTCAAAATTATTTTGTTTAGCATTTGTCCTATTACATCATTTGATGTAAATTTTATGTATTGGAATCTGATGAAATGTCTATTTTGGTAAATTTGTTTGTTCATTGTTTTTTTTTTCAATAATAGAAATCAGATTAATAATTTGTATTAGTGATTCAGATTAATAATCTCCACTATTAACCTTGTATTAAATTAATAATCTTTGAGGCAGCTACAATTGTCACTTACTATAAATTAATAATAAAATTCTTTAGACTAATTTAAAATTTATCAGCACTGAAAGTGGAATGGAATGAGTATGGTCAAACATAGTGTGATTGCCATAGTTTTTATTTCTAAAACTATAAAAATAAAAATAATATTGTATTAAATCTTGAAGTGACTAACTTTAAGCTTTTAAATACATGTCATTCTTTTATTATTAAAAATAAAAATTTGTGCAAAAATATTATCAAATTTTAGAATAAATATAATTATTTAAAATGATATTTAAATAATATTGTTTTAAATTAAACACTTTTCATTAATTGTTTATAAATTATTAAAGAGGGTTGCTTTAATATGTCAAAATACTCATTTTTAATAATTATATATATGTTAAAAGTAAAGGGTGGATAACATAATCCTTTGATAGCACATTTCAGAATCAAGGCATGAATAACTAACTACTCTCAAATAGAAACATTGAGAAAAAAATAATATTTATTAGGATTGCAATTACTGGATCCTAAAGATTTGAATATTTTTATATCCTTATTTTATTAATTAGATAAGAATTGCTTAATATCCATATGCTAACATATATTGGATAATTAACATATTGGATAGTTAGCTATGAGACAACTAACTGAAAGAAAATTACTAAGCTTATTGATAAAAAAATAAGCCTGGATATAAACCCAGATTATAGAAATGGTAGTTGAAAATATTTCTGTTGCATCACAGGACCTTCATAAGTTATATATATTTAAATATTTTTTGTTCCTAAAAATTATTTAATTTAAATTATCTGTGACATTCATTTAACAAATACATTTTTATTAAAACCATGTGGATGACTGAAGGAAGCTTGAAAGTCTGGGTTCAAATCCCCATTAATTGAAAAACATACAAAATTATTTCAAATCAAATGAGCATGGAATTGGTATAGGCCATGCATGTGTGGTGATTTCCTTTATTTAATTAGATGTTTTATAGGATATGCATTTTTTTTTCTACAATAAACTTTAAATTTTTTAGAAAAAAAAATTCTAAAAAAAATTTTTTTAATTTTTTTTCTTATTTCTGATTCCACCATAGATATTAACTTGGAGTGTTTGAATCCTTCATTGGCAATTTTACTAAGTCTCTATGGCTAAAGTTTCCTACTAATTATGTGTATAAATCTTTTTCAACTTTTCTTTGATATAAACTTATATGAAAAAATCATTTATGAAAGTAATAAGCATACCTCACACCAATTTCTCATACCACTGTACTATATAGTCTAAAAAAAAAACAATTTTATTTCTCCATTTTTTTACAATCTATAGTTATTTGTTTCTACTTTTTTTTATACAACTATTATAATCTTTTTGTAAGTAATGCTTATAATAAAAAAATTATTTCATTATAATAACTGATCCTAATTTTCCTAAAATGAACCATTTATCTAGTAAACACTAGCAGAGGTTTACAAGCATTAAAGGCTGATAGCACTGCTAGTAAAAATGGAAGTCACCAGGATATATAAGTTTTAATAACTTTAGAATAAAAAAATTATTTCAGTTAAGTTATGATATCCAACATTTTATTAAGAATTTGAAGATGGATGAATGAACCTATCTATAAATACATTAAAATTTTAATTCTCAAAATTTAGAATTTTTAAAAGTGTTAAAATCTTGTTTTTCTAACTTTTTTTTTAAAATAATGATTATACTTTCTCAGCTGTATTATATTTCTTGATATTTGCTCTTTCAGGAAATATATAACATTTCATTATTAATATTTTCAAACTTAAGTTATTGTCCAAATTTTATATCAATCCAATTCTCTAAAAATACAATATGATGGTCATTGTATCTTTAAAATCATTTGTC
The DNA here is from genome assembly GCA_028023455.1 of Epiperipatus broadwayi. Taxonomy (NCBI): domain Eukaryota; kingdom Metazoa; phylum Onychophora; class Udeonychophora; order Euonychophora; family Peripatidae; genus Epiperipatus; species Epiperipatus broadwayi. The sequence continues at coordinate 881,205 of JAQFVV010000242.1, read as the reverse complement.
TATAAATATCAAAACTTTTAAAATATTTTTAAAAATATGATTTTTTAAAATAAATATTTGAATCTTCACTGCTAGATGCTTAATAAATTTATAAATGGGAAATATGTTCAGAAAATCTGCATAAAAAGCAATTCTATTGAAAATATAGTTTTTGTTATCAAATAAATATTTTAGGTTAGATAATGAAACTACCATACAAAATTAAAAATTTTGGATAGAAAAGTTTTTTTTTAAATAAAAGTTCTAGAAAGAAAAGAAATAACTTGGAAAATGAAAAATTAAGATCCTTATATATTAATATGATAAAACTAATCATAGTTTCTTTAGATAAAGTAATATAAAATGCTGTTCCATAAGGAATAGCATTGGACTATTATAAGTTATGTTATTTCCAAGACTTAATGACTCATTAAAAATCATATATTAATAATAAAAAAAATTGAAAATAATAAAAGCCAACATCATTATTTCTCAAATCCATTACAGGATGAAAGTCTCCTCACTCATCTCTCCAGTTAAACTGTAATGCAAAGTACTAATCTCATCCATCCATGATCTCTTTCTAGGTTGCACACAATCTCTTAAAATTTGTAATTCATCTTAATAGAAGCTTTTGATGGCTAAACAAAATTTCTTTTAAAATTAAAATAATCTCATCGAGTTAAACATTAAGTCATGGTTATATTATGCAATATCCTTTGATAGAATCATGAAATTCTTAGGTACAATCGTAGTAGCATAAATTTATTGACTAGTTCTCAGAAAAATAATATTGATATGTTGTTACACTAAATTACTGCTTAATGTGTGGGTAATTTGAAAAGATGATTAAACAACAATATGTTTTTCTAAAAAATGACTAAAAGCCTTTGTAGAATATACTAAAGAATTCAGAAAAATAACAGACTTTTTCAATACGAAAACCTAAAAGAATGATTATATAAAGCAAAGACTATTACTTTCCTGAAATAGATAATTTTCTTCTTGACATTTACAAGTATTAAATAATTCAATCAAAAAACACACTTTTGCTTAATTCTGAGTTGGTCAAATCAGTGTTAGATTCTTACTATTATTCTAGAGATTTCTAACTCAATTCCAAAAGCAAAATAAAATACAATATATAGATATAGACGTACATTTTGTAAATGAAATGTTTTTCACCTCATTATTTTTTATTATTACTAAAAATAATTCCTGAAAAAAAAAGATACAGACATTATCATTTTTAAAATATAACTTGACTTATATAATGCATTGTGCTTATCAAAATTAAGTCAATAATATCTTAAAATTATGTGAAAATGAAACCAAATATATAGTTGCATGCATCATGTCACTATTAAGAAGCTCAGACAAAAAATTGTCAAAAAATAAAAAGCAAGTAATTGATAAATCTTTTTATATTTTAATATTTAATAAGTAATTTACGTCAAATAAAAACAATACAATACTTGCTAAGTATTTTTTTTCTCTTAAGTAAGATCATCAATCTTTCTGGGTTAAAAAAAAAAAAAACTGCGGATATAAATAATATTTTTTTCTAAAAGAATCTGTGAAACAGACTTTAATAAAGGCTCAAAATATTTCAATCATATCTAAATTCAGTAATGTTTATATTTCTAATAAAATTTACAAATAATCCAATATATATGCTTTTTTAATAATTATTATTTTGTTTAATTTAAACCATAATAATTACTTAATATTAAATCAATAATTTAAAAAATAATATCTTTCTCTAATTTAATGTACAAATGTATCAAGATACCATATAATACACCATTTTGTTTTAGATGTTTTTTGAATTTGCATATTTGATAAATTGTAATGATAATTTAGTTAACATAGAGATTCAAATTCACTGAACATAGACTTGTATATCATATGCTGAGTATGAACATTACTTTTCATTTCCATTCTGATTTTTATGCTTTTTTTTTATAATTTTACATGAATTTTTAATTGTAAATAATTTTCTTTTAAAAATAATGTTATTTTACATACAATAAATAGCATATATTGTGCCGGTCAAAACATGTTTATCCATCTAACACGAGCTGGAACTCACAAAATGTACTTCAAATCCAGTCAGGCCCGAGACTTAGGTTAGGGACCAGGCTGAATTCGAACCCACTCTCTAAGCCCTAGATCAAACCCCTAATGAATAACATAATAGTGATGGCACACGAGAATTAATTCTTAATCCAGCCCGCTAGCAAATCAGAGAAAACAATAAGACTCATGGACTTAAACATATATATAAACAATTTAATACTAGAGACATTCCAAAGATAAAATCTAATATATTAATGAATAGGGGCTTTACTAATGAATAGTTATGGTCAATTAGTGAATTGGATTGATTTAATAATGAGACAGAAACTAATATATAATGAATTATAAAATATATTTATTGACAATTTCATATGTATCTTGATATAACATTATTTAGCATGCAGGCATTTTATTTATTAAGTAACATTACTCTAGGCCATTTAAACAATAATTGATACATTGGCGAATAGGTTTGTTGCTATTATTTAATGGAGCCAAATATCATGCTATATAACAAATCACTATGTTCCACTTATTAGTTATGCCCTTTCATCATCAGTTCGAGTGGCTATTATATATGAAATCAAACCAAGTCTGGAGTGAAGCGTAATAATACATGTGATTATAATACATTTTTATATTAATATGGGCATATCAAGCATCACAGATAGCTTAAAATCGAACGGGTTTTTGAGAATGCTTCGGATCAACGCCAAAGACTGCATATTATGGAGGTAGAGTTGGCTATAGAGATTTTACCAATATGCTAGGCACAAGTAAAATATAACAATAAAGTTGCTCTGCAGATGGAAGAATAGTTTTTAGGGTTTTTGTGACCAACACCGGTTTACCCAATAACCGGTTGTCATGCTGCTAAAAGGGAACCTTTATTTGGTTCCTAAGAGGTGGGGGACTTATGTGCTAATCTGGCCTGTAGCTCAACTTAGCTACTGCACTACCCATAAGAAAAGGAAAATGGGCTGGACTTACCGTGGCTCCATCTTATATATATATAAAAACAATGAGAAAATATTAATAAATTCCACATCCGCCAAGCTGAAGTATATTATAAATTAATACTATACATCAAATGAACACTAGATTATCAGCTTGATCAAAAGAGCCAACTCTTCTGTAGCATGAGAAATACCGATATGCTACTGACGGAAATATATATCCAAACTTTACTTTATCCCGTTCAATCTCTTTAGTTATCTATAACTACTAAACTTTTAAAAAGGAGGAAAATATATTTAATAAGGGACTTATGAATACTTTACTACAAAAAAATATACTTATGATTACACTCTAGGCTAGTTTAATTTTTAGTAATATAATAATTAATGGTTGCAAATTTGGATTTATAAGCCACATTTTATATTTATATTAATTAATTTACAAATGACACAATAATAACGAGCACCGAGAGTCGTCATTATTTATAAATTAGGGTTTCGAAACGGAGCGCTAAATGATGCTACAATAAATAATAATTCGAAGATTTTAAATTATATCTTAAAAAAGAAACATATTTTGTAATTAAATGCACATTGCTTCGAAACGTAGGCATAATTAATAATTATTAAAAATAATCAAAAGAAAGGTAAATATAACTGCAGTGATTAAATTATATAGCAAAAATATTGAGTTAATAAAAAAAAATTTGCAAAAGTATGACATTTTATAGAATTCAAATACTATTTAGAAAACATTTTAGGAAGAGTTTACAATATTGAATTAATAAAGAATTTAGCAAAAGTATTTCATTTTATAGAACTTAAATATTATTTAGAAAGAGTTTACAATAATATGGTTAGCTAACCTGTATTTTAAAGAAATAATGATCATTTTGTAGTGTACACAGAGCTCTGCGATTTTAATATTAAAACAGTTCTCCTATAGTTGGACTGGAGATATTCGAATTGGAACGAAGATGAGTTCTTTGGCGGCTTATGGCATCTTCAATTTAGTTGGGAGATGATTTTAAAATGGTGTTTCTGTAGCTGGATTGAAATTGGGATGAAGGCAAGTCCTTTTTAGCGGCTTACGGCATCTTTTATTTGGTATAAGCTTGTTGGTTGTTGCTTCGACATTGGATGGATTGAACTTCGGCATTCCATCACGGGAATTGCAGCAATTCTTGCCTGACTAGCAGGCCATAGTTAAATTAACAAATTTTTAGCTTTTCGTCTACAGCTCTTCAAAAGCAAGATGGAGTATATCTTTTCCCGCTTAAAATATGGCCTATTTATATTATTTTCACCAAGCCTTAACACCTTTTTGGAATTTCATTTGCCTCAGAACCAATTGACTTTTAATTAAACAACATAATATAATCTAATTTTTACTACTGAGAAAGTCTCCGAAATGTTATTTTTAATTTACTTAAAATTATTAAAATATATAAATCATATAATTCGATTCAGATTTCACTAATTAAATTCCTTTTTAGGTGTTATAGAATGTTAAAGCTTAGCAGAAGTAACGGTATTCTGATTTAATGATAAAGTCTTTTGTTGAAACAAAATCAATCAGTAAACTAGATTTTACTTTTACCCCGGGTGCGGTCACTAATTGATTTCTTGTTTACACAAAATTCTCATTTTTAATAATAAACGGATGATTTTTATTTTACCTTTAAATAAATAACTTTTAACATATTTTCCTTCCCAATATTATTTGTTTAAAAAAAAAAGCAAATTTGACAGATCTAAAAGAAAATACTTTAGTTTCACCTATATCTGTAAAACATTAAATCAGAAAACCATAAATACCTTAAAAAGAAAACATTTTACATTATTTTGATTTAATCTTAAATATATATATATATATATAAATCATTTTGCCATTATTCCAAGGTTTAAATTATCCATCCACATATGAATATAATAGCGAATATAATTAAGAACTGACTGAAAATTAATAAAACATTTTATAAATAATTATGAGGATTTCTACGCTATAATTTTATCAAACCTGTCTAATTATAGCTTATTTTCATGTGTAAATGGATGATGCCATTCAAGCAGCCATGATAGCAAAGTTTTACCGCTCGACTTATATATAACAATTTTACATTTAAGATAGGTTCGAAACTAGTTCAGACGAGTAAGTCATTAGGTTGATGGTGAAATGGAAAGAGATTGGAAGGTTTCCGTTTCAATATAAAACTACAAATAAATTGACTTCAAATATTTCATTTTATTGTTATAATAACAACAAAATGGTAAATTAAAAAACAACAACAAATTATTAAAGATTTTAAAAGCTCATTAGCAGAATTACAATATTTTATATTAGTTTATTATCTTTTGATAACATATTTTCATTTAGCATAAAATTATTTAAAATATGCTATCATAAAAAACATAGAATTTTTTTGTAAATACATTGTTAACAATAAAATTTTGAATGATGTAAATTAAATATATATGTAAATAAAATATTTTTTTTCTAACCTGGTTACGACGATATTCCAAAACTGACATTTCAAATAGTTGAGCATTTTGAATTCCTATACCACAAAATATCAAATACTTCCTAAATACCTAAAATAAAAAAGTTGTAAAGTAATGATGAAAATTAAATTTAAAAAATTTAATTTTATAATCCAAGAAATATTGTGCAGCAATGTATGACATTATATAAAATGAAAATTAATAAAAACAATTAAGAATTATTATAGCAATTATTACTAAAAGACTTTAAATTCTATAAATTCAATTTTCAGTAGATAATATTACACATCAATAATTCTATCTTCACATTTATATTTATCTACTATATATCAGTATATTTTGTAAATTCAAGCATTTAAAATAGCTTCTATTATCTCACTGAAAATTAAGATGTCAGATGTTATATATGTTTAATAGATAACATCTTAATGATAAACTATAACAATATAATACTCAGGAGGTTAGCTTTGAGGAAATCATCTTTAATTTTTAAACAGTATTAACCACAAATCAATGTCAGCTTAAAATCTTATATATAGTACTCAGATTATATTTGCTTTATTTGAAAATGTAAAAAAATAAAATACATATAGTTATATTTTTGAATATGTAGAAATTATAATCAACTTCATTTTTTATAAACCTTACCATAAGACCATATAAATATTTTAGATATTTACAAAAAAAAATTCTTTATATCATTATATAAATATATTTTAAATAAAAATGTTATTTTATTTTAAAATAATGGATAAAACTTGCAATGATTAATTTATTATCTTTCACACAATTAATAAACATATGCACAAACACATCTTTCAATAAACTAGTAGATGATGCTTAAATGCTCTTATTAATAGTATTATAAGTCACAACTCTTAAATTATATAATTTCTTAATGTTAACAGTGAAGATGTATACATTTGAGCACATGTTCTAATTTAAAATACTTTATATTATAGAAGATATAAAAAATTTTACAGAAAAAAACACAGTAACAAAATTTATATTTTAACCTTCAGACCAGGGTTCTTCAGAGATTATTGTATAATTTTTCAGAAATCATGAATACTCAGAAGATATCACTTCACTGTTAAAATATATGCTTTCTCATTTTGTTTTTAATTATTTTTATTTTTTCCATTTTGCTATTTCGATTATTGAAGTCATTTAGTTAAAATATTATTGTAAAAACATAATCACCCAATCTAATTTTTAAAAGCAGATCTTCTACTCAAATACCATAAGACAATAGCACATGTAATAATACGTGCTAAATTTTACAGAAAGAATAGGTGGTTGTAGAAAAAATTAAAAGATTATATGATAAGCAGACAAAAAAAATCAATAATAAGATATATGTATATATATATATGGTTTGTATAATAATTTCTATTCATCATCTTTTCTTGAAATTAGAATGACGATACTCATTTCAAGTAACTGTGATTGATGAATTCATAAACCATAATTATATATTTGAGACTTGGATACTTAATAGAAGAGCAATACAGTGACTTCAGACCACTCAAAGAAATATGGAGAGATGCATGTTGGGAGTAACAAGAAGAGATCAAAAACACAATGTATGGGTAAGAGAACAAACAAGTGTTACTGACCTCATTGAAAAAATTTAAAAAATGAAGTGGAGTTGGGCTGGACATATTGTTAGAAGAGATGATAATAGATGGACAATTGAAATTTTAAACTGGATTCCAAGAGATTGTAAAAGACCCAGAAAGAGACCACATGTGAGATGGATGGATGAAATAAGAAAGTGTGCAGGGGTGATGTGGAGAAGAGAAGCTCAAGATAGGAAAAGATGGATTGAACTTGGAGAGACCTTCATCCTGCAGTGGAATGATAATGGTTGATGATGATGATGATTTATATATAATAATTTTTTTGCTTCTTTGATATAGCAAAATGTTAATATAAATACATATGAGTTTAAATTAGAAAATAACATTTTATAAATAACAAAGAGTATCAAAACTGAATATATAGTGCATATAATAATACATTAGCACAAGGAATAAGCATCATGCACACACATAACACAATATAAGTCTACATATACTCTATATATCAATTATGACATTTAATTTAAAAGTAAATTGGTCAAAAAATGTTAATTTGAATTCAGAATAAAAATATATTAACTGCTACTGAAAATTAATAATTCAAAATTGATGGATAAAATTCCAAGTTTCAATCAAATTTATAAATATAACCACATTTACATTTATCAAGAGAAGAGGTAAGATACTTATCTATTATATTCATATACAAGTAACAGACAGTAGATAAAATTGGCCTATTTAAATTTATCTTTACATGATGAAAACATTTAAAACTTATTTACTGCCAAGTAAATGTGATCACATTGAAATGTGCTGAGAAAGAAGTAAAATAATGGTTTTTCCTATTTTTTGCACAATTCTATTTAATTTTTGAGTTACAATTTCTCATTTATTTATTGGTTTTTTTACAATAAAATGTTAATATTAGCATTTGATAATAAATAGAGTAATTATTTTTTTAAGCACAAGTTGAAATCCAAATTTCACAAATCTTTCAATAATTGTGAATATATATATATATATAAACCCTAGATTGCCATTTTTATTGATAAATGAAAAAAAAACTTCACTTCAATCAGTTTTATTAGCCATGCAGTCATTAATCGGTTTCCTTTTTAAATATGTTTTTGTAGGAGCACTATTAATAGTGATATTGCTATAACCAATTATTAATGAATTCGTTAATTTTATTTGGAAGGCTTGTGCCAACATTAGTGATAAATAGAAGCAATCTGATATTAATGTTATCCGATTTTAAAATAATTTTATAGTACTATGTAATCCTTTTCCTTTCAAATAATTTTTTTTATTTTAAAAAACCTCACTGTTAGCAGAATTTCTTAGAGTAAGAATTAAAAACACCAGATTCTTTTAAAGATTTTCAATTTCTTTAACAAATCTCGTAATGAAACTGGTTTTTAGTGATATTGCTATTTTTTTTTATCTTTTATCTCCATATCTTCAAAAATTAAACTTTTCTGATTTATAATGATACAAGTATTAATATTTGTCAAGTGGACATAACAGAATTATGTTTATAAACCCAAATATAATTCAATAACACTGAAAAATAGATGCCCATAATTTAAACCTTCTAACTAAAATGGTGATTCAACTTACTATCCAGCTATATATTATTTATTTATAGGTAAAGCATATATATATTGAAATGGTACATTCCTGACTCCATATGCATTTCACCCCCCCCCCCATAGCTCTATCTGTGCTGGATTTAAACCCCCTGTGAGTACATATATATATAAGTGTCAACACAGTTATATATGTATCATCACACATATAAATGCAAACAAATGAGTGTACTATTATAAATTTATATATATTACAGTGTACATATTTTATTTAAAATCAAATCTTTTAAATTATAGATTCAATGAGCCAATTTGTTAGTTTATAATAAAAAAAATCACATGTATATGTGTGAAGTTCACATATTACCATGATACATATATAATGAAATATTATTTAAAGATTTTCTAATAATTCTTAATTTTAATCTGAATACTTGTAAACAAAAATCACACCACTACACACCTGTGTCAATATAGTGTGAGTGAGGTTTAAAATCTTATTTTTGCAATATTTTCCCAAAATGTATTTTATAGTAAACAAAATTCACTGAGATGGAACTATTACCGTTTCTTTGGGGAATCGAGGCATCCAAGTTAAATTAAAAGTACCTGCTTTAAATTTAAACAAAAGTTTTAATCAATTTTGTAAATTAAAACATAAGATAGTAAACAAGTGCTAATGGATTTATCAACTGTCCATCTTTTTAACAAAATATAGGATCTGAAAATCATACAAATACTCTAAATTTTTACATTCTTAACTTACCCTATAAAATTTTAAAAAGCATTGCTATCAGAATCCATATCTATTTTTATTCTAAAATAGCAGAGTAGGAGACCATAGATTTTCCATTTTCCTGTGGGAAGATGGTGATCTCAAACACCATCCTATGTGTTACAATAGCATATAACCATCATCATGGAGATAGAAGACTTCCAACAATAGCCTGCAATAAAAAGATATCTTAAACCAGACCACCTATCCAGAGAAGGGTGCCATTATGCTTACTGTTCAATGTGCCTGAAGTACCAGCTGCAATAAAGATTGGTAATATTTTCTTTAAAAAACCACAGAGCTCTTAATTGATTTTTATCTTTAATATTAAGCTAGCTTATACAATGTAAATTGAATGTTCACTCTTAATTCTTAAAATTCTATCTAAAGTAAATTCATTCATAAAATTAAACCTGTATAAATCATGTCTGAATTCATCTTTGTAAATATAATTTTGTTTCTTTAAACTATAATAGCTATAATCAGTTAATATCTAAATTTCTCTAATACTGTGATTATGCCTATATTTATTGTTCTAATTATTTTAAATTCATATTTCATATATGTTTTAATACACCAAGAACTTCGAGAAAGTGAATACTGTAATTTTTGTAAACTTTTCACAGAGAAATAATTATAAAAATCTCTATTTTAATACTTAAATAATGCTACTTAGCATATTTGTGTGCTGTTTTGAAATCCTATTATGTTAGACAATAACCAATCATTATGTGCTTGTTATTACCATTGATTTATACTTACATTATATTTGATTATGGTTTGCTTAGTCAGAGTTATTATAAATTATGACTTTTTGATATCTGTTAGTTAGAAGTGATATACTAGCTAGCGATGATATTAAAGGTATATTTGTTGATGTTTATTAATCCCCCATCAAATATACTTTCTTCTGCTTAATTATAATTATATATGCAGATTCAGTATTTTAGCTTAGATTATAATTTATTTTTAGCCTTTTAGTTAGCATAATTATAATGCTAGTTTAAGAATTGGATTGTGTTAATTTAACAGATAGTTAGAAGCTATTTGTTTATGCGCAATTAATTTTAAATATACATCTTTATATTGCTTTATGCATTGTGGATGTGTTTTTACTAAATACATTCATACATAACATCTTGCTGCACCTTTTTATGGGTTTGCGATGGAGGTCACTCCCATACTCTTTAGTTTGGGTAAGGCTATTTTTATTAGAATTGGAACAAAAGGGTCCAGACTGTTTTTATAAAGCCTATCTGAGTTTCCAGGACTAAAAATGTTTGTTAATAGTAGCAAGCCATTTGGGTTTAGTGTACCATTTATTTTGATGCGGAAACCTGTGACTAATACCCATCCATGCACAATTTTGTTTATTAATAGTTTATTTAGCACCATAGCATATATGTGTGAATCTAAAAGTAACCAGTTCTTTCCTCCTTATTAATTAACTATTCAGGATTAGTCAGAAATCCTAATCTTTGGTTACTAAATTGAATCTGCATCTTAGTGCTGTATATAATAGTCATCTTGGCTAGATTATTAACTTGTAAAATTGGCAAATCAGTGAAAGAATAGGTTTGACATATTAATTAATTATAAGTAATCTTATTAACAACAAAATCACACATATCCATTTTAAAATGTTAAAGATGAAACAGCTGTAATACTAGTTTTATCCACTATGTAATGCCTGCATGCCTTAAATCACATATAGTTAACCTATATAATTAATATCATGTTGCTTTCATATGATTTATTTATTGTTTTAATAAACCTATCTAAATTATAAACTAGTTTCATGTCTGTTTGCTTACAATTCAATCTAATTCTTAATGATTTTTATATGTTGAACATGTACTCTTTTAGTTAAGCCAATTAGCGTTTTAAGTAATTCATTTTAACCCTTTGGTTAAGTTGTCAGACAGTTCTTGAGTCTCATGTTTCTCCCTGTTCAGAGCTGACTCACTAGAGAAATTAAGACTGAGGGTAATCTCAGAAATGTGTTAAATCAGAGTACTGGTAAATGAGTAAAAGCTTGGCCAGATTCAGGATCTCACCATCTCATTTCGAACAGCTTTGGTGTATTTTGCCTGGACTCTGGATTTTGTTATGTGAATGTACAAATTGGACTGTTACAGATTCCTCGGCAAAATCAAATTCAAAAACTTACTATCAGTCACACTTAATATCATATATACATTATATTATACACATTGACCTGGACTTGAATCTGGATCAAGTAAATTTAAATGTTTTTTTTCAACAAATCTAGAATTTTTCTTTTATATAATCAGCCCATAGCCAACTCAGTTACCATTTCATATTGGTCAGAAAATAGATAGCTAGTAATTTATTTTTAGTCAGATAAAGATGGTAAAATGTTTAAATCTCACTATCCATAAATTGGCAATCCAAGTGAGCACTGCTTTCTCCATAATGGTTCTTCTATGTGGAGTTGTTGGAAAAAACTTTATTCTGCAGTGTTATTTAAAGGCTGCCCTATTTATTATACACATTGATTCAAACTCAAGACTTTCACACAACCCTCAACTGTCCATGCCATCTCATATTGCTGATCCACCTGATCATACACATGTTGAAAAGATAAATAAAAACCAATATACATATTTCATGTTAAACCAGCAATCATCAGTTGGTCCAGATTACTATCCTCACACACACACACATATATATAATCAGTGCTCAGCTTTATATTAAGATAGCCAATCTTCATACTTTAATGGACAAGCTTCAAACTATGTGGGCTTTGAAAGTTCCATCATCAGATTTTCAATGAAATGGATGGCTGAAGAGTTGTGGGTTGGAATAGTTTGAAGCCTGTCCATTAAAGTATGAAGATTGGCTATCTTAATATAAAGCTGAGCACTGATTGTATATATGTGTGAGGATAGTAATCTGGACCAACTGATGATTGCTGGTTTAGTATGAAATATGTATATTGGTGATTATTTCTTTTCAATATGTGTATGGTCAGGTGGATCAGCAATATGAGATGGCATGGAGAGTTGAGGGTTGTGTGAAAGTCTGAGTTAAAATCCCTTAAATTACATTATATATATGTGCAGGTGTGTGTAAGCCCTGTTTAGTGTATTAATTTATATACACATTGATTGTAAGGGTTATAGGTGCAATCATGTTGTACAGGTTTTTATATGGATTAATTTTAAGAGTTATATAAATAAAGTTTCAAGGTTTTTTTTTTTACAAATGTTGCTACTAGTTTTGGATACAGAGATGAATATCAAGTTTAATCATTAAAGTCTTAAAAAACAGTTCAATATAAAATTCAAACTGCATGGGTGGGTGGATGGATGGATGGACAGACAGTCAGGTTAGTAGGTAGATAGATAGGTAAGTAGGTAGACAGACAGGCAGGCAGGCAGGGGCGGGCGGGTGGGCAGACAGATAGATAGATAGATAGACATGCCCTAAGATGTTAAAATCTGGCATCATATTGGAAGTTATTTACAGTCACTAAATTAATCTTGATTCTTGCTTTTTTAATTGTTAACTTTAAAATACAATAGAATGGTTGACTTATAATCCATATAGTATAAAATCAAACTATGGGTGTTGTACAAAAAAACAAGCTTAATTCAGAGTAGAATTACATATAGTGACAACTAGGGCATTGAGATGGATGGAGGAATAAATTCTGTAGTCTGGTAGTGGATGGTGTTGAAGGCAGTTAGTGAACGTGAACTATGTTGAAAGTAATGAATGGTACCAATGCTATTCAATGTGGTTATTGTTAGACTATGATGTTTTATATAAAAAAGGGGTTTGGGGAGGGGTTCCTGACAGATATTTTAAGTGCTGGCTCTGGCTAAGCATTTATCATAAAGCTTGTAGAGGAATTGGCAATCCTCACTGTTTATAACTTACAAGCTTAAGAGATAGGGTCATGTGATCTATGAATTGATCTAAGACTCTTATTTTGACTATGATGTTTTATAGATTGGATGGTTGCTTTAGCAATGACCAAGTGGCAGCAAAAATATGTGGGAGTGCAGTATTATTGACCCAGGCCTTGATTTATTGGAACTTATTGATGAATGTAGCTGGGTGTCTTCTGCTGTTGTTGCCAATGGTAAAGATGCAATAAGTGAACCAGAAGGCATACAGAGTGAATCTTGTTGCATGAGCTGGGAAAGGAGGGTTTTCTGATAGGATTGAATTAGCTGTTATGTAGATGCAATTGGACATCTGTATGTATTTAGCATAATAGGCCTGATTTTATTTAGGATTTGACAATGCTGGAAAATGTGTTGCTATGTTTCCTAAGGTGCAGAATGGATTTATATTTTTATATAGACAGCAATACTGGAGAAAATGAGATGTATAAAGGTTAAGATGAACTAGGAAATCCAAAAAATTTAAGCTCCAGGGTCCATATTTTGAAAGATTAGAATAGCTGATAGTTAGTTATTGATACCAAACATGGGAGAAGAAAAATCTTTATTGGATTCCAGATATAATATAGCATATGTTTGCCAGTATGAGTATTTATTAGTCATGGTGAATGTTGATTGGTTGGATGCTGATAGAATTGATTTGTAAAATGTGATGAGAAATAAAGCTGATAGGGGAGGAAGGCCTATCAAAAGGGATTACTTATAAGTTATTGTTTTCTAATAAATTATTATTATTATTATTATTTTATTGTCATCATCATCATCATTATTATTATTATGCTTCAAAGGTAAATTTTATCAAAATGGGTTACATGAGTTACATAGACAACATAAGGTCTTAGATACAAGTTAATATATGATACTACATATGCAATAAGGGTTTACAATCTTGTATGTAATAAGAGGAAAAAACATGACTTATAGATAATTGAAAGAAAAATGACCATTACATAATAAAAACATGTATTGTACCGATCAAAATTGTATGTTAACCCAACATGATTCACATCCTGGGTAAAAGTATCTTGAATCCAACCATGTGTGAGATCAAAGATAAAGAATACTTATGGATTCTGCCCTGTTTACCCACTCTCTAAATCTGCCAACTAATTAACAACATTTTTGAGGCAAGCAATTAATCTTTTCTACACTCCAGCCCACCAACATCAATGGTGGAGCATGAGCCTCAACTAATTCTAATGTCTAACTCTAATCTTGATTCTAATTAGACTTACTCATTACTTAAATGTCGGAATGGTATGTATCTTACCTTGAGTCATCAGATAGCAGCACAATAATTTAAATAGAAATGCTAATTTTAGAATAAAATGAATGGAAATGAACTACAGGTAGTTTAAATTCACATATATATTTAATAAAAACATTTATATAACTCTTCTAATGTCTCTGTTTTATTTCATTAGTTTGTTAACATAAATTTCGATCCTGTCATTAATTATGCCTCGAGTAAGGGAACGGTATAGTTAATATGTCAATTTAACAAATGAAACGATTAGAGTTTTATGGCAGTCACCCACTAAAGTATGTGATATGAGAAACAAATTTATAACAGCCCTATTTTTATGTAGCTTTAATATAAATGAAATTATTTTAAGAGAGAAATAATGGGATCATATTTTTAGGAATTAGCTTCGAAGAGAATGACACGTTTAAATGTAAATGGATCGCGATATTCACAACTAAATATTTCACTGATTGTAAAATGTAAATAAATTAATCAGACCATAGTCAATCTGCCATGATATGCTCAGACACAAAAGAAATTAATTAGACCCAACATTTAAAATTATGTAACCAGAATAGACTCAATTCCCCTGCCCTGTTCTAGTGATGCCAAGAAATAAAACGAATGGTCTGCACCATTAGCAAACCTCAAGATATTTCAGGTAAAAAGATGGGGATTGACAAGGCTAGATAAGCTCAGCTTTCCCTGGTTCTTCCCATTTTTGTCTTTCATATCATAGCAAGAAAAATTCATAGCCAGTGAAGCTATCATGTGGTCTAATTCTGATTTACCAATCACAAAGAACGAAAACAAACAATCAAGCAAAATGCCGGCAAAGCAAAATACAAGTACTGGAAAATACATTTTAGAATTTAAATATAAAATTGTACTGAGCTAAGAAAGATTATATAAATATTATACAGATTGACCAAGATCGGATCAACAAGAATAAAATAAGCATTAAGATTATTATAAATATCATTTTCTGGGCGACCTGTCTCTCCCCTCAAAATAAAACCCTACTAATATTTTAAATTTAAACATTTATACTCTCTCTTATAGTTTTGCAAAAAGAAAACTTCTAAAACTCCATCCTTTTCATTCTTTAAAAATGAAATAATATAATTAAATAAAATCTCATACTTGACCTAGCGTCTCCCCCAAAACTAAATCGTATACAAAGAAAATATTTCAAAATACATAATAATATAAAATTATTTCATCTCGACAAAAAGGGTTGCTCCAAGTAGTAATCATTTAGAACTAAAGAGTTATTTATTTACTGACAAACGTTGAGTGGGAAATAGGAAGCAAAATATTTAATTATATAAAACTTTTGTCGAGATGGAACAAATTGGCATAAAGATTATTTTAAGTCAGACATTTATAAATCTAAACAAATATTCAGAAGTAAATAATAATATTCTTTCTAAACCACTTTAAGAGAAAAGTTTAGCATTAAGAGGCATAATTTTAAGACAGATAGAATGAGAGCAGATACATTAAATTTAAATTTATAGCGAATCAAAGTTTCAGAATTTAGTTAAACAGTTACATTAAATCAAGAAGACTTTAAAGATAGAAAAAATACATTATAAGGTCAACTGGAGTTTGAAGAACAAATCAGGTGGTTAGAAATAAACAAATTGGAAACATATTACCTAATTTATTATGAGTATTTTGGAAATTTGGATCCCATGATGAAATATGAATTTCCACACAGGCATAACTAGATATGAATTTAATTTAAGAGTACACAGTTCTGCAGTCCAACATTTAAACAGTTTGGCATAGTTTCTCTGGCTTATGGCATTTTAGCGATCATACATGGAACAGCGGGAGATGGGCAGGCTAAAGACCGTCTACTCCACTACCATGCTTCTAGACATCTCTATAGTTATTTAAAAATTTGATCGATATGGATTTGCCATGCACTCACTGAACAAAAACTATGACTGGCTGATCTCTATTGTTCTCGTGGGCTATTTATATCCTTTTCTGACTACTTTTGGAAAATTCCCTTTTTCATTCGCCCAAGGCTAAGTATATATGTTAAAATTCCGGCGACTGCAATTATCGATCTAAAATATTTGGTATTGTATTTTTAAGATCCGCTCTCCTGATAAACCCAATGATTTTATTGTTTCAAATCTATTTTTAATTTAATGTATATTTGAAGAATTTATGTTTCAAATATCCTTTCCATTTTAATTTTACTTTAATTAGAAAATTCCATTATAATTTTGTTAATGAATTTTCTTTTGTTTTACACTACGGAATGTTAGCAGGGTTTATCACGAAAGTAAATCTCCAGAATAAAATACTTAAAAAAAATAGCATATTAAAAATTTATTTATTGATTTTTATAAAAGTTTCCATCTGTAATTATATATATATATATATGTCTGGGCCCCTCCAATATTTATAATAAAAACATTTTAAATAGAAAATTGATATTTTATTTAATTTTTAGCTGGTCTAAAAAGTAAATGTAGATAAAATGGCAGACGGAAAGTTTTATAAATATCATAACATACATGGATCTGGTTTGTTCCTAGTCTAGCAACATAGAAAGACATGAAGTGTGGATCTGGCCTATAGATCCATTGCTTCAGTATCAAATTAGGTTTACATAGAATTTTTAAATAGGATCTTGAAAAAAATACATGAAAACACATGTAAATAAGCATTTATTTTATAGTGCTATGTTTTATAAATTGTAATACATTAAAGATCAGCCTTTTCAAGCTATTGCGCATGCACTTTAGTAAGAGGGAAAACATATATGTGATGTGGGGTTGGAGTTGGTGTTAGATAAATATATGATTGTATATAAATTGGGCATGTTTTGTGGGAAAGATCAGTTTTCATGGCTGTCTTATTAGTTTTTAGATATAATTTGATACAGAGGTTTCATATGCAATGAAGGTTTACAATTTTATTTATGATTTAAAAAAGGTGATTTACAGTAATTAGAAGAATAATACCTTTTGCATGATAAGATACATCTTTCAAATTAGGTTTACATAAATTTTACAAAAGCATTAAAAGGTAAATACATGAAAGCACATGGTGATATTTGTTAATAAATTTAGGAAGACTGAGTGGAGTTGAGTATTCCATTGGTATATGATTATATAATTTGTGTTTATTGGTTGGTGAGCACTATAAGTGTCAAGGCTAAGTTTATTGTCCCTGGGCTGGCATTTAAAGCTTATTTGAGGTAAGTTGGTGGAGTGATCTTGTAAACTCTTTTGGATTAGTGGGTTGAGGAGATGAGTGTATTGTGTCACTCTCAAGTCACTTAAACTGATTGAGGTTCTAGAGAATGGGGTGGAAGTGATATAGAGAGCAACTGGAATCTGTAGCTGATATAATAATGGACTTAAAGGGGGAAATGTCCCCTGGCATGATAATAAATTTTGACAAGTTATCATCAGCATGTCAGGCATCCATACTATAGGGGAGTTACAATTTTGGTTTTTAAGTCTAGGTTTTAAATGTTTTTTGCATTGGTTGTCCTGAAACTTCAAATTGGTTTATTCATTAATGGACTTGAAATGTCTGTGTTATTGCTGACATGGAAATTATTCTTGAGGATGGTGGGATATGTTTTTTCATGAGATAAAGCTGGCAATATAGTAGAATAGATTTTGGCACCAACCACTTGGTCATGTGGTTATATGGCAGCCATTTTGGTTGGTTTTAATGATTTAAAAAATGTCTTTCTTTTTTTTTGAAAAAAGTTTTTGTGATTTCAAAATTATCTTAGAAAAGATATGTGGCATAGTTAATTGTTAATAATTGATTCAATATATGTTAAATGTTCCTAAAATATTGTAGATTTTGAGTGGTCTTTTGGGAGTTTAAGCACAGAAATTTTTTCTAGCTGCCTAGCAATACTAAATATTCCAGCTGCTAATGAAAATTTTTTCTTGCAAATTATCCATTTCACAGACTGAATTTTTTTATAACTAGAATGTTATCTAATTAGGTCAAGTTCAATCTTTGTGATGACAAAATTTATCTTTTAAAAAACTAATATTATGCAAATTTTTAGAATTTGAAATAGGTAATCTTGGAGTAAAC
Source organism: Epiperipatus broadwayi (assembly GCA_028023455.1). NCBI lineage: Eukaryota > Metazoa > Onychophora > Udeonychophora > Euonychophora > Peripatidae > Epiperipatus > Epiperipatus broadwayi. Next base: position 862,472 of record JAQFVV010000242.1, on the reverse strand, counting down.
ATGGTGACAGGACTAAGATTAACTGTGGAACTATTATTATTATTATGTTTCAATGATAAATTTTATTTGTCTTAGAGAGTTACAAGAGTTTTACATAGCTTGGATTGCTGTTTTTACATGGGCAATCAGTAGTTGTAGGTTTACATAAGTAGAAGTTAATTTATTATAAGCTTTTTCATGCAGTGGATTAGTTACAAGAGTTTTACATGGCTTGGATTTCTGTGGTTACATGGGCAATCTGTAATTATAGATTTACATATGTAAAAACTGATTTACTGATTTACACAAGATTACATAAATTTTACATGCTCTGCATAACTATATCTATAGGTGCAATACAGGTTTAATTTTAAGTGGTTGGGTTGCCTAGGTAACATGGGTGAGGGATTAGCAATTTCCATGGTAGTGTGGCAATTATCTGTGAGTTCCATATTGGTATGAGATCATTGACAGTTATTTTTGATTTTGTGTGGTGCTGGATCTTCTTTGGGCAAGGTTTTCTCTTGATTTCATTGGCAATGTGGATTGGGAAGAATGGTGATATTGATCAGAGGTATGGCAGGATTGCTTTCGCAATTGGTACAACTGTGCCATGCTTGTTTCTAATGCATTTGAATAGATGAGTGCTCCAGAGGGGGTACAACTATGTTAGAATTATTTGAAATAGATAAGTTTGAGTTGTAATAGGTTGATCAGACTCTGGGTGTGTGTGTTAGAAGTGGAGGCTGAGTAAGGCATTTGATGTGGTTTAAATGTAATATCCATGAGTACAGAGACCTTCTAAAGGGGGATGTTGATACAGCTATGTTAGAACTGGTTGCAATTGTTGAGTTGAAGTTTGTGGTAGGTTGGTCAGATCCTGGGTCTGACTGGTTAGAGATGGAGTTTGAGTGAGGTTTTTGATGTTTAAGGGAGATTCATGGATACATGGTCCATAGGGAGACAGGATAAAATATGGCTAGGTTATTAGGCTCACGTTGTTATTGAAAGTGACATGTTTTTTTGAAATTATCTAGTAACTTGATATTATTTCAAGATTTGAATAAAAAACTTAACACAAAATTGGAAATAAGTTATCAACTGATTGGAAATTGAAAAAGGCCTATTCTAGCTTAAGGTTTTGACTACTTTATAAGCATAAACAGCCAGAGCTTGTTAATTTGATTCTGAGCAAGTGAACTAATTGCTGGAAACTTGAAATCGAATTTTTATTTCTAAACAAAGATCGGAGTTTGCTACAATAACATTAAAAATAAGCATATGCTTGACTGACCTTTGGATTTGAAACTCTGTGCTGGTATTTTTGGCAGCAGACATTGGCCATGTGATGGCTTTTTTTAAACTTATCATTAAGTAACTTGATTTTAATTGAAAATTTGAATAAAAAAAATAACACAAAGTTGCAAGTAAGTACTCAACTGATTAAAGGTATATTATTATCTTGCCTTAGATTGTTTTTGAATTCTTTTTAATCATAAAAAAACTAGAGCTTGTTAACTTGTTTGTGAGCAAGTGAATTGCTTGCTGTTAAATTTGAAATTGGATTTTTTTTCCAAACAAAGAACATAATTTGCTACAATAAAATTAAAAATAAGCTTATGCTTGACCGAACTTTGGATTTTGAAACTCTGTGCTGGTAATATTGGAACAAGCATCTGATCATATGATGGCTTGTCGCCATATTATTTCCTAAAATTATCATTGGGTAACTTGATTTTAACTGAAACTTTGAATGAAAAATATAACATAAAAAATGATTAATTATCAACTCTTTGGAAATTGAAAAAGGTATATCAGGCTTAGGTTTTGAGTACTTTTGGAGCATGGAAAACTAGAGCTTGTTAATTTGTTTGTGAATGGATGGACTCTTGCTGTTAAACATTATTATTATTTTTTTAAATTTTTGTATTATAATCTTAATTTATATATGCATACCATACATGCAAAGCATCTGTTATATATACATGCATGTTGAAAAATACTGCAATTGTACACTTATAGCACATAAACAATACTTTTATATTATAATCGAAACCTATCAACAAACATTAGCTATTACATGCTATATATATTATATATAAGGGCACTAAGACCAAAATATTGTGTAGTTCATGACTTCACTGTACTTACTATAAGCCTGCTTTAAAAAGTTTGGAGAAATGGAATCTCTCTGTCATACACCTTATCAATCTTAATCTTAGTGTCTTCATGTAATCTAATTATTACTCTTATATTTTGATAAATATTCTTCAGAACATGATAATATCCTGGATCTATCTCTTGATGATCTAAAGTTTTAATCTTTAGTGTGGAAAAGTCTTTTTACAATCTATAAATCCAAAATATAATGGCAACTCTTACTCATAAGTAAATTCATTATTTAAATTTATTCATGTGCTAAAACCACTTTTAAATCTTTATTGTTCTTTTAGTTAATTAGAGTCCAAAGTTTATTGCAGATAAATTGTAATTATCTTGATAAAGATCTTGTTTAGAAATGACAGAAGATTGATAGATTTGTAATTTCTAATATTTTTAGATATCACTTTGTATATCTTTAGTATATCCCTTCCAATCATATGATATATTTTTATCATTTGAATATTTGAAATATAATTTTGCAAACAATTTTTCTATTTTTCAACTGCTCTTTTAATCCATCAATAATAATTTAATAATTTCTTGGAGATTGTCCCATCTCTTCATATGAAATGCTTGTCAATTCAGATGATGTTATAAATGTAGATGCTACTTTGTCTTCTTGTGTTTTACTGCTTAATTCTTTGTAGAGCTTTTCAATCATTTCATCCTCTGTATCTTTTTTTTTAGTTCTAGTTCCATCTTTTTTTCCTATTGTTGAAATAATTTTTCTTCAAATATCAAAATGTTATGTATACATTTAAGATATTTATTCTCTTCAATATTTTTAATTATCAATTTATACTTGTATTCCCCTATGTCATTAATTCTTTTTCACAAAATTCCAGATTATTTTTAAATATTTTCATAAACTTTCATTTCTTTATATATTATATTGTGACAGGTAAAAATTGATGTATAGCTAAATAATTATTCTAACAATATCCATAAGTGTAATAGTAATCAAAAGCAATTTTTTAAAACTGAAAAATTTAAAAACCTATTTAGATATGATAAAAGATTTAACAATACATTTAACAAATTATAAAGAAGTCATCAAGTTATTTGATATAATTAAAACCCAAAGAATGATTTCATGCTATTTTTTATTCTGTTAAGTTTTTTATTATATTTTATTTAGTTTCAATTTTTTTGAAATTTTTATAATTTTTTATTTTTGTGTGTATTTTTTAATGCTTTCTTTAGTAACAGTCCCTTTTAGATGAATACTGGTAGAGAAGGCAGTATTCACCAGATTTTTCAAGTGTCCATTAATGAAAATAGCTGCATATTCATTTACCAATCAATGTATGATAGCTAGCTAAAATCACTGGGCTAACTATGTGAGAGAAAATTATTCAGACTCTTAAAAAATTTCATTTGGCCTATCTTGTCTTATTTTGAGGTCCTTTTAAATAATTTTAAAAGACAGAGTATAAAACCATGGTCAGATGTTTGGGGGGGGGGTCCTGACAGAGATATTTTAAATGCTTTCTCTAGCTAAGCATTTATCACAAAGCTTATTGAGGAATTGGCAATCCTCATTGTTTATAATTTACAAGCTTAAGAGTATAGGGTCATGAGATCTATTATTCTTATTTTGACACAGTTTTAAGGTTTGTCTTGGGTGACAAAATTGATTAGCTTAGTCTGGAAATTAAAATACAGATATTTTTGGATATAAAAAACAAATGTCACTAAATCTACCACTTACTTCAAACACTTTTTAGAAAAAAGTTTTTTATTGTGTATATATAAACACACACACTGACGTTTTGACTGTCCTGCAGTCTTCCTCAGAGCCATTTCTATTTCAATTGAAGTGACTCTGATGAAGTAAAGTATAGAAATTGTATTTACATAAAAACACTGAAAGGTATTTATTTCTTCAAAAAATACAGAAAATATATAAAAATTTGCAATGGAAATAAAGAGACAGATGTTAGAATATGAATAATTTAATTTTTATAATGATAATTATGTATTTTTGTTATTTACATATTATTTTAACAGTTTTAGAACTTTTTTTTTTTTTTTTGCAAATTCACATCATGTTTGTAATTAAATCCAAGTTTTAAATATTAATAAAATGATTACAAGTTGAATAAGAAATGTAAGATGTATTTACCACATATTATTGAATATTTAATTGCACCATAATAGATTTGAATTTCAAAATCAATATTTGTTTCTGCATTTCAAAATACAGACACACAAGCTGGATAAACAAGCTCATTATTTATATATATAAACATAAATAGTTATTTTAAAAAGTAATGAAATTATTCTCAAGTTTTATTTTAAAAATTATAAGACTAGAATTTATTATTTTTATTCTCTTTTAATAGATGATAATAAAAGAGTAAATTGCAAATATTTTAAATAATTATTTTATTGGTTTGATCTGTTGTGGGGACTTTTCAATGTAACTGAAACGCCTTTATATGGCAGTCAGAAAATAATCACTGAAAATAAAATTATAAGTGCATAGTACTAACACCATCGAATAATTATTTCATATAATGCAGCTTTGGATAAGTCAAAATATTTTTAATACATAATAAACTACATTGTTAGAAATAACCCTGTATGATTAAAAAATTAAAGTAAAAAAAATTATTTAATTACAAGTTTAAACAAAATCCTAATCAAAACATTGTTATTAAGAACTACAAACTCTTTACAGACCAACAATACATAGCTATTCATTAGCAAACTTTTATTCTTCCTACTCTTATGCTATCTAGTGTAAGCTTTAATAATCAATAGATGCCAAATAGTAGTACTCAGTAATCCCTATATCCCAAACTAGGTTTTACTTATGGTTTTTATCAATAAGGATGTTTATGGGTTTTTTTATTATTATATAAAACTGTGCATTTGAATCGTTTAAATCTAAAGCATCTTTCTTCTAACAACAAATTTTTGTTATACTATCAATCTACCAGCCCAAATTGGAAAACTAGTTTTTCAATCCATATTTATTTACTTGCAGAATTATGTAGATCTGATATCAGTTCAATTTCAAAATATTATGACGACTTTAGCTTTTTTTATAATTTTAGTCTTATGGTGACTCTAGTTTTCTTAATAATCTCAGCCACATTTTCTCTTTAAAGAATAAAGGTGACTAAGGTTATTTAAAAAATTAAGATCATCATAATATATAGAAAGTGAACTGGTATTAAATTAACAAGTTTTTCAATTTGGGCTAGTAGTCAGAAAATAAAAAATGGCTGCTAGAAGAAAGGTGCATTAGATCCAAATGATGAAATTAAAAAAAAAAATCCATAAAGCTTCTGAATAATAAAAGCCATAACCTAAAAATTAGCCTTGGGATATTTGGACCGGACAGCACTGGATAAAGATTTATTAAGTACAACCATCTGACATCTACTAATTACTACAGCTTATCCTGTTAGAATAAGAGTTGAAAGAAAAAACTACCACCTCTGAATTAATTATTATTTTTTGGTAGCTACTGACAAAATTGTATTTTAACATAAATCTGAAATTGTTGAATATATTTATTTTTAATGATGAAAACAAAATCTGTATAAAAAATTTTAAAAAGTATTTCTTCCTTATGGCAGTCAAAAATATAAGTCAGCAGTTAGTATGAATGGGGAAGTGTGGAGATGTTTATTATATCTATAAAATTGTTTTAGCTTTAACTTAAAAAAAGTGGAAGCTATGTTATGCGTGGAGAAATAAACACTAGTAAATGATTTTAGGTCAATTAAACATGAAAGATGATCACAGTTATTTTAGTAATTAAGAGTTGTTGTTTTTTCATGTGTCATAGCATCGGCTGTGAAGCGAACCCGCTAACGCGGGACAACTGCTTTTAAGGCAGCTGTGCTGACCTCTGGACCACCAATGCTTGACAGTAATTAATAGTTAAAACCAAATCATGCTGCATATATGAATATATTATATTATTAGTCTAAGAATTGCAAATAAAATAAATAAAAAACTTAAAAAGTATAATGTAGACCAAAATACATAAATATAATTAGTATTTTGAATTATTATATAAACAAGCTAAGAAGTAAGAGTCATATATGACTCTTATATATATATATATATATATTCTGAAGATTCTTATATATGTAAGTAGAGGGATTTAAAATTAAGAATTTTTCAATCTATATTCATCCTCAACTCCATCTCAAGCAACCAATACACAAGATCACATACATGCAAAAAAGAATAAATGATCCCCAATATACATATTTCATTCAAAACCAGCACTCATGATGATGTTGGGCCAGTTCATAATCTCTAAAATATATATACATTCAGTGTTCTGTTTAAATTAAGTTAGCAATTCCTTAAACTTTACTGGATAGGCTTTAATCTTCTCACCCTTCCAACTATTCAATTGAAAATTTCATTGAAAAACTGATAATGGGAATGCTCAGAGTCCTTATTGGATTTGATATTGTAGTTATACCTATATAGATATCACATCCATATAACCTTTCATATTACCAGACCATTATGTATCCATACTGATGTGATGTCTACATGGGTATGACTATAATATCAAATCCAATAGCGCTTTGAGCATTCCATCGTTGGATTTTCAATAAAATGGATGGTTGAATAGTTAGAAGGGTGAGAAGATTGAAGCCTGTCAAATAAAGTTTAAGGAATTGTCATCTTAATATAAATCGAGCATTGATTGTATATATGTGTGGGAGATCATGATCTGGCCCAACTAATGAGTGCTGGTTCTACCAGAAATATGTATATTGGGAATCATGTATCTTTTTTTGCAAATATGTGGTCATATTTATCAGTTGCTTGAGATGGAGTGGAGGACTAATATATTCTGAAAAATATTAAGTTCAAATCCCTCTACTTATATATATATACACACACATGCATATACATAAATATAACAATTATGTTCATTAACGCAGAAAATTAAAATAATGACTTGCTTCATTTGACTGAATTTTACTATTTAGGTGTTATTTTATATATTACTATAAATAATGTATAATATTTACGTCAATGCAATGAAGTTTTAATCACAAATGTAGTATTTTATATTTCAATAATTCGAAAACTAATTACACAGTCCTTCAACAAAAAAGGTGTGTTTCATATATTTATATACATACACAGCCAAATTTAGTAATAAGAAATAATATACATACCTGATTTTACAATTACTTCAATTTATTTTTATTTCAGGAATAGTAATGACAAAATCTATGCACACCTTCAAATTATCAACATTAATTATTTTAAGAAAAGGTACCTACCTAAACTCAATCCATAATATAATCTCCATAAATTTCTACTCCTGGTTAAACTACAATCTTTAAAAAAAAACAAAAAACATCCAACACTTCATTTTTTGCTTGTGACACTGAATCAACAAAAATATACAATCCAGACAAGACAAATGAAGATTAAATAATTATATTTCAGTTCCACTCTTTAAATATAAAATAACTAATCACAAAAGAAGGATGTGGGTATTATGAGATAAAGATTAATTATATGAAAATACAAATGATGAAATATTAAATATTTACCCAAACAGAATATTCTTTTTATTAATTTATTTTAACCATTAGAAAACAGTCAATACTCAGATAATCCCAATATAGATAACAATCAAGAATTTCAAACTGTTTTCAAGGCAACCTCCTTTTAGCAATAGAAGTGGAATCCCACCTCCATTAATGGTTTCATATATTTATAAAGACACTAAAGATTGCAACTTGACTACAGAAATTGAAATTATTGATTGGAAGAAGTTAATTTATTTTAAAAAAATAATACTTCCAATTGCTTAATATATAATTTTATATTCACAACTTCAATGCCCCAATTCAACATGTCTGTCAATCATCAAACTTAGTACAATTTGTACTTAAAATAGAGTCACTCATTAAATATTAAATATAATTTTAATAAATTTATCATATTAGGTTGTATTGAGGGGGGGGGGAACTAAATATTACAAATACAACACACAAATTAAAGCAAAATGAATAATAAGTCTTAAGTGTAACTCTTCTAAACTATAAGGATTAATTTTTTTTTTGTTTTATTAGAAAGAAGATTATACAATTTAATAGAGATTTTATGCATTATTTATGGAATAATTGCAAAACAGCAACAACTAGTAGTTAGGAATTATTACATTCTAACTCAAGAGTATAATAATATATTCAAATCTAGTAATTAAATGGCAAGAAGAAAAATCATCTTTAGATATGCATTCATCTAAAAGAAGTGAATTTGAAAGGAGATAGCTGCAACATTACTAATAAATTAAAGATGCTAATGCCATTTCCTAGATAGTTCAAGCCATTAAATGTGAAACATTTTCCACAATCACTTACATCAAAATTCATAAATGTGCAATTAATATTTGAGCAGTAAAAACACAAAATTCATTGCTAAGTAGGTTCAGAATGATTGATATTTGCCTATGAGTGAGCCACTTTAACTATATGTGCTTTTGTTTCATTTTTGGAGTAAGAGTTAAAAACATTAGTTGGAATCTTGATAAAAATTATTTGAATCAATCCTTTTTTCAATTTCATGATATACTGGAGATTTGCATTAAATTCTATTAATATATAGACTAATAATATATGGATTAAAAATTTATTTTTATAAGCCCCTTTATAACATTTATTGCAAAACTTTTTAGCTTCTTTATATACCCTCTCTTTATAAAAAGACCATTTTTATTAATATGTTAACTAATTTTAATACATTAAGCAAATTTGATGCTGCAACTAAAAGTGGGGGGGGGGGGGCTAATGTTCAGTTTTATTTATTTTTTCAATGAATGAAATAATAATAAATTCTGAAAAACAATTTTTTTTCAAAAGTCATTTCATTTGTTATATATTTTCAATGTAAGGTGTTTTTTCCAATATTGATTATTGTGAAGACTTTCTGAGAAATTTAGATTTTTTTTAAACCAAATATATATATATTTGATTAAAGGAGAATTTATGTTTTGTGAAGATTGATTTTGTTTGTAATCTATTTAAGAGTTTGTATGAGTTTGTGATAAAACTCAATGACCCTATAAAAAAATAATGGAATTTGTGACAGAAAAACATATATTACAATCTGGGTTAATAATATTATTATTTACCATTAAAGTGATGTAATATTCATATTTGAAACATTTTTTTCCTTTGAAGTTTAATTTTCCTATGATGAATTTTAAAAAATATCAACATACACATTATTTTGCATGTAACAATAATTTTAATTTCATTGAGAAATTTGTTTTGTTTTTCAGTGATGATTATAAATAAGTTTTTTCCAAGAGAGTTTGTTGCAAACCTAATGTTTTTAAAAAAAAACTAATCATTTTTTTCTGAATGTAACCGATCGAATTCCTTTTATAAATATGCATTTATATTTTAGTTTGTCAGCACTAGATTCTTTAGGTGCAGAAATTTTTAACAGTAACATGTTCAATGTTGATTCTATGTCCGAATTGTGGACTTTCCTAAAAAAAAATTTCCAGTTCCATAAAAGACTTATAAGTCAATTTTATTGTCAGCTTAACTATCATTCTATACTCCAATAGAAATAGATAGTTAGATGATTTAAAATTAAGATTTTCCTTCCAGTTGGGAGGCAATTATCTCAGCATTTATATTTTGAAAATGCAGCTACAAATCTTTTCAATTATTTCTTTCTTATTCAGTATAGCTTTATTTATTGCAATCATAAATCTCTTCCAAAATTAATAAAAAAAACAAGGTCAGTAAAATATGATATTTAACAAAACATTTATCTAATGATATATTAATAGTGACCAAAATCTTGTATTTGATGTTTTAAACTAGAATCACATAATTATTTGATAGTTAAAACAATTTACAATGAGATTGATAAAACATTTGTGAATATTTCAAAATAAATGATCATAATCAATAAAATTTTATGCTTAATGTTTTTTATATTACAGAAGGAATTCAAACTTGGATTCAGAACCCCTCCAAACACAAATAGGCTCATCAACAACACCAAAGATAAAAGAAATATAGAAGAAACCCCCCATGTCGTTTATAAAATTGTGTGCCCGCAGACAGGATGTGATTCGGTATATTATGGGGAAACTCGGGCCACAGTGAGCAATAGACTGGCTCAGCATAGATATATATATACAAAAGCCACAACTAAAGGAGAGGGCAGCTCAGTATTTGCTGATCATCAGCAGGAGCAAAGCCATAGATTTGAGCCGTCTAAAGCCGACATCGTGTGCACAGAGAGGAACGATGTTAAGAGGAAGATTAAGGAGGCATGTTACATCACCAGCGATGCCATGTCAATCAATAGAAAAGACACGTACTTCGCAATCTCGAAAAGATGGATGTTATAATTTGCATGCATTTGCATAGAATCAACAGCATGTAAAAAGGATTATGATTATGGAGCTGTAGGTGCTCCGAAAGCTCTAAGTCCATAAATAGAGATTCACTAATAACAAACTTATAGCTTCACCTTAGCTATTAATCTTAGCTTAACAGTAATTTAATGTTTTTTAAAGGAAAATTTTATATAAAAAAATACCATAATTAGATCAGACTTGTATTATATAACACTTAACACAAATAATCATACAGAAATAAAATAATTATTGCACAGTCAGAATAAATATAAAGTGATCATTATTTTTACTGCATCCTAATATACTTCTTGACTACTATTATGTCTCATTGGATAATATACAACTTCATTCTGATCATCATCATTTAGTTTGTCAGTAGGAAGTCTAGACTACTGGTCACTTAAAACTTACTCTTCCCATTTTAATATTTTGATAATGCTTCCAATATTATGAAAGTCTTAAGAAAGTGTATGTTTTTTCCAAATTAAAATAATTAAGTACTACAAAATTCAATTGAGTATAATCATATTTAATTTCAAGAAAGTTATATTAAAATAAGTTTGAGTATTTCTGGTGAACATTTTCTAAGGCAATTCAAATTCAAGTAATTAAAAAAAACTGTATGAATCTTAATAGTTTGGGTTCATTAATAGATCGAGAGACTCAGGTTTTAATATGTAATGTGTCAACATAAATATCTATTACTAGATTAAAATGCATACTCTTTAAATATATTGTACCGAGATACATCAGGAAGGAGTGTGCTTTCTACGGAGTTACACATAATTTTGAAAAAATATATAAATTGATAAACGATTTGTGTAAATATTAATAAAAAATAAAAGGTCTTGTAGGGGAAAATAAGAATAAAAAGATTTTTTTTCTCATAGACAGGTTTATCGTTAAAAGCATAGATTAGACAGTTTTATAAAATATAATTTTGAATTGTATTTAAATAAAACCTAAAGAACTAAAATTTGATTTAAGATTGCTTTAAGAAAAGAAAAAAACAAGGTGGAATTCGTTTTGTCTTATAATTAAAATAAAAAGAAAAAAGAAAAAATATATGTAATCAAAGGAATGTAGTGAACAATGGGAGCTAATGACGAACATAAGAAATTTCCATTAAACGGCTAATTAGTGAAAATAACTTTAACAAAGAAATTGAAATAATTCTAACAAAGAAATTGAAATAACTTTAACAAAGAAATTGAAATAACTCTAACAAAGAAATTGAAATAAAGAAATTGAAATAACTCTAGCAGGGAGTACAAAGAAATTAAAATGACCAATGCAAACACCAGAAAGTCAGCACGGACCATAACTGAAACACCAGAGTATTAGTTACGTATTGTAGATTGAATCCGCAAGATAAGGACCGTAAAATATAAAAGGGCGAATTTTCTATTGTATTATTAGATAATTAAAAATATTTTTATAGATCGAGAGCATTGAATATTAATATACGTCTCAAGCTAAACATAATGCTGCACTGTTAAACCCATCGTGTGAACAGCCGGCCGAATCCTTCCCGCAATACCAACAGCCAACAGTTCAAATATCGATTATGGTAGTGTAAAGCAAGAAGGCGACGGAGTGTCCACGTGGAGCCCACAGGATCCCAACGACATCGGGAAAAGGAGTGCAAAGAGTTAGCGCTAACTGACCGAATGAAATACTATCAGAAGCAACGCTCGGAACCGTGCATAAGAGAGAAAGCTAGGTAATGTTTATTTCAATTTCTAATTCACTAATTAAAAGCCGTAATAATAAATGGAATAATAAACTCTGAACTTTATGGTACGAACAATCACTATTAGTTGTCTTTAGCTCCATTACCCAGAGATTTTATTGTGACTGTGTGTATAATTATTTTTTATGTATTTATAATATGAAATTTTGATTGTATTAAATATTATTTGAACTTGAACGAAAGTATAATTAATTATATTATAAGACCAAACGAAGCATAATAGCGTGAATGGAGATTTCATGGGTCAGTGATTACTTAAATTAGATTTAAATTAAATAATTAAATAAAAGAAAAGGAGAAAGCGAGAAATTTAGCGCTGAGAGAGATTCATAAATTGATTTTTTAGGTAGGCGGATTATATTTGATTGATTGTTGTAGCTGAGCTAGCGGGAGCGGGTACTAGATCGTATTGGTCAAGCAGACTTGTCGACAAAGGTCGGCTGGCGCCCATTGGATTTTTTCCTTTAAATAAATAAAAGGTTTGATTGGCTAATATGTAATCTAGTAAACGAGTGTTAATGTTATTGGCAAATGTTTGCAAATGATATTGATTACTCTACCCGAGGTACCGACAGCCCCGTGATAGGATTTCGTGTAAGAGGGAGGTACAAAGTTCTGATCGAGTCGTCATTATAAACATTAAACATTTTATTGATTTTATATAAATAATTTTTTATAAAATTTACTAGACGATGTGTAAAGGGCTAGGTATAATATCAACATTTGAATCTATATCAGATGATTTAACTCAAAAAATTTTATTGATCATAGTCATTGAAATTGCAGTCAAGATACAGTTTTGTGGGCAAGAATATCCAAAAAGCATTCAAAGATTATTTTTGTCAATCAATTTAACCAACTCAAAGCTTCAGATATTAATATTAATAACATATAATGTATTACAATGCAAAAGATTTATATTGTGTGCTAACAAATTACATAGGAAGTCAAATTTGATGACAAAAAAAAAAAAATCTACATCCTAAGAAGTTCATTTCAACATTTGCAATCTTAATCAAAACACTTTACTAATAACATTGAATTTCAATAATAAAAATAATTAAATGGTTAATTACTTAGGAGATCATGTGACATTTGCCTTTAAAAGTGGAAAATTTAACTTTGATCTAAAACTTTTCCCACTTAAGTACATCACTTTAACTGTGCTAAAATATGTAGGCCATTTAATTTCAACAAATGTGATCAAGAGTTTCTTGGGGAAGAGATTGCAAATGAAATATAATTATATTACTAATACTAATATGTGCATAAAGTTACTAAACTTAAATAATTCTCTTAATAATTTTTATGAATATTTTAAACTCATCCATATTTCACCCGCATCATATAAAAAAGTCCACACATAAGTAGAAGAGTAAGAATTAATGTGTTTATAATTAAAGAAAAGAAATTTGATTACACAATCATCAATTCCATTGTCATAAATTGTGTAGAAAATTGAGAGATGACATAAAAAAAAAAACCCCTATACAAGTTTAATTGATTACAAAGTGAAAAGAAATAATATGAGAGAAAGAGACAAAGATGACTATTGAAACTGTACCTAACATTTAAAGTATCATTATTATACTCTGTAAGAGAGAAATAAATACTCTTGGATGAGTGCTACTTATTAATTATTTGCATTTAACTCTCATTTCTAAAATCATGTTGTTCAATCTTAAGCTTGGAAATATTCACCAAATATGAATTTTACAGTTCTTTCATATGCAATGAAGACTTGAATAGTTAATAGAAGAGGAACAGAATGAAATGTGTGGAGATATGAGATCAAAAGTGAAATACACAGGTAAGAGATCAAATATGCATCCCTGACAATATTAAAAAGTTTGAGACACTAGAATAGTGGTCCACTGAACATGTTGATAGAAGCAATGATATTAAAAGAACTGTTCACATGTAAGATGTATGGATGAGTTGATGAAATTTTTTTAAACTGAGAGAAACTGAATGAAACTTAGATTTTTATTCTGCAATAAATCAATAATGATTGAAAATGATGATACATAAACGCATATATGTATATGCTTGAACATAAATATGTATTCTTTCTTCAATCATCTTAAGTTAAATATTTCATGAACAATTTTTACATCATAAATATATTTATAAAATAAGTAATGATCAATTAATTTTAAAAAAAGAAATTAACCAAACTTACTTCTTCATCTTGTTCTGTAAATTCGTGGCTGTTTGATGTTTTATTAATAATTTGAGCTACACCAACTACTTCATTTTCACGGTTTAAAATTGGCATGCAGAGAATACTGTGAGTTTTAAAGCCTGTTTTTTCATCAATAGATTTATTGAAACGCGGGTCCTACAAAATCATTAAAAAAAAAATACAATTCTTAAATGACTCAAGATATAAAATAGTTTTATAATAAATGAAATCTTTGCATTACAAATATTAAAAGTTAAGATATATTCTATAAAATAAATATTTACTTAATAGTGAATACAGCCAAATCAATTTTACAGAAGAAAAACTTTCAACATATTGTAGACAAATAAATATACAGATATCTGAAAAGTTAAAATATTACAGTGATTGATCACACACACACACACACACAAAACGCTCAGCAGCAATTTCTCTAATTTAAATTATCTGCAAAAACAATTCCCATATCAAAAGATGTCTTTAACTTTTTTTAAAAACCAAACTAACATACCTTCAAATTTTTTTAAAAGCCTTCATATCACTACCGTCTTTTATATAATGATGATAGTTTTCTGAACTTCCACAGACAATGGGTTTATCTATTCGTTGACTATATCATATTTCTTGCCAATCCTTTGTCATATAATTAATCTAGATTAATTAACAATATTATAATTAAAATAAACTCCATTAAATTGCAAAAGTTAATTAAGTTTAGGAATTAGTTTTAGTTATAATGGTCTCAGTTTGGTCAAATGAAAGAAGATGCATTGAGAAGAAAATAAAAACATGACAATTTTTAACATTTGTGAAATAAATATCACACTTTTATAGGCATTGGACTCCAGTGGTTAACTTTTTGCTTTTTAATACATAATCTTTTTTATCAAGTTCACAAAGAATCCTGTTTGATAACGACTTGGAAAAGATATAAAGCATAATAAATAAATATACATAAGTAACTAGGTTTAAAAAGAATTTGCTAGCATGATAATAATTTGATCATTGTATACTTCTTTTACTATTTAATGTATTTATTTAACCATATACATTTTGCCTAATTGAAATTATTCTGAATAAAATGGTGGAAATCAGAGATTATTATTACCATTATCATAACTATAAAACGTAAGCATTCCAGCACACCTTTAAATAATCAATACATGTGAATTTGATACATCAACCTTATACACCCCCCAAAATAAGGCTTAATCAGAAAATAAGCCCTAGCATAATATTTCAGGATGCTGATAATATAAGCCCTGCCCCAAATAAAATCCTTAATTAAGATTGTCAGCTCATTGAAACACATGATGAACATATTGAATTATAAACTAATGAATATATAAAGAGATATAAATGTAGATTTTTGTAATTGAATAAATGTTTCTAAGAATTATTTTGCAGGCAGATTCATAACTAATCATTTTAATAAACTTACAAATACAATTTTACATTTCATTTATCAATACCCATTCATTCAATCTAATGTAAGAATTCTTCTTTCATGAGATATGGTAAATAAATCAACATTGATATCTGAAAAGGCTAAAACTTATTATTAATAGTGATCTTAGTTCACAAATTCATCAAGCCTTTCATATATTATTTTAAATTAGATAGTATTAATTTAACAGCATGGAAATAACTTTTAATATTCTCGTATTGAACGAGAATGTTCAGTAATAAGATTATAATCCTTAAGATCATAATCCTAACTGTTACACATTCAAGCAATAGTAAAAATTATTTCCTGTTGAAATTATTAATATTAAATAACTGTAAATTTTTGTATTTGAATAAATATAGATTTTTTGTACTTAAATAAATGTATATTTTTGTACATGAAAAAACAAGACCCCGTCTAAATCATCTTTTGAAGCAAAAATTATTGTAAGACCCAGTCTTATTATTGGGGAAGCAAAGTATTTTATTTCCCACTATTATTTCAAAACTATTTGTAGGAGATTACTTTTCAAAAAAAAAAATTAGTCAGTAATTTGCTCTTATATAAGTATGTTAATGATATATATTTATACTTTCAAATTGTAATTTATCAAAGTTATTTTTAATAAATACTTGAAAACAAATTATTCTATAATTTAATACTTATTTTATTTGTTTTGTTAGGAAAGAAATGATGCAATTCACACATCTTTCAGTAATAATGCATCCTGCATTAAAAATAAAATGTCTAAACATTTTTTTTATTTTTGTAATCTCTTTCAAATGCTGAGACTTTCTATTGTTAAATCTGATAACAGTTTTTGTCAAGCTCAACCTTTCATTTTTATATAAAGTCTTTATTTTATATTAAAACTCAATATATGAATTTGATTTCTTTTTAATTTAATTTTACAAATGAAAAACATTCTCAAAAAATCATATGTGAAGTTCGGAAATATTTTAAAAAAAGAGTTGTAACAAAAGGATGTAAAACATCACTCAATGAATGGAAGGAAAATGGGTTTCAAACCGATTACAAAGAATGAAAGCCGTCAACATCTTGGAGACTGTACTTCTCTTCATGAAAGAGAGTAAGTTCTTGAAAGATTTCTGATTGTCTAGAAGATACTGACTTCTTCACATTATTTTTTTACTTTTTAAAGAAGTTTATTAAACAACTAAATTTTATATTACATGAGATTATATCAATGAAGATACATATAGTTGGTTATATGAACATCAATAATTTAACATTGGTTACAAAAAGTGAATCATATGATTACATAATCAATTTTTAAAAATATTTTATGCAATGATAAGAATCATGTAGTAATTGGAAATTTGTCTAAGTAGTTATAATAACATCTACAAGATTTAGATATAATAGTTATTTTAAAAATAATAATATGCACACACCAAAAAAAAACCCATTAATTCCTTTTTTTTTTTCAACCAATAAGGATCATTATATTCAGCTATGATCTCAGACTGTTATTCATTATTGACCAAGAGTCACAGGTGGACATTTTTTATCCCTTTTCCTAATATTCTCTAACTTATTGTAAAATGTGTTTGGATATCTTCTAGAGTTATTGTTGTACATACATATGTTCCCTGTGCACCACAGAGCATATAAGATAAATGTACTTGCTCAAATTTTCACATATACAATTTTTGTGTAAGTTTGCTATAGATAATTAATGTTAATATTGGGATTAATGAATAACTTGGGGATTATTATTGTTAAAGAATGGGCAATCATAGAATAAATGTGTTGGGTTTTCTATATCCCTATAACATAGTGAACCAAGAATGTCAACTTTCTTACATTGCTTTCTGTATCCATAAAAATATAGAGTGAGTACAGATTCTAGATGTAACTTTATAGTAAGAAATCAAAATATTTTGGTTTGAGCTTTCAAAATCTATGAGTCAATGATTGTTTTGACCTAACAACGAATTTCCTTCAGCATTTATTAAATATGAACAGAAGAATGAATGTATTTCCCAGTATTTATATTTATTTAAGGGGAAGCAAAAATAAAGATTAGTGAAAGATAATAGAGGGTTAATAAGGTTTTTCCAACATTCCTTTAAAAGTGATGGCCTATCAATAGGAATAAATTTTGATAATTGTTTCAATTTGAAGGAATAGTTTGGCAACAAAAGATACAAGGTTTAGGGACCTTTTATATTCTAAAGGTGTTATTTGAGCAAAATGAACATTGTAAATTTTCTAAGAGAAATGGAAGCAATACACACTTTCCCCATAACAATTTTTTGAGCACCAAATTAATATAGGTGATAAAGATAAGCAAATTAAATAGTGATACTTTTGAATAAAGGAAGAGATATATTTTCAAGATTGAAATTGATCATTTTTTCCATTTTTGTTTAGAGTATATTATGTGTTTTGATTTGCAATGTGGGTACTATTCAGATGAAATGGAAAACCTAAGAATGTGTTAGGCCTTCCTTTAAATAAATGTTGGTGAGTTTGTCCATCAAAGATTTTCCAGGCACATAATTTATACATGTTAAACTCCAGTTTAAATTCCTTACAGTTTTCTGCTAATATCTGTAGTAGTATAGAAACTTGTTTTTAGATGTCAGAAATACTGTAATGTCAGCCATGGTGGCCAAACAAGATATGCTAGATTTCAGGTATGAACATTCCAAGTAGAGCCTATTCAATATTTTTCATAATAGGTTTATATGTGCTGAAGAGAAGATCATTCAATGGAAAGCCTTGTAGAATAGAACAATGAGGATTGAAAATAGATAAATATTTTTCCAATTATTGTTATTGTATCTCTCTATTAATTGAAAGGTTAATAATAAATAAAGTATTGATCTGGGTATGGTGATATTCTTTAGTACATTAAAGCCTTTCGGTTGAATAGCCATTAGATGATTTTTTTATCCTACTTCCAACATTATCAAATATTGTCTTGAACAAGCAATCTGCCCGTCTATAGATGATCCATTTTTGGCAAAGTGCAAATTTGAAATTATTGGCAGAAGCTATGAATTCAATTTTTTATCTTTAATCACTGACTCAGACTATGTTGTTATATGTAGAATTTTTTTGTGTGTGAAAAGGAACCAGCAAAATCCCAACAATATGAAATATAAACCTTGAAAATGACATATTTCTCTTGATAAATAAATTGCCAGATTTGATAATTACTTTGCAGTAAAGTGACTAAGATGAGCATAGTGTTCCAGGGTGACAAAACTCAGGAATAGTAACATTTTCTTAATGATCTCATTTGATATAAATAATATGTCATTTTCTGGTATTTCTAAGATATCATTGCTTTGGATGGTATTTTTCTTTTTTTTTTTAAGGATACTTTTATAAGGTAAATACATAGAATTTAGTGTGATATTTCAATTTATCACTTAAAGATGAATTTTTTTTATGCACTGGAATCCCCGATGCTTAAAGGCTAATTCAAAGCCCAATGAATGTTTTCCCATGACCATGTATGTGGGAACAATTGTATTGCTGTGACCATGTATATGGGTTATTAAACTCTATCATCATTTTTTATTGATAGGACATTATTTAAGGGTTTTATGTGTAGAATAATAGACATTTCTCAGTGCAGTAATTCTTGAATAATCATCATTAACTGGTGCAGAATGGATGATCCTTTTGTGTAATTCATCAGCTAATGCTAGTAGATTCATAGGCTAAGATGATGGAAACTAGAGTAACATGATTAATGATGTAAGATACAAGGTAGATGAAGACAGTCAATGTTTGTACAAGATCCAATCCAGGTTCTGCATTTTGAGAATCAACTTCTGCATTTTGAAAATTTCTACATATATCCCTGAAAAAAGTAATTCTGTAGCACAATTAGTGAATAATACTTGTAGAGTTTTATTGTTAAAAGTTGCATTTTAGGATAGATCAAAGTTCAAGGTTACAATTGATGCAAGATGTTCTGATAGTGATGAGTTCTTGAAAGAAAACCTAATCATGTAGTGTAGCATAGGAAAATCAGTGAGGAAGGTCTACCATTGTCAAACGAAACAGTATTTGGTAAGAAACCTCCCATATGCATTAGTGATATAAGTCTGTGCTACCATTTTTTCACAAAATGTACATAAGACTTGTAATATTTACTAAAGCAATAAACCTTTAAGCATGTGTGCTTGAAAATGCAAAGGTAGGGACCCCCACAGGTCTTAACCACAAGCTTATGCCTTCCCCTCTTTTCTTCCAAGGTGTAAGCTTGTGGTTAAGACCTGTAAAGTCCTCTACTTTCGCATTTTCAAGCGCACATGCTTAAAGGTTTATTGCCTTAGTAAATATTACTTATGTAATCAATGTGCATTAAATAAATTTATAAGACTTGTTCAAATTCCCTATATGTACGGATGAATGGTGGGAGGATGAAAAAAGTAAGTTTAATGTTAATATTAGTCTATTTGTTATAGTTGGCCCTGGAGATATATATACAAGTTATATATATATATATAACTTGATGAGTATAATAATTAATATATGAGAGCAAAGATATAATATTGAAAGATTTAAATGGGCATATTCTAATGAATAATTGCACCCATGTCTAATGATGGAGTAATGGATATTCTGGAAAAGATTGAAAATCACGATTGTATAGATAATTGAATGGATCTATATGTAAACTGTTACAAATATTTGTCTCTTCTAAACAAAACAACTGAGATTAAGGAATATCAAGCCATTTTGCTATTGAAAAATCTTTGCAATCTTCCGATGTTAAACACACCTATTTTTAACTTCATATTTAATATAAGTTAAAGAAATTATACTGAACAGAACAAGCTATATATATAATAATAAATTTCCACTAAATAGAAACCTAAACTTATTTAATTCATATTGCATAATTGGAAGGATAGCTATCACATAAATAATCAAAATTGACCCCCCCCCCCAAGCTAAACATTTCTTGATCATAGTCTGAGATATTAACTAAAGCATTTTACCATATGGATTCTGGAATGATCATCACTAATGATCATCACTTGAACATTAAACAAAGATATATTCACCTTTTTTTATTGATCTGTATTTATAGAATCGTCCTCATCACTTATGCCTGGATCATGAATTTTCTTTCTACCATGCTTCTTCCTGTGTGGTCTTCCAGGTTTATGTTTAATGGAGAAATCATCACTGTTTAGGAAATTTGACATCCTATAGAAATCAGGTAGAATCAATCTATATTTATAGAATTATCCTCATCACTTATGGCTGTATCATGATTTTTCTTTCTCCCATGCTTCTTCTTGGGTCATCTTCCAAGTTTAGGAAATTTGGAATCATATGCAGTTGATGTAGAATCCATTATATCCACTGAAATTTAATTAATTGCAATTGTGTTAATAGTTTTTGTTAAATTTATGTCACTTTTGCAAGCATTTTAATTTATTTGAGAGGGTTTGACAGCAGTCTTTTTTTTTTAAAGTTTATATTGGTGGTGTCAGTTTGTGCACTCAATTTGTTATGCAAATTAATATTATCCAGTTGCTGGGTATTTATGCTATCTCATGAATCTGTAATGTTCTCAATTTATTCACTTGCTAGTTATTTATGCTATCTCATAAATCTGTAATGTTCTTGATTAAATTGGAGCATTGATGTGAGATTTGTGGCACTATAATTGCAGTGCAGACAAACTAAATTAGAGCAGGTACTAACAGGATGTTTACATTGTTTACAGTAAAAACATGGTTTAATACCATGTACTATCAGTAATAGCATTGTTTCTTGATATGTACTTTGACAAGGATGTCATTTGGGTTAAAATTCATAACTGTTTACATAGAGTGGAATTGTAATTTTTTTAAGCACATGCATGAAAAACAAATTATGACTCCAAACAGTTCTATAAATCTGTGGAAATCATCCACACCATAATTTAGATATGCATTTTTATTAATCTGCAAATATATCTTTCTCTATGAAGATTAACTATAATAAGAGCAAATTTATCTACTAATTTAACATCTCTTTTAAATTTTTCTTCATGCTCCTCATTATAAAATTCTTAGACTTAAGCACTTTGGATTTTGGTGATCAAGAATTTGTTAGATAATATCCCACAAACTGTAATCATTCAGCACATAAATTGTAGCTCTTTAAGAAAATGGAATAAGAACAATTTATATCTGTAATAGCAAGCATGATAGAATGCTAGGTGAAAATTGTTTAAATGAGTTAAATAATTCATTGGGAATGGTAGAGATGATTTTTTCTATGATATTACATAAAACTTCTGTATGAATTTCTTAAGTAATGTTATTAGATAAATTTGTCGATTGTGATAAAATATCATGTTTCAAGTAGTCATTAGTCATGGACAAATGAAATCTTGGTTCAATTATTGACTTACTTGTTATAGTCATGCTCAAAGGACTTGTAGATTTATTTGTATCTTATTTATCAGTAATATGCAATACAACTAAGTCTTTAAACCACCAAACATCAAATGATTATCATTTCTACTGTATACTGTATACTTTACACTGGCACTACTGTATGGAGAGTTTTGGCTGTTTTAACTAAGGCTTTAGTAATATTCACATTGAACAATAACATATGGCATTGTTAAAAGCCTACATTTTTGGCTTTGTTACAGACTTTAGTTTGTAGTTGAATATATTTAAACCAAAATTTCCAAATTCTATTTATATATCTTGGTTTTAATGATTCTTCACAAAAAAGACAGTAATCTTAATAAATAGGTTTTCATTGAGATATTTGAATAATCATTTAAACAAATCCTATAAAGTAATGAAATATTGAATCACTCCCCTCTAGTGGTGAAAATCACATTTTTATTTAATAAATCAGTAATCATTAGACCACATATTTAATGCTTTAAAAATACTATTTAACATCAGTTAAAATGTCAGAAGAGCAATCTAAAGCAGTAGAATTACCATGCTATTTCTAAATTAAATAAGCCACATTAATTACCAGAACTTTAATTTAAAAAAGTTAATATTAATAATATGAACCATGATTGATAAAATATTTATTTACATGCCATTTTAATTATAATTTTATGAGGAATATAATAAACTTATTAATAAAATGCATATTTTAAATTTTATATAACAAAATTCATCATAAATAAATATTAGCAAATTTTAAAATGGATAAATTATAGCATGCTCAGTATACTATGTTGGTGTATTTAATATTTTTATTTTAAAGTATTACACAAGCTTACAATGAATTACATTTTTTCAAGAAAGTTTAAAACTCTTGGAATCACATTCTTTTTATAAAAATAAGTATGCAGCAGAAAGTTGTTTCAAATATTTTGTTGGAAGAAGAATTACAATGATTAAACAAGATTTTAATAAGCGTAAAAAAATATTTTGTGCATACTAAAAATAAATTTAAGAAGAAGCTATGCTTAAATGCTTTGTTTAGGAGTCACTTCATATAAAATAGGGACATCAATAATTAAGAAAAGAAAAAATGATAAGCTTTAAAAACGTGGACTTAAAAACAATTAAAAAGTTAAAATGGAAAGATAAGATCACAAATAAGAGATAATGAAAAAAGTATATGAAAAATACTATCTATTGAAATCATTATGAGGAGAAAGAGTAGTTGGATGAAACATAGTTTAAGAACAAAAGGCTTATGAAAAATATATTGAAAGTGAATATAGAAGACAAAAGAAATAGAAGTAGTTGAAAATTGAATTTGATAGATGGCCTTAAGCAGACAGTATTTATGAATCTTTAAAAAACAAATGAGGTAGATGAGTTTGGGGAAGACAATCTGTTTCTTTTTTTTTTTTGGTAAATAGCTAATGATAAAGATGGTAAATTAATTAGTTTTGGAAATAGATAATGGTCTTTAAGTCAAATTGTGAGGTAATAAATTGTGAATAAAAATTTATATGGATAAAATCTTTTCATGAATTACATAATGGAAGACTGTAACATCAAAATTGAATAAATAAATAATAAAATATTATGATATACTTATTACATTTTATTTATTATTATGTTGTGTCACATTAATATGTGTTAGTTTAATAAAAAATATATGCACAAAAATCAATGAATAATAGAGAAAAAAAAATCAACTAATTAAGTCAACATTGAAAAGTCAAATAGGTAAAAAGAAAAATTCATTGAAGCAATTATATGATCTGTGAGATAAGAAACAAATAGTAAAAAGTATGATCAGATAATTAGTTACAAAATGTATCACCAAGAGGAACTATAGAACTTTAATCCAATTTCCATTTTCATTTTTTCTGATTAGAAAAACAGAGTGACTATAAGTTTGATTCACAATATTCTTTCTTTAATGCCATCCATTCATATTTTATCGGCTATTCCTCTTTTGTTTATGTTGTGTATGATACCACATTAATTGCACAATAGAAATAAGCATTTTCATTGAGTAAATTTAAAACATGTTTTCAATCACATAAAATGATTAGTTATTAAAAAAGTTATGTGATGTTCAAGCAACAAAAGTGACAATTTCAATCCAGGAGCTTATAGCTCTCATAGGCTAAGATAATTTCTATAATAATGATAATCTTTTTTTTTCTTCATTTTACTAATTATGTAATCACACTAAATTACTGATAACTTATAAACAATAGTATTTATATATTAAAATATTTCAAATAAATTATTAAAGTATAAGTTGTAGAAATATATTTACTTCAAAAGATTTTATTGAAGAAAAGCTTTTAAAAATTATAGGCATAAAATAAATTCTATAATTAAATCAAATTATTTCACTTTATCATTACTATAGCTGATAATAATACTTTTAAGATAAAAATCAAAACCTGACATTACAATTACTCTTAACATTTTCATATAATTAGACTTTCTTTTTCCTGATAGACTGTGGGAGCAATTACCATTTTTTTAATAATAATAAAAAATCATTTAAAAATAATTTATTTTAAAGGGTTAATACTTATCAAATTAGTTTTTTTTCATTATTATTAACAATCAAAATTCCTCCTTTTCAATTATAAAACTCTGAAAATAAACCATTTATCTTTTTCTTGTTAAATTAAA
Source organism: Epiperipatus broadwayi (assembly GCA_028023455.1). Taxonomy (NCBI): domain Eukaryota; kingdom Metazoa; phylum Onychophora; class Udeonychophora; order Euonychophora; family Peripatidae; genus Epiperipatus; species Epiperipatus broadwayi. The sequence continues at coordinate 837,485 of JAQFVV010000242.1, read as the reverse complement.
AAAAAAAATTAAAATATAAAGTTCTATCTTTTTAAAAAAGATAACTTTTTTTTTTTTAAAAAAAAAATAGAATTACCATTGAGAAAATACAATATACTAATATATATATATATCCTTTTCTCTTTCATTCTCTCACACACACATAACTTCGTCTTTCTTAAAGTTGCCTATTAACTCTTTCTTGTATCTTTTTATATCCTTTTCATTTTTTTAATTTCTTCATTAAAATTTTTTTTTCTCATTCACACTTGTCAATATTCTTATATTTTAATCTTATTTATAGATTTTTTTTAAATTTCCTTTCCTAATTATTATTATAAAATTAGTTTAAAGTAAGATTATTTTCTCGAAGAATAAGATGAATATTCACTTAATAACATTATAAGTATTACTTTATGAACTATAGATTTGCTAATTTTTTTAAAAGAAGGCAGTTTCTTCGTCAGAGAAAACTAATTTCCAATACTATGTATTTTATATCAGCACACAAATAATAATCTACAAATAATCATCATCAACATCAACTTATTATCAATCCACTGCAAGATGAAAGTCTCTCCAAGTTCAATCCATCCTCTCCTATCTTTAGCTTCTCTTCTCCACATCACCCCTGCACACTTTCTTATTTCATCCATCCATCTCACATGTGGTCTCTTTCTACATCTTTTACAATCTCTTGAAATACAGTTTAAGATTTCAATTGTCCATCTATTATCATATCTTCTAGCAATATGTCCAGCCCAAGTTCACTTCAGTCTTTTAATTTTTTCAATGAGATCAGCAACACCTGTTTTTTCTCTTACCCATATATTGCATTTTCGATCCCTTCTTGTTATTCCCAACATGCATCTCTCCATACATTTTTGAGTGATCTGAAGTCTCTGTATTGCTCTTCTATTAAGTGTCCAAGTCTCAGATCCATAAGTAAGAACTGGTAAAACACATTTATTAAAAACCTTCCTTTTCAAACACATAGGCATATTTCCTTTTAGTATCAAGTTATTTCTACCAAAAGCACTCCAACCAAGTTTAATTCTATAATTAATTTCATCCATTATGTTTCCATCTATTTTAATAATCTGACCAAGGTATTTGTAACTGTTAACTTCTTCTAATTCATCACAATCAATCTTTATTTTCATATTTTGAGAAAATCCATTAAACATTACTTTAGTCTTTTAACATTTATCTTTAGTCCTACTTTCCTACTGTCATCTGATAACTCTTACAACATTTCCTGCAGCTCTAAAGCATTATTTGCAAAAACAATTACATCATCTGCAAAATCTAAATGACTTAAATAATCTCCATTTACTTTCACTCCTTTAGCTTCCCATGTTAAACCACAAAATACTTCTTGCAGCACTGCTGTAAAAACTTTTGAAGATATGGAGTCACCCTGTCTTACACCCTTCTCAATGTTGACTTTCCTAGTATCATTATGTAATCTAATTGTTGCTGTTGTTATTTTTATAAATATTCTTTAAAATATGACAATATCCTGGATCTATATCTTGATGGTCCAATGCTTTAATCACTGAAAAAATGTTTATAGACTCAAATGCCTTTTCATAATCTGAAAATCCAAAGCATAATGGCAACTCATATTCATTTGTTCTTTCTATAACTATTCTCAATACCTGAATATGATCGACTATACTAAAACCACTTTTAAATCCAACTTGTTCTCTTGGTTGGTGGAAATCCAATGTTTTCTGTAGACGAGTTGCAATTATCTTGGTAAAAATTTTGTATAAAACTGATGAAAGGCTGATAGATCTGTAATTTCTAATATCTTCTTTATCATATTTTTTAAATATTAATATTAATACTGCACTCTTCCAATCATCTGGTACATCTTTATCATTTAGACATTTGGTATATAACTTTACTTAAAAAATCCTTTCTTCACCTGCTTCTTTTAATATATCAATTATAATTCCATCATTACCTGGAGCCTTTCCTTTCATCATACATTTAATTGCATTTGAAGATATACAAAAATGATGCATTAAAAAGGATTGAATATTTTGAATTTTTTTAAAATAGTGCGGAAAAGAGTTGAATATGATATAAGAAAGTATAACTGTGAACTAGCAAGGAAAGATGTAGAAGACAATAAAAGTCTCAAGAGTGTAAAACAACATTTTGGTATTCGTAGGAAATTTATAACTGCAATAAGAAAAAAAAATGGAATTATTACTAAAAAGAGAGATGACATCATGAAAAGAGTAGTAGACTTTTATCAAGAATTATATAGTAATAAAAAACAAGTACCTCCTATATCTATTACATTTTCCAAATTGCCCAGAATTTTAAATGAAGTGAGATATGCAATCTACAAATAATAATCTTTACTATATATATTTATAACTATTACATTTTAATAGCTGAGACACACAGGCTTTTATATACCTGTGTCTATATATGTAATATATAGGGTATATGAATACAGAATTTCACATAACCCACCACTCTCCACACTATCTCATAACACTGATACACTCGAACACACATATGTTGAAAAGATAAATAATCACCAATATACGTATTTCATGCTAAGCTAGCAATCATCAGTTGGTCCAGATTACCATCTCTACACATATATGCTATAAGTGTTGAGATATATATTAAGATAGCCAAACCTCATACTTTAATGGACAGGCTTCAATCTACTCCACACTCCAACTCTTCAACTATCTATCCAATTGAAAATCTGATGATGGAATACGTATATTGGTGATTATTTATCTTTTCAACATATGTGTGTTCAAGTGTATCAGTGTTATGAGATAGTGTGGAGAGTGGTCGGTTATGTGAAAGTCTGTGCTCATATATCCTATATATTACATATATAGACACAGGTATATATAAGCCTGTGGGTTTCAGCTATTACATAAGTAGAGATGTCTGCCCATCCCTTCTATGTGTATTAAATGGAGTATGTTCTCTACATGAGGGGTCAGATTGACCTTAGGTCAACATGGGTGTGACAAGAATCTCGGTCTCAGGGTGGCCTTTGAGCATTCCATCATCAGATTTTCAATTGGATGGATGGTTGAAGAGTTGAAGTGTGGAGTAGATTGAAGATTATCCATTAAAATATGAGGTTTGGCTATCTTAATATATATCTGAACACTTATAGCATATATGTGTAGAGATGGTAATCTGGACCAACTGATGATTGCTGGTTTAGCATGAAATACGTATATTGGTGATTATTTATCTTTTCAACATATGTGTGTTCGAGTGTATTAGTGTTATGAGATGGTGTGGATAGTGGTGGATTATGTGAAAGTCTGTGCTCATATACCCTATATATTAACTATTACATTTTTTAAAATAATGTCAAAGCTTCCATTAAACTTAAATTCTCAAACAGCATTTTTTCCTTTTTTTTTTTTTGAAAATATTACAAATACAATTGTCATCAAGGCAATGTTTTTAATACTAAATACAACAACATTTTTATTTGACTGAAAAATTTCCATGTTAAAAAGCATCTCTCAATTTAAATCAAAATCTGTTGTCTTGGTCATATTTTAAAAATAAAAAAAAATAAAATGTAAAGTTGAGCAAAGAATTGACCATCTTTTCAAGTAATAGGCTGAATACAAATAAAATTATGTAAGAGAATAAAGAACAACATCAGGGAGATAATTTTAAAAAAAAAAAAACTCAGTGTATAATCAGAAAATGTTAAAAACAATGAATAGAGATTTGATATTAGAACAGTTAAAAAAAATTATCCTCTGGATGTTGCAGCTTAAAATTTTTGAGGTTTACCATATTTGGAAATTATCTTTGCCTATAAAGAATATTTATGTAAAATTTATTCTATACTTTGTCATTCAGTGCTAAATCATTTTTTTCCATATTATTAAATGAATAAACTAATGTTAGATTTACTAAAAATGCTTTGTAAGTAAATCTTAACTGATGCTAAAATAATTACATTTTGTGGCCATAAAAAATTAAATGCAAAGTTTCTAAACTGATAAACTACTTGTGGTGTTAAAATGAAAGATTAATTTTAAGGTAGCAGAGCAAGTCAATGTAGATTTATTTTGTCTGAAAAGCAATGACCAATTAATTTTGTGATACCTTTTACACCTGATCTAAAACAGGATATTTCCTTGTTATATATGTATAACATTAAAACCAGTCAACACTTAAACAATTCCAGTATGATTCACAATCAACAATATCAAACTATTGTCAAGGCAATCTCCTTTTAACAATAAAGATAGAATCACACTTTTATTAATGGTCCAATATACTTATATACAGACTAAAGATTGCAACTTAACCACAGAGATTGGAATTATTGATATTAAGAAATTTAAATAAACCTCTTTAAACAGGTAAATATAACCCATTCTGAATGAAGACTAATAAATAGTCAATTATAACATTACAAACTGCAATTATATATTTCAAAATGCACTGAAAGTATTACTTAAATAATAAGTGTAATAATGCTTAAGGCTAAATGGGTTTGTAAGTAATCATTAAAAACTAGTCAACACTTAGACATTAAATTTCAATCTCTGTAGTCAAGTTGCAATCTTTTGGGTCTATATAACTAAATTAGACTATTAATAAAGATGGGATTCCATCTTTATTGTTAAAAAAAAGTTATTTTGACAACAGTTTGAAATTGTTGATTGTTAGTGATATTGGGATATTACACTTATTATTCAAGTTATACTTTGGGTGCAATTTGAAATTTATAACTGAAATTTGTAATGTTATAACTGATTATTTATTAGTCTACATTCAGAATAGGTTATATTTACATTTTTAAAGAGGTTTGCACAAATTTACATTTTAGATTATCCATGTATTATTTGTATATTGTCAATATTAACACTGTATTACTTATTCAACCAAATCCAAGCAGCCATCTTCTGATTATTAGAGATCATTCTGGGATATGCAGAAATGCTCAAAAATGTAATGTCCACACTAAACAAATTTATTCAAGGATGAATCCAAGATATATATATATGTTAAAATGAAGATTGGCTTGTGTGACCAAGTCGAAACGTCAGTATATTGATATTAAAAGTTTTTAACACGGATGAACCCGCAAAATATGTATTTTATATATATATATGTGTGTGTGTGTTCAGGTGTTTTACTTGTAAAAATCTCTGGCTTAATTTTTATACATATGAGTGTAACTAGACAACAGAATACAATGATGAAGCAATAATATTTAATGATTAAATATGGTACTTACGTATTAGAGCTGCAATGTATTAGACTTGTTATGCCTTTTTACATTTGTATCAATCCTCTAATAATTTTCTAATCTTGTGATCTGACCAAATAACATATACATTGGAAAATGTACAAACTTAAAATGATAAATTCATCAAAATGGACCATGTGTACATTATATTTTTGAAAGATTTACAAAATTATCATATATGTATGTGAAAAGGCATAGCAGCACTAATACATAACACTAATTGTACCAGACTAAATCTGAAAAAGTACATTTTTAACAATACTAAAAATATAAATTTCATGCAAAAATATTAAATATGACATGGCATTATGCAATTCCTAAATGTTACTTTAAATATGGATATTTAAGTCTGTCATGAAATTACAAAGCAATCACTAAAGCAAAATTGGCAAAATAAAACTAAAGTATTATTATGTCTATATTTAAAATATTAGCATGTCTAAATATTATATCTAAAATATTATGTGTATATCTGGCATAAAATTACAAAATGCTTAAAATGAAAACATTCTATGTAATATATAACAGGAATTATCATGATGATGAAACAATCACTTGTCTGTTCTACTTTATTTTAAGTGGATAAAATTTTGTTCCAAAATGGAGGCTTAAATAATTTTTTTTCAAAATGAAGACTTAATTAATTAGTGCATGATTCTCATGAAAATGGTCAAAACTGGCAGCTTATAATTCAGCAATTTTATAAGCTTTCCAACAGTCTGAATAAATTATCGATTCCTCTTCCACATTTTGTTTGATAGCTTCCATCAGAATTGCCACTATTTTATCATGAATTTGGTCTCCCTGCACAAGCCATCAAACAGCCACTGTTCCAAAAGAATTAGTCAAGCTCTTGTCAATTTCAACAATTTTGATAGAGCTTTCAATTTTAAGTTTTTCTCTGCTAAACCAATATTTATTTCCCCTATTTTACAGATGTTAATTTGTAAGCCCAGCTGTAAATAAATTGGGTTGCCATTAAAAATAGAATTCTGGAACTTTCCAATCATGCTCCATTATGAAAGACTATTTTATTATAACATCCTTGAATGTTACAATGCCATTGTTTGTCCAAAGTGGGGATGTACTTGATCGTATTGAGCTCAGTAGCAGATAAACCCAAAATGCTCATCATTCTGTACTGCTTAAACAAAAAAAAATTGTAGTATTAATCAGAAAATGAAAAATAAATTCAGCACTGAAGTAAAAAACACTTTGAGAAGAACTTGTCCAAATGAAATCTGGACAATAAATGAAGGTGTAAATTTATCATGTTCTTGGATGAGATTGAAGGGTTTATTTGATGGGATCTTAAGGTTAGACATTTATCATGAATGTGAAAAGATGTAGCATGTCTCCTACCTTGCAGATATAATATATAAATACTTTAAATACTATTGCTTCATCATTACAGTTTTGACAAACTCGCAAGATTTATTTTAGCAACTCAATTTTTAAGCTACATTATTAACTTTAACAAGCCCTTACATCATTAAGATGATTATATATATATATTCTGCCCTCCTCCTCCGTCCACATCCTCCATAAAATTTATATATTGTTTAAAATATATTCCGGGTTCTAGCTCAGTTTAACAAATAAATAAAAATGAAATATTCAGCATTAACTAAAATGATTACTAGCTCTAACTTTTAAAATACAAGTACAGTTATATTTGTAAATGAATTAATAAATATTTATTATTTTCATGAGACATGGAGTGACGACACGGAGAACGAGATAGACTACATTGAGATATTATCCACATGATACTATCTCAATGGCATAAGAACACTATTCCCCCTTTTACTATACTAAATAACTAACTTATAGTATTCTTACGACTTTCTAAGCTCTTTTCATTACGATTAAAATAATAATCATGTCTTAATATTCTTTGTAATAATAATCTAGCTCAATTAAATAAGATTAAGTAAATAAATAGAATAAATAAAATAAAATCAAATCTCAGGTTCATAAATTGTATTCCAACTTATTTAAAACCACGGTAGTAAACTATGAAAAGGGAATTTTATGTCATAAAATTCACTACGCAGTAACTAACAATAATAAATAATAATAATAACAACAATAGTATAATATAATCTTATTACTTCCTAAATGAAATAAATAATTACGTACGTGGCAGTATTTTAATAATCCGACAACAAAATACGTGTGGTAACATTAGCATATAATTTATTTTAATATTGTGGCAACCAACTTATGACCAATAAATGATATAATTATGATCTTTTAATTTTATCATACAAATAAATTTTCAAAATTATTATAACACTTTTATGTTTACCTATTTTGTGCAAAACTATATGTCTGTTTCAATTATAAATGTGTATTGTGATATCATGCATCCATGTGGAGAAATAATAATGAAGACACAAAGCTTTATAATAAAATTACAACAAAGTTTATTAATAACATAAACACATAACACTATTTTACATTATGTACATTGGATATCCTTACTCTCCTATCACAAAATTATTTTACTAGTTTATAAAATGAAAATTAAACTTCTCCTTATTTTTCTAGTTAATTCTTTTCTTTTAAATACTTAAGAAAGTACAGTATTATTATTATTGGATTTCTTATTTTAATTTAGCTTGTTACAAAATGTATTTATTTATAATTATCGCTAATACTTTGTATCCCTACTATTTTTTAAAATTATATTTTTATAAAATTACATTCGTAGTAAACATTCTACAAAATCATAAAATTCTAATTTTATATTAGTTATATGGAATCCTACAGATTCAAAAACATTCTTCTACATGTGATATTACGTTTTCTTGTTCACTATACAATGCTTATTAATCTAATATACTCATTTAAGTCTTGCTTCGGATGGTAATTACAATTATTAACACACCATGCACAAATATATGTGTCTATTACACATTATTGAATTATTTTCTTAACAAACATGCAATATTTATATTTTAAATATTATTATAAAAATATTCAAATTTTATTATCACTTTTCCAGCTACGGTGTTATCAGCTACAAAAATGTGTTACTTTCTCTTTCACTTACACATTCCTTCTCCCCGCTCTGTATAATACTTATATTTTTTAAAACTTTCACACATCATTCTTAATCAATAGATGATCTGAAAAAAATACATTATGCATTATGAATAAATACCAAAATTACCAAAACGATCTTGATCTTCTCGATCGTGTTCTGTAGGCTTCACCATTCCATTAATTCTTGTAGATATAAAAAATTCCATACATACTTTTTATTTTTAAAACAATATTTCTATCATTCTATTAAGCTATTATATTTAAATCTCATTATTATTAAATTTATGTTTATATGTTTTCCCTAATCTAATATAGCATTTTATATTTAAAAATAAATTAATAAAACATTTAAATTATATTTACGATACTTCTTCCCCAGACTTTCTTGAACCGTTCATATTTAAGCTAAAAAAAAAATATTTTATTTCTTCTTCAGTCACTTAATGTTCTATTTTCAAGTAAAACAATTACTACTTTGTTTAATAAATATTCATAGACGACAATCCTTGGTTTTCACAATATTGTATATAATTATTAATTCATGGCCTTCTCTTTTACTATTGTCTGCTAATATTTTCCCGCGCGACTTTTCCGATGCATCTTGTACGTACTTTTATTTAAAGATTCAGTAAAAATTTTCGGTTTCCATGGATCCATTTTCATTAAGTAATTTAATTTTATATCATTCAATTAAGCATTTTCTCCATTGAATTCTTTATAATATTTTTCTCTGATTAGATAAAGTTTTATGCTCCTTTCCATAAAATACATAATAGCACTTTCATATTCTTCTTTACTTTCTTTATTTTAAAATTCTGGTACCATATTTTTAATAATGTTTTCCTTTAAAAGATAAACACTCTTTCTTCATCATTATTTTCTTTATAATAAAACGCATATTAAAATCTTCCATAGAGAAATATAACATAACTTCAAAGTAGCCTTATAAATTTTTCGTCATAATTTTTTCCTGACGGCAAGAAACTTCTCTATTAAATTTTCATATAACGTCCCATTTATATTTCTTTGAGTTATAACAATCAGTTTCTGGTTGAGCATAATTAAAGTTGCATTAAGACAATTTCCAAATATTTTTACTTCGGTAATAAATTTAGGTATTTTTCCTTGTACTTCCATCTCTACTGTAGGTTTTTGGTTAAATTCGAATAAATTTCCCTGGTAAGATAACTTTTAAAATTAGCAATTCATATCGATACAGTCAAAATATATTATATGTTACAGAAGAACTTTTTTAAAATAAATACAAAATTTTAAATTTATATTACTTTTCTAGCTACGGTGTTATAAGCTAAAAAAATAGGTTACTTTCTCTTTCACTTACACATTACTTCTCCCGCTCTGTATAATTCCTATATTTTGTCTGCTAATTTACCTCCGTTGATTGGTTAATAACTTTATTTTAGCGCGAACAAATTTTACACATTTAGTTATATAACAGAATAGACTTTTTAAATAAAGAACTGATGACGTCATGTCTCAAAATATTATTTAGACTATATTTTTAAATTCAATTATACTTTTATAAAAATTATTTAAGCTTTTAAAACAATTATTAAAATAATATTTAATATTTTAGCTTTCATTTTAATGATTGATGGCAATTATATCTAGTTTCAAATTCACAAACTTTGTTATTATTTTAACAAGCATGTGTGTGGAGGTATATAATATACAGTCACGTGTTTACTAACTTTATCAAATGATTTTTTATTTACGTCTCGGTCTAAATTACCAAAACTGATATATTTTTATAAAAATTTGGAAAATAATTAAAACTTGTAGAACTAAATATAATTCTCACCATTATAAAGTTTATTTTAAAACATACTCTATTAAATTTGACTATTAAAGATAATTATAACACTACATATGGCATTTATTTAATTTATTAGTTTTAAAATATTATACTCAAATTATTAATATACTTTTAACTATCTATAGCTGTATTATTTTATATGGCCAGCTTTTACAACCATAAGCAAGGATATTATTAAGCTTTATTTAACTGTTTTCTTTTAAAATAATTTATTACACTGTTATATACCAGGTATTTTCAGCTTAAAATTGTACTATAAAATTTAATTATCCTACTATTATTTATATATCATACAAATATAACTTAAAATTTAAAATTTTTTAATAATTGACCTTTCTACCTTATTATGACCTACAGATAAGGGCACAATATATATATATTGAATTGGGAACAATGATGTTGTTTAGACTTAAGCAAAATAAAAGTGATTCAGAAAATTAAACCTTCTAAACTAAAGTCCTAAATGACAATTCTCATTTTAAGAATTTAAGAATTAAATATAAAATGAGCTAATGTTCATATATGTTCAAATAATTGACATTCATTTTTTATAAGTATCTAGTATTTGTAAGGAATTTCAAGAACTATTAAATACTAAAATTGCTCATTTAAACTTTCAGAATTGTTTTGCAACTGAGATGTGGAATTTATTAAGTAATCTGTTATAATAAAATAAATCTATTTTTGGGTTCAAAGAAAAGAAAATCCATGCCTCTTTTTTTGACAATGATCTTATTATTAGTGATTTGACTAAAAGGAAACATTCAACATTTTCTGCTTGGTCCAATAATATATTGGATGTGGAGTTGCATAATAGAAAGATTTCAAGTCAAAGTTCAAGCTTAAAATGATAGAGGGATTTAAACTGCAAAGAAGCATCAACAAAAATTCATATTACTTAAACTTTTCAAATAATTGAATTAATAGTAATAGTAAACATGTTAGTTAACTCATGTGCTTTTACAATGGCTGAATAAATTTTTCCAAAAAAACATTAGCAATAAGTACAAGATGATATAAGTAAGATGCCATCATCATAAACTTTCCAAAACTAGATATATGTTGTTGTTGCTTTTTTGTTGCCAAACAAATGCAAAAAAATTGTCAAAAAGAAATGAGTGATTTATATATTGTCTTTATTAATTTGATCAAGATATTTCATTCAATATGACACTATTTGAAATTAGTTCATTGTACTATTTTGCTTCTATATGATGGAATTCTTAGTGCTAATACTTCAGATAAAAAATTTGAGGCATTTGCAATGAAATCTGGCATTAAAAAAGGGTGTGTCATCCCAGATTGTTTTCAATTTTTATGATTGTAGTGTTTGAAATTGTTTATAAGTAGCTTAAAGAATCAAGGATTAAGATGAGATATAGGTTTGAGTGTGGAATTCTAAAATTGAAACAATTAAAACCAAAAATAAGAACTTCATCTTCTAAGATTTTGCCTTTACAGTATGCTGATGATTCTGTTTTCCTTGCTACTTTAAAATATGATCTCTTAGAATGTATTTAATATTTGAATGCAATATGCAAAAACTATGGGTTAGTAATTAATTTCTAAAAAAGCTGAAGTTCTTTTAATTATTAATCATGGAAGAATAATCTTCAGTGACCTTTAGCTTGAATGATTATAAACTTGAGAATGTAATTCAATTTAAATAATTTGATAGCTTTTTTAAATAGAAAGGTGGACTTAGATGTTGAAATGCAGCATAGATTCCAATGTGCTAATAATGTTTTGAACAAATTAAAAAGTAAAGAATTTCATCAGAGTAAAATAACGACTACAAGGAAATTAGCTGAATATAGAGCTGTTATTTTACCTAATTTTTTTGTATCCAAAGTGAATTTTGAGCACCCTATTGATGTAGTATATAAATGCATTAAACTTTTTATTTAGGAATGTTCTGTAAATTTTTAAAAATACAGTAGCAAGATTGTACGACCAATAAATTATGTTCTTCAACTTACTAGATGTGATACAATGAAATCCACTATAATAGCAACATGTTATAATTGTATTGAACATGTAAACTAATGAATAATATAATACGCCCTAAAAAGGTCTTTTTAAATAAACCATAGTGAGCATGTTTTTCATGCAATAGATAGATATCCTTTTACATTATAACGACGATCTAAAATCCATTCTAAAAGGGTGCTATGTGAATTATTTTCATTGGGAATATATAGCAGAAGACAGAAAACATTGATGAGTTGCAATTAGACACAGTTTTGGAGTATTGCAAAAAGAAAAAATTGCTGCTGCAGAAATTAAAATATAACATATCAAAATATCAAATAAAGAGAAAAAGAGACCAGCACATTGTGGATGCATTTGTGTGTTAATAGATTGGTTTATATAGTCATTGCAAAACTAATCACTAGTCTATTATTATTTTTTGCAACTTTTTTCCTTCTTGTAATTGAAAAGTCCATATTTTGCGAATCTCTGTTGACGATGATAATATATATAAAGTGAGATTTTGTTAAGCAAAAAGTTTATATCATAACAAGATTATTAAGAAAATTTAAAATAAATACTTAGTATATAATAAAAATCTAATACTGTTCCATAAAATTCAATTAAATGTGTTCTTGATATTTGCTCCTACAAAGTTTATAAGATTAGAAGTTATCAGATATACAGCACTCGCCATTATTTCAAATGAAGGCAGCTGTATAAAAAGAGAGGGGGAGAAAAGAAAATTTATTTGTGCAAATAACTGGATAATAAAAAAAAAGTATCAGTCTGTCTATAATAATTTCAGAATGCAATTTCTCATTTTAACATTGTGGTAAAACACCTGAGCCACCTGATTAAATATTGTCAGATTATGTGGAGAGAAATAAGAAAAAAAGAAAAAATAAATAAATAAATAAAGGTTAAATCAGATGAACAATAAAAACAATTTATATTCTTGCTGATTTATATTTAAAAATAATTGGGAATTTATGAAAGCTGTACAAAAAAAAATTACAAAGAAATAATCTGACTGAATGTGTGAAACTATGTTCAAATCATTGCAAATTCATAAACAAAATAAGCACTTTTTTTTAGATAAATAAAATACTTAATTAGATATATAATTTAAACAGAGTAGAAGAGAATACAGTGTAATTAATAAATAGTATAATCAGTTATAGATGGGATTTTGTAATAGAAGTATGGGCTGAAATAAAATATCAATAGATACTTCGATATATAATAGTAATACATAACCAATTTAGATAAATGTCCATTATTGGTTAACAAACAGATATCTGGTTATTCTTAGGGGATGGAAAAAAAATCATACTCTTTAATATTTATCAATTGACAACTCATGTGAATTCCTTTATTCTTTCTCTGTAAGAGGCTGTTGAATTAGCCTATAAAAAGCAGCATACTACTAAAAGGCTTTTTTACTTTGTCTACCAGAAATGGTTTGAATCCTCTACTAAAAATTCTGAGTTATTTTTTGTCAAAGTAAAATAACTAAAACTTAGTCGGTCATGCTTGATAGAGTGGATAGTTTATGATCATCACTTATTATATGTTATGATTTAGGAACATGGCCATTTAGTGACATTAGTCATCTTTTTTGATATGCCATATTTTATAAAAGTGTAGCTGTGCATTGAGAATATTTCCATGTAATAACTGGATATATATATTTAGAAATGTTACTGTTACACAACTATCAATTACTATTGACAGCTCTAAGCTAAATTACTCTGCTCTAATATCCAGCAACAATTTATAGTAATTGATAGTTATCTAGCAATACCACTGCTAAACATACATGGAATATCCCAACTCTTTTCACTGTATACATCATGATTAATCCATGAAAATATTTAATATATATGTATAAATGTGATTCTTAATATTTAAATAATTCCCCCAATCAATATGCAGATAACTTATACTTGAAAATATCATGTTAAAAGCATCAGTCTGTTTTCCCAGTACAATTATTTAAAGGATGATATACATCATTAGCCATAAATTTATTTGTTAGCTCCTAGCATAATACTAAAGTAAAGACTGATTAGATTTCCAAATGAAAACAATCATGATGCAATCTATAATTATTAAATATCATAACATTATGGCTAATTAATTCAAGTAAAATAACTACAAATTGTAATGTTTAAAACAGAAAGTAATATTAAATAATAATCTCCTAAAATATAAACCAAATGTGCATAATGCTAAATTAAAAATAATATAAATTAATGATTGATAAAAACATTTAAATAATCTAGTCAATCAATTCATGGTGAATATTTAATTAATATTAAATGCTGTAGTGTGTAGATTTTCAATTCTGTCTTAGGCCAATTTTCTGTAATACTAAAATATTTATTAATTAAAAATTATTTCATGATTATTTCAGCTTTAAAATCTAATCAATCTTTATTTTGGTATTTATAGGTGATGCTTTCATGTTTTTATATTAAAAATAAGTAGCAACTAGGCTCATAGTTAACTGATTGTATTAATCTATGAAAAAAATTATGTAGAAAAAATTGATTGGCTCCTGTTTTATCTTTGTTAGTAATTATAATTTACTAGAAAATTTAATGATTGAGTGAATTATTTAAATATTATTAATATGCAGTATTTCTAGTTCAATATTACAGATGTTTTATTAATAATATAATGGATAATTAATAACATTAATTTATATTTAAGACTTTATAATGTGTAATCTGAACCAATACAATAGGTCAATATAAGATAATTGACTCAGGCACTGAAGACAGTATTTGAAAAATAATTTTTATTAAATTTGTAGCAGAAAAATACTTGAATAAAATGATTTAAAAAAAAAAAAAAAAATTTTAATTCTTAAAATTTATATAGAGTAATCCTTTCATTGAACAAATATAAGTTAAATATATAAACAAAATAGTTTTAAATACCTGTTTTTTTATTTCTCAATATTTATTTTGTTTCATTTTTTTATATTTTTTTATTTTTATCATTTCTCTTTTTTTTTTTCCAAAAGAAAAAAAAAAGGAAAATAATTAACCAAATACATTACAACAAATCAATAAATTATGTCCCATGTATCATAATGGGTAATTTTAACTGTCAAAGTGCAACATTTGCCAAAAGAATTAAATTAGCACAAAATATGTGTACTAAGTAAGGTATTTATCACAAAGATATTATTCATAAGCAAGTTTGTCAATGAATATTTTTGTAATTTTCATTACACCACACACCAGGCATCATAAAAGAATGTTAGAAAAAAAAAATCTATTTAATTTATAATTGAATACCAACAATTTGTCAAAAATTATTAATGACTTTAATTTAAGTGTCAAAAAACATATATATATATATGGGATATTTACTGTTCAACAATCAAATCATTTCGGAAAAATAATCAAATCATATTCCATTAAACTATACAAAGTATTTCATGGATGAAATCTCAGAAATATTTAAAAAAATTTCTTTAACTGCTAACAATAATGAAAAAAATAGCATACTAAAAAATCAATATAATAAATTATATGATCTACACACATTTAAATTTAGAAAAGTAATTGTGTTATCAAATAAACTAATCCATATAATTATGAAATAATCCCAGACAAAATCATATTAAGAGGAAGTCACACATTAAAAAACAAGATGATAGCATTCTAGTTGGAAGTCAGATGAATGATAGGATTTAGAAATATTTCATACATCTACATTCTGATAATAACCCTTCATAAAGAAATTGGTTGAAAACCCAGATTTACAAGAAAATATCTTTGATTTCCTTTGAAATGCAATTGAACAAATAGACAAATTGAAACTTGCAATAGCATTAGGATTTTCAAATATTATATATTATTTATATAAATATTAAATATTAAAGCATGTGTATAGACAAGCAATGTAGAATCATAATTCCATAAATCCATGTACAACTCAACTAAAGCCTATATCTGTTAAATATATGAATGCTAAAATATTTACTGCAATATTTTAAATTAAACTCCAGTTCTTTTTAACAATTAAAGTATTAACTGCCCATTATTCTAACCCTGAAAGATACATTCATCATACCATGAGATTGTAATACATGTGAAGCTATCAGTATCATATAGGATTGCAGTAAAGAATGATTTCAAAAATAATTTTGATCTGGTTAAACTTAATTATATAGCAAAATAAATATTTACCATTATTTCAAGAAATCTAACCCTTTTATGTGGATTAATAAATTATATAAAAAATAGACCAACAGCAATAAAAAATTTCTTAAGACTATAAACAATATTTTGTAAGGATTTGCTCTTTCCCCCTCCCTGCTTTATTTTCTGTCTATATTGATTCACTCTTAAGAGAGGTCAACAATCTTATCCATTGAACACACTTAGGAAGAGAGATAAATATATTTGCCCATGTCAATAATGTTTTGATAATTACTAGAATAGTCTAACATTTTTATTATTGAAAAATGCTTAAAAGAATTTTCAAGAGTAACTGGATTAATAGTATCAGGAGACAAATCTTCAGCATGGCAGATATTAATAAGAAGAAATGTTCCATTAATGTTCCATTAATGATTACAGAAGTTACAAGTAAATTCCTTAATATTCTAGTATGTATTTCAATAATCAAAACCAATTTAATAATTAATAAATTAATTACTAATAAATTTTCAACTGAATTATTAACTTTTAATCCAATTAAATGCCAACTGAGATAAAAAATAAGCATAAACAGTTAATACTAGGCATCTTGGAAAGGTATAACAAATATGGCAATAGCTCACATTAATAAATATATACCTAATTATTTATGGAGACCAGGATCAAAAATATTATTATACAATACTCTAAAAACACTAACTACTGTTTTGGATTAGTTAAAATTAAGTTGCTTTTCAATTCATAAAAGTTAAATTATTTAATAGAATATGTGTGAATCTCTATTTAATATCAATGTTACTCTTGCCATCTGATTTTGTAAAATTAGGAAAAGCATCATACTTCATGAGATGAGAACTATTTTATTTAAATGTAAGAGGTCAGGTAAACAGACTTAACATAACTCAAATGTCATACGACATCAATAAATGAGGACACATCCCAAAATTCAATCATATGCTAATTGGAAATCCATTCTTCTATAAAGATGTTAGAAAATATGTTATTGGATGAATCATTAACCCATACTGACACTAAATTTCTGTATGATGTTTTTCTAACTACATTTTTCAACAAGACACATAGATGGGTCTTTGACACAATTTATAAATTATGAGGATCAGATTATTTTTGATTATTGTTCCTTTTTCAATAACTTAAAATCCAATTCAATCTGCTCCAATAATGTACTAAGCAAAATTTTGACATCACGGTTTTTGATAGGTAACAAAAAGATTATAATAATTGCATCATCACTTCTAAGATTTATATAGCTATTAAGATGTAAAGCAATTTTCCAAAATGAACATTAATATTCTGTTCAGTTCCAATAATACTGATAAAAACAGTGTTATAAACTTAAAATACCTGTCCCCCCAAAAAATATAATATTCATAGGATTCACAGCTATATCATCATCAATGACTTACCTGTCCCCCCAAAATTATAATGTTCATAGGATTCACAGCTATATCATCATCAATAAAGCCATATTTTTCATATAGTAATACATCTAAGTATCTATGTTGAGAATCATGCAAAAAAATAATAATAATCAGCAAAATACATGAATGTCTTTTTTTCAATGTAACATGCTAAGTTTTGATTTTAAATATGAATCTTTTTTTTAAATTGATATATATATATATATATATAATAAAATAAAACAACTTTTAATTTAATTTTTGTGTGCTTTTTTTTAAATAAATATATTTTATTTAATACATTATTTTTTATTTTATATCAATTGCTTTGTTCAGAAAACCATTTTAAATTAGCATAGACAAGGCAAAAACTTTCCCAACTATCCCTCATAGAGAAACATTGAAGAAGAAACTCTAATTAAGAGGTTTGCCATTTTCAGGCTAAAAGTGTTTGAGCATTTTCCATCCTTGTTTGACCATCTAACTAAAAATAATTAGATACCCATTTACCAACCTATGTTGGATGATTAACTATATGAGAGTTTAGTTTGGCCCAGATTTAAATACTAGGTAATATGGATGGTGAGTAGATTTCCTATCTCTGCATTGTGAGTTCCTTCTAAATGAGTACCAATAGCTTTGACAATAATTTTGTAGGGTACAGTTTTTAAGGCTTGCATCAGACACAAAACTTTATTGGCTTGATCCTATAGGCATATATTTTAAACTTTGTAATAGAATAATTTATTGCAACCTTAAAATAAGTATGTAAATGTTAAAGACTCCACTATGATTATTTTACTCTTTAGAATCTAATTGCTCCTTGGTTTGGAAGTTGTAATGAATGGGCTGATATATTATATTAGGAATAAATGGCAGGTAGACTCACAGCCAATTGTTTATTAAAAGTTATTGTTTGAAATAATTTTAATGAGGAAGCTGATTTTCTGTTGCTTTTACCAAGATAAATAAGTTTGGGTAGATTATTTAAAAGCTTATTTAGGACTTATTACTTTGCATTATTTTCAGTTTAGCAATATGCACATTTGATTTATAAGATGGATTATTAAATAATATTTTGATTAAATCATTATAATAGATAGTTATTTTCAACTCTTCTTTACAAGTTTATTACAATATTAAAATATTTGATACTTAAAGACTTTGTTGTGATTACTTCATGCTGTAAAATCTAATTGATCTTTGGTTTGGAATTTATAAATAATAGACATGTATAGGGATTATGTTGGGAATAACTGGAAAATAGGCTTGAAAAAGGCTGATATTTATTAATATTTTATGAAAAAATTGTAAAAGGAAGAGATGATTGACTAATTGTTTTTAACATGATATCTTAGTTTGCTAATATAAGGTATTGACAAATTACATGGCTGTGTTAATTAAATATTGCTAAGAAATATTAACTTATATTATTTACAGTTTAACATTAACCAGGTTAGATTTACATATTCTAACAATGGCATCACATACTCTAGTAAAATGTATAACATAAAATACCACAGGGAAAATAATTAATAAAATACATGAAAATCTGTGATATGACAACCCAGCACAAAAGATGATAAAAATAAAATAGTCTGATTAAATTGTATATATAATGTTTATGTACTATCTAAAAACAGCAATTATATTTTTCAAACAGCTAAAATGATATATTAATTAAAAAATAATTAACAGAAAATAAATTATAATTGAAAAGGAGGAAAGGCTGTCGACAGATCCACTATTTCTGTTTTTAACTGGTAAACTTACTAAAATTTTATAAGTGGAAATTACCTACATATCAGGCTATGTGTCTTATAAATTTGTTTTAGGGCTTATATATAGTGATGAATAGTTTCATGCATTATGTACTTATATTAATGTTTATGATTCAGAGCACTTTGCCACCTTAAGCTAAATCAAAAGGCAGAAAGAGGTACATGACTATTGCAACTATTCATGGCTGGGTATAAAATACATTTTAATATATTCAACAATTAAAAATTCACTATTTATAATTTTGTAATTTGTGCTCACAAAGAGTGATGATTTTTTTAAAATGTAAATTGAGTATGGAAAAAAAGATTCATTCTTTGTGGGTAGCTATAAATTTATTGTGTAGTATATAGATTGGTTCATTAGTGGTATAATTACAAAAAAAATACTGATGCCATAATATACACTATACAGTACTAATATACATTACTTCAAATATATATTACCCAAAAAATATAAATAAACAAACAAAAACAATTCTGAACACAAATTCATATTTCTGGGTCATGAAAACTAGCTTGGCCACACATTTGAATCCATACTAGTGACAGACATAGGCTTAGAAAGACATGGTGCAAAGTGTAAAGTAAAGAAGGTCTGGAATATCACAAATAATGCCAATGCCATCACCAAAAATGAATCATGTGGTCCCCTCTACAAAAAGTGGGCCATGTAGATCAACACATTTACATATAACTGACATACACGTTACACAGTATTTATATCACACCCCTTCTCCAAACTTCGCAGACACATCACTATGATTATGATATTGCTTTTAAGATATTAAAAGAATGCTTAGCATATTATATTAAGTGTTTAAAAATAATCCCATCCTGAGGGAGTTTGTATATCTCACTTCCCATTTTCAAGCTTTTCTTAATTCACACCTCCAAACATATATATCTAATTACAAGTACATAGGGAAAGTTAAAATCTCATATAGAATAAACAAAAAAAACTATTAAAATTTTTACATTTAATACATTTTAAGATATGATAATAGCCATTTTTTCATCTCAGCACACTGTATGCAAATCATCTTTGTTAATAATGATTCTTCAGTTTATAGTGTAAGCACATATACTTTATTGTTTTCTGAATTTGATATGCATAGTATTTTGCATAATAAAATATTTTCTTAATATAAAGCTAAAAGTATTATGAAATTTAATAAAATTTGTTAAAGTATCTTTTTTAAATGATAAAATAAATGTGATTAATATAGTAGTGGTAGAAAAAAGTAAATGTAAATCATTCTTATATTGCACCAGAAAGCTTAAATTTTGAAAAGTGTAAACAAGAAATCTAAAATGAGTAATGACATATAGAGATAACAGTATAGATTCAAAGTCAATACAGATTTTAAAACATCAAAATAATTAAAAAGGCCAAAATATACTGATAATGAAATTGCTATTTGATTTCCATTGGAAAAACAAATCTTGCAAAAAAAAATGACTAGAGTATATTTGATTGTAATAGAAGTATATTTTGCTATTCATTTTATTTTAAAAAAATAAAGATATGGTATAATACGTTTATTGTTATTTTCATTTTTAGAGTGAATGCAAATAAGTGAACTTTTACATAATAATTATATATGAAAATGTGCTCTCTCAATTTGTTATTAACAACTACATTTTTTTTAAAGTTTTGTTTATACTATAATCTTAATACATATTATATGCAGAATAGAACATCTGTATTACACCTGGGTCTCTTCTTACGCGGACTTATTTAACATGATTTTGAAGTTACATGATTCCTGTTTCACCGGAAGTCAAACTCCGATAATGTGCTATTACTTTAAATAATAAATTTCGCACACTTACGTTATATTGAAAGTAATAGCACATTATTGGAATTCGACTTTCATCTTAATAATTTCAATATTTTCAGTGCTTTATAATAGTAAGATTTTATGCAATAATGAAATTAAAATCATGATTTCCACATTTTATGTATACACACATTAAATTTTACAAGATTATAATGTAAATTTGTTCAAACATTGTGCGTGTTAATTTTGCATTTTAAATCACATTCTGTTTTTGCTTTTTAAAAAAGAACGTAATCAGTGGGCACAATTAAATTTGACAATTAAAAATTAAAATCTGATTTTTAATTGTAATTAACAATTTAAAAATTACTTGGCGACTTGAAATTAATGTGATGTGAAATTTGATTTTTAAACGGAATTGAAAATTAAAAAATTAAAGACAAAAATAAGAATTTAATTTTTAGTTGTTAGTTTCATAAACAATTAATAAAATCATCATCTCAAAGATTAATTACTAATTACATTGTCACCAGAAAACCATTGACACAACATGAGTGTGAAGTTGGCGCTAGTTGTATTTCCTCAGTTTGCAAACGAACGTGTTTTTTTGGCAAATAGCGATAATAATTAAAACGTGTATAAAAAAATGTAAATTACTGTACTGTAAATTATGCATAAAAATATATTATTTTGAATAAAATTAAATATTATAGTTAAAAAAAGTTTGTCTTGTATCAGTTTTTTTCAAATTTGAAATTTTTTATTAGTCATATTTTATTTCCTTATTTTTTTTTTTTTTGCGCGAATTTTAAAGTAATTTTACATTGGTGCTTTGCTTTTACGTGAATTTTAAAAAATCAAAGACCATATCCCCCCTTTTTCAATGTAAGTTACGACTACTTTTGCACGATTTCATTTGCACGTGTTTTCTGAGGAACCTATCTATCGCGTAAAACGAGACCCAGGTGTATATGTGTGTGCATGTTGAAAAGTATTATACACACACAATTCTGTAGTCACTATATATTCTATTGTAATCAAAATTTATTAACAAAATGTGAGCTATTAGTTTAAAACAACATATAGCAGATATTGCAGCACCATTGTAATCTACAAAATGTAAAAATTTTTTGAAAATATTAAATCATGACTATAATTAATTTAATAAAACCTACTGCATCTCAAAGCTGGAATTAATTTGTTAAAACTGTATTCCACAATTTATTATTCAAATTTAGTATAATCTAATATTGTAAGATTGTGAAAAGCTGCTGCTGCTGTTTCTTTTTCTTCAAAAGGTACTTTATTACTTTCTTTGGTTTACATAGTTTCTATTACATTGTATTTACAATTTGATTTAGTAAAATTTACAGTTTTGGTTTACTTTTATTTAAACGTAAGTTTTTTCTTGTGGCAATTTTTAACTTGTTCCTTGTTCTGTAGTTTATAAATAATGCTGAAACCTCAGTGTTTTCAATTGTCTTTGTTTTGAATTTCTCATAGTCTTGATTGTTCGTTTAACAGTGACCAAGTTGCAGCATATAAATCTGGTCTAACAATATTTTTATCTCTATCTTTGATTTGTATTAGTTTATTAATGAATGTAGCTGGCTGGATGACATCTAGTATTTTTCCTCATTATAAAGCTGCATCTCATGCACCAAAAAGAATATAGAACAAATGTAGCTGCCCTAATGTTTGGTATCGCTAGGCTCTGATATGCATTAATAATTTGTTCCATCGTGGTGTTTCTCCTTCTATACATGTTGCATGCCATTTGTCTTATTGTTGCTAAACATTCACAGTTGTAAATTAGGTGTTCAATTGTTTCTTTGGCTCTGTGGCATAGTCCACAAAATGCATCTATGTCCCTATACATCCTTTTATAGTGGAGAAAAAAAGTTGTGGGCATAGCAGTGAGATTCATTTTTATTATAAAATTGAAGAATTTAGGTTCCAATGCCCATCACTTGAATTGTTTAATTAGTTTTTTGTTATCTATTCCCATCATTGGTGAAGATTCATTTACATTATTTTCTTTATTTATTAGGTTGTATATTTCCCAATATGAATATTTGTTTTCATATTGTTCCAGTATATCCTTATTGGTTTTACATTGATAAATTATTGATGAAATGTATGATCCTGGTGGTGGTGGTCTGTCAGTAGACTTCAATTAGATGTTTTGGTTTTGGGAATTGTTTCATAGTCATAATAATTGCATTCCTCAACTTTTGTATGTGGAAGATTTCAACTGTGTGGAGACCCAATCCATTTTTTATCAGTGGTTGAGACATTTTCCTATTCGATATGGCAACTGTCTTCTTGGACCAGAGTAGCTGATTACATATTGCTTTGATTTTTTTTATGAAAGCCTTTGAGAATTCGATAATTGGTGAATATAGCTGATTTTTATCATAATTAGTTGGTTAATTAACTGCACTTTGGAGAAGACAGACATATTAGAAAGGGAGTCAGCAATTCGTTTTATTTCTTCCTTAATCCTATCTTGGATTTTACATCTCATCCCCATGATCCCCAAATGAAATGGAAAACCCAGGTTGTTGTTATTATTATTGTTGTTGTTGTTATTATTATTATTATTATTATTATTATTATTATTATTATTATTATTATTATTATTATTATTATTATTATTATTATTATTATTATTATTATTATTATTATTATTATTATTATTATTAAAGTTTCAACAATAATAAACTTTATTAATCTTTTTAGTTACATAGTATTAAAATGCCACTTAATTGTAGCAAGATACATGTTTAATCCTATTATTGTCAGTTCAATTTCAAGTGCTACAATATTCATTTTTGTTAAAAGTACATATCTATATAGGCAATTTGTACATGATTCTATCCACTTTAGAAATGCCAATTAAGCACATTATTTTCCAATAGGAGCATAATCTGGACCATACTTTCATTAATTCTTAGGAAATAGGAGATCTAATTTCATCATTGTTTTTTGATTTCAAATCTTGTGGTATATCATGGAAGACATTATATAAATTTCTTTATCTCACAGCCTTTATATTCTAGTTTGTCCTTCAAACACTAAGTCCCATGATCATATTTGTGATCATTTTACAGTTTATCCATAAACCAGCAACTTCGTTCGTTATAACTTTGCTGTTTGTCTGAGCAGGGACCAAGTAGCTGCATAAATATCTGGGCTGGTAATCTGCTTGTCTCTAACTTGAATTTTAATCAACTTATTCTCAAATGTGGCTGGATGCCTTCTGGAGTTATTACCCAATAATAAAACACACCTAGTGCACCAAAATGCATATAAGACAAACATTGAGGCCCTTGTGGCTGGTACAGATCTACCTTTGTAAGTTGACATAAATTGCATCATTGTAGTGTTTTGTTTTCTATATTTCCCCTGCAGAATACATCTAATCTGCTCCACGGCCATGCAGTTGAAAATTATGTGCAGTAAAGTCTCCTCAGCCATATAGCAATGGCCACATAATAATAATAATAATAATAATAATAATAATAATAATAATAATAATAATAATAATAACAACAACAACAACAACAACAATAATAATAATAATAATAATAATAATAATAATAATAATAATAATAATAATAATAATAATAATAACAACAACAGCAAAGGTCCATTTGTTCACAATCAAGTCAGCATGCTCTACTTTTTCATGCTCCAAAGACACTCAAAAGTTTAAACCTGGCAAGATAAAAACCTAATTCTGATATATCTTTTTAAATTTCCAAAGAGTTGGTAATTGTTTAATACTTTTGTTTTACATTTTTCACTCAAAAATTCAATTAAAATCAAGTTACCCAATGATAATTTTAAAAAACAATATGGCAATAAAATAATCACATGACCAGATGCTTACCACCAATATTGCCAGCACAGAGTTTCAAAATCCAACGTTCAGTCAAACTTAAGCCAGTTTTTAATTTTGTTATTGCAAAGTCTGATTTTTGTTTGGGAAAAAAAAATCAGTTACAAATTTCTCCTGCAAGTAGTTTACTTAACTAAATAAACAAGTTAACTAGCTTTGTTATTTTTTATGCTTAAAAAGAATTTCAAAATCTTAGTCTAGCACAAGATAATAATATACCCTTAACCAGTTGATTACTTACTTCCAACTTTGGGTTACATTTTTTATTCAAACTTGGAATTGAAATCAAATTACCTAACGATAATTAAAAAAACCCATCGCTTAACCAGTGTTCGCCCTCAATAATACCAACCTAGAATTTCAAAGTACAAAGATTAGTCAGGCATTCTCTTATTTTTAACGTTATTGTATCAATCTCTGATTTTTGTTTAGTAATAAAAATTCGATTTCAAGTTCTCAGCAATTAGTTAATTTGCTCACAATTGAATTAAATAGTTCTGATAGTTTATGCTTATAAAGTAGTCAAAACCTTAGGCTAGCAAAAAAAAAACAACTTAACTATATACTCTTTTCAATTTCCAATCAGTTGACAATTGATTTCCAATTTTTTGTTAAATTTTTCATTCAAACCTTCAACTATCATTAAGTTACTAAATAACTTCAAAAAATTTAAGTCACTTCTACCTAGATTTTGTCTGAACCCTAGCCATGAATCTGACACTTAAATCCTATGAAAAGCCTCATTTGAACACCATCTCTAACACAGACAGACTTTAAAGTCTGACCAACCAACCACAAATTCCAACTCAACAATCACAACCAGTTTAAACATAGCTGTACCACCAGCCCTCTCTGAATATCAGGAAACTATGCATGGATCTCATTCTTAAACTTCATCAAAAGCCTTACTCAGGTCCAAGGTCTAGTGCACATGCTAGACCCAGAGTCTGATTAGCGTACCACAAAGTCCAACTTAATAATTGCAACAATTCTAACATAGCTGTACCACCACCTCTCTGTAACACTTATCTATTTAAATGCACCAGAAAATGAGCATGGCAATCCCACCAGGCATCCCACCATAACAACACCCTCACCAACCCACATTGCCAATGAAACCAAGAGAAAGCCAGATCACCCAAAGAGGATACCATAAAATAAAAATACTGACATTGATCTCACATCAGGACAGACTTCACAGATAATTCCACAATACCATGAAAATTTCTAGTTCTCACCTATGTTACCAAGGCAACTCAACCACACATAGAACTAAATCTAAATTGCATCTGTAGATGCAGCAGTCCAGACCATGTAAAATTTATGTAATCTTGTGTAAACCAATAAAATAACTTTTACATACGTAAAACTACATCTACAGAATACCCATGTAACCAAAGCAATCTAAGCTATGTAAAACCCTTGTAACTATCCAAAGCATAAATAAAAAAATCAACTTTTACTTACATAAACCTGCATCTATGGATTGCCTAAGAAACCACAGCAATTTGAGCCAGGTAAAACCCTTGTAACTAATCCACAGCATAAAATTGGTTTTGCAATCTCATGTAAATCAATAAATCAACTTTTATATATGTAAATCTGTATCTATGCATTCCCCATGTAACCATAGCAATCCAAGCTATGTAAAACCATGTAACTAATCTACAGCATGTAAAAATTCCTGTAATCCTTTGTAAAACAATAAATCAACTTTTATATATGTAAACCTACAACTATGGATTGCCCAGGTAAACACAACAATCCAAGCTATGTAAATTCTTGTAACGCTTTAAGACAAATAAAGCTTATCATTGAAACATCATCATCATAATAACAATAACAACAACAACAACAATAATAATAATAATAATAATAATAATAATAATAATAATAATAATAATAATAATAATAACACCTTCAAACAGATACGCTTTAAAAATGCTTAAGTGACAGCCAATCAGATGGAATAATGGCATCACATGGGACTCTAAATTCTAAAACACAAGCCAGAACTATTAGAAAAAGATGGGACCCATCTTAATCTATGCCTCAATTATATTTAAATAAGCCAGACTCAAGCATTTTGAACTAAGAGTGTGAAGCTTAAATACATTCACATTTAATCCACTAAATATTATATATATATATAAATTAACAATGCGAAATCATCCAATTTACAACGAAGCAATATTTTTAAATCTAATTAAATGATATTAATAAATGTAAATATATTAAATTTAAGCGTAAACAGATAATATTATAATAACGTGAAAGCTAAACACCTTCAAACAGATACGCTTTAAAAATGCTTACATGACAGCCAATCAGATGGAATAATGGCATCACATGGGACTCTAAATTCTAAAACACAAGCCAGAACTATTAGAAAAAGATGGCACCCATCTTAATGTATGCCTCAATTATATTTAAATAAGCCAGACTCAAGCATTTTGAACTAAGAGTGTGAAGCTTAAATATCTTCACATTTAATCCACTAAATATTATATATATAAATTAACAATGCAAAATCATCCGATTTACAACGAAGCAATATTTTTAAATCTAATGAAATGATATTAACAAATGTAAATATATTAAATTTAAGCGTAAACAGATAATATTATAATAACGTGAAAGCTAAACACCTTCAAACAGATACGCTTTAAAAATGCTTACATGACAGCCAATCAGATGGAATAATGGTATCACATGTGACTCTAAATTCTAAAACACAAGCCAGAACTATTAGAAAAAGATGGCACCCATCTTAATCTATGCCTCAATTATATTTAAATAAGCCAGACTCAAGCATTTAATAATAATAATAATAATAATAATAATAATAATAATAATAATAATAATAATAATAATAATAATAATAATAATAATAATAATAATAATAATAATAATAATTCAATTCAATTCAATTCTTTATTTATTTAATGTACATATCAACAGCATTTAGCCAATTATAGATTGCACAATAATACAAATCTAAATAAGCATTAAAAAAAAAAAATAATAATAATAATAAAATAAATAATACCAATAAAATAGAAAATCAATAAAATGCACAAATAAATAAAAAGGCAATATATCAAATGAAATTAAGGAAAATATTTTTTTATGAGGACTTTAGTGAATTGTTTAAAATCCAAATTAAAAACATCATCATTACCAAAATCTTTGTTATAAGTTCTAGGTAAACGAAATAAAGGGGAAAATCTTAATACATCAGATTTACAATTTTTCAGTTCAAAAACATTATGAGTACGAGTATTATAATTTTTTTTTTTAGTACCTAAGTTAGAAAGCAAATTAGATACAGAAATATTCTGGGAGATGAATTTATGAAGAAGTTTGAGATCTCTTGTTTTTCGTCTCAGTAGTAAATCAATATAGTGTTCATTACTTAAACTATTTAATTTTGCAAATTTGTCAAAAACAGACTGAATTCTTATGATATCTGTCCTGTTATGAGGATTCCATATAATTGAACCATACTCCAAGATGGGAAGAACTAAGGATATAAAAAGTTTAATCTTTGTAAATTTATTAAATGCTTTTCCATATCTGTAAATAGCTCCTACAATTTTAAAAGATTTATTCACCATAAAATTAATGTGATTACGAAAAGATCCATTATTGGAAAATATTATTCCGAGATCTCTTTGATGATCATTTGTTATAATTTTAGAGTCCCCAATATAATAGGAAAACCTTAAGACTTCAGATTTTCTAGAGTAAGAGACAATGGAGCACTTATCCATATTTATATCTATATAATTATATTCACACCAATTCAAGAAATTATCTACATCACTTTGAAGTAAAAAACAGTCATTAATAGAATAAATATGCCTAAAAATTTTGCAATCATCTGCATAACATAGAAGATGTGAAAATTTAATGCATGTTTTTAGGTCATCAATGTATACATTAAATAATAAAGGTGCAAGAACACTGCCTTGAGGCACCCCAGTGAAGCAATAATAAGGTAATGACAATTTACCATTAAACCTCACACAAGACATTCTATCCCTAAGAAAAGAGTCAAACCAATTAATTAATAATTTAGAAAAACCTAACCTACAAAGCTTCTGAAGAAGAATTTTATGATTAACTCTATCAAAAGCCTTGGACATATCAAAATAAACAACATCTAACCTAGATTGATTCTCAATTGAATTTGAAATGTGATCAAAAATAGTTAGCAAATTTGTTTCAATGGACCTATTAGGCAAAAATCCATGCTGCTCTGGTGCCAAAACCTTAGAGACATCCAAGATAATTTTATTATACAAACATCTTTCAAAAATTCGAGCAACAGTGTGTAGAATTGAAATAGGCCTATAGTCACTTACCAAATCTCTAGATCCTTTCTTAAAAATAGGAACAACTTTAGCAATTTTAAGGGATGTAGGAAAAGTACCATTTGCTAAAGAGCAATTAAAAATATGCAAAAGAGGAGAAGCAATGTATTCAGCACATCCTTTATAAATGAAAGCTGGAATATTGTCAAGGCCCACACTAGAATGTAATTTAAGCTGCCCAATAGCAAAAATAACATCAGATTCAATAAATGAATCCAATGTTATTCTTTCTTCAACTAGATCATTATTTTCAGTCAAATCAGTAAAAGAATTAGATTGTTTAAAAAGCTCTGAGAAATAATGAGAAAAATCATCAGCAACTAGATTAGAATTATTATTCTGTAATTTTTTTTTTGTAATACCTAAATCCTTAACTAGAGACCAAAATTGCAAGGGATTATCAGAAATATGACTTTCAGTATTTTGTATAAATTTTTGAAAATCTCTATGATATATAACCTTTGACAATCTTCTATAATTAATAAAATTGTTATAATAATTTAAGTTCTTAGTTTTCCAATATTTACGATGATGAAATGATTTCCTTTTAATAATTTCTTTAAGAGAAACTGAAAACCAGCGAGGAAAACGTTTAGTTAAAAAAATTTTCTTAGGAATGTATTTGTCAATTAGTTCACAAAATGATTGTTCAAAAATCTCATACAAAAATCTACATCAGATGAAGAATACAAATTTTTCCAGTTAAAATTGGATAATTGTAAACAAAGACCCAAATAATTTCCTTTTCTGTAGTTTCTTTTCATAGTTTTAAAGGGACAGAGTCTATTAAATTTAATATTAATATAAAATTCTAAGGAGGATGATGCAAGTAATGGAAAAGGAGAAAGTAAATAATTGTAGAAAATAATAATAATAATAATAATAATAATAATAATAATAATAATAATAATAATAATAATAATAATAATAATAATAATAATAATAATAATAATAATAATAATAATAATAATAATAATAATAATAATAATAATAATAATAATAATAATAATAATAATAATAATAATAATAATAATAATAATAATAATAATAATAATAATAATAATAATAATAATAATAATAATAATAATAATAATAATAATAATAATAATAATAATAATAATAATAATAATAATAATAATAATAATAATAATAATAATAATAATAATAATAATAATAATAATAATAATAATAATAATAAAAAAATAAAAAAATCATCCTTTATAAATTTGAAAACAAGAGTAAGTAAATCCTATAAAGTTTTAACTGGGGAATAATAATAATAATAATAATAATAATAATAATAATAATAATAATAATAATAATAATAATAATTCAATTCAATTCAATTCATTTATTTAAGTGCAAAACAACAGCATAAAGCCAATTACAGCTTGCACGTACAATAAAAGTGAAAATAAAGCATATAACATAAAATGAAAATATAAATGTATACATAATAAAGTAAAATTTAAAAGACAAAATCAAACTTCACATTTCAGTTTAACAAGATTACAAAATTTCTTATAATCAATGTCACACAGATTAAGGTTACTCCCAATTTGATTATATAAAGAGGGTAACCTAAATAAAGGAGAAAATTTAAGAATATTAGAACGGCATGTTTGAATCTGATATACACAAGTAGACCTAGTATCATAACTCAAAGACCTAACTGAGATAGTTGAAACTATATCTGATAAAATAACCTGTTTATTAACAATTTTATAAAAATATTTCAAATCCCTATACTTTCGTCTAGATGAAAGATTAATCATTTTACCCTCCCAAGAAACATATTTGAAAAACTTCTTTGAAATAGACTGCAACAAGTTACATCCTTGCAAAGAACTAGGGTTCCAAATTATTGAACCATATTCAATAATAGGAAGAACCAATGAAAAAAACAATTTCCGTTTAGTATCATTACTGAACTGATAACCATGTCTAAGAATGGCACCCATAACTTTAAAAGCTTTACCAACAATCATTTCAAGATGAGGAGTAAAAGATCCATTACAAGAAAACATAATTCCAAGATCTTTTTGGCATTTAACTGAAATAATTTTATGAGAATTGATATAATAATAAAACTGTAAAACTTCAGATTTTTTGGAATAAGAAATAAAGAAACATTTATCAAAATTAACTATCATATTATTTGACTGACACCAAGCACTAAAGTTATCAATATCCTTCTGAAGGAGAACACAATCGTTCACTGATACAATTCTTCTAAAAATCTTACAGTCATCAGCATAGCTTAACAGAAAAGAATATCTCAAGCAATCATTAAGATCATTAACGTAAACATTAAACAGCATGGGTGCTAAAATACTACCCTATGGAACACCTAAATTGCATTCAAAATTAAATGAAACTTTATTATTGAATTTAATATATGCTGTACGACTACATAGAAATGATTGAAACCAATATACAAGTTTATTAGAGAAACCTATTTTATGTAATTTATGAAGTAAGACACTGTGATCAACTTTATCAAAGGCTTTTGACAAATCAAAATAAATAACATCTAGTCTTTGACGATCTTCAATAGCATGAGCTATATGATCATAAATTGTCAGTAGATTACTATCAATTGATCTATTAGGACTAAAACCATGTTGAGAAGAAGAAATTATCTTACCCACATCTGAAGAAAAATAATAATAATAATAATAATAATAATAATAATAATAATAATAATAATAATAATAATAATAATAATAATAATAATAATAATAATAATAATAATAATAATAATAATAATAATAATAATAATAATAATAATAATAATAATAATAATAATAATAATAATAATAATAATAATAATAATAATAATAATAATAATAATAATAATAATAATAATAATAATAATAATAATAATAATAATAATAATAATAATAATAATAATAATAATAATAATAATAATAATAATAATAATAATAATAATAATAATAATAATAATAATAATAATAATAATAATAAAAATCATTCTTTATAAATTTGAAAACAAGAGTAAGTAAATCCTATAAAGTTTTAACTGGGGAAGCTTACCAGTAAACAATTTAATTGGATTAAAATCAGAATTAAAAAATACTTCATGATGATTCCATTAAGAAATCAAATGCTCTTAAGAGTTTAGAAATGAGATGTTGACTTATGGATACAGATAAAAATATTACATTGTAAAAAGAAAGGTAAGATGTAGAACAATTGAGAATTAAATTAGTAATTATGATTACTATATATTCATCTCAAGCTAAAGTCATGAAGCAATCATCAGTTTCTCATATCACAAAAATACCAGTTCAGCATTGATGTGGAGTAATTTTCATTATACTTCTCTGACAGCTATACATAATTAAAATATATTATTAATAGGCTGAACTGTTGTCCAAAATCATTATTAAAGTTAGAAGTACCTATATGAGATGTAATTCTTGGAGGAAGTGAATATGTTTCTGGAATAGGTTATTCAAATGCCCTGTGTGTATGTAAAAATATCTGCTACAGTAAGAGAATTGTGACTTATAATTCTAGAATTTGAAGAAAACATTACCAAGGAAAGCTGATTAACCATTATCATAGACCAAATTAATAATAAATTACAAAGTAGAAACAGAAATATTAGCTTTGTAATTATAAATCAAGCAGGGGGCAAGGTGGTACCAAATGAATTATTATTATAAGTGCACCAAAATGATTTAAAAGTAAATAAGTAATAAGTATGTTACTAAATAGGCAAAACTCTCCATGCAGTAGTACCACTATGTGCCAAACAGAGTAATCAATGGATGCCAGAAGGTTTGTTCATAAAATCCCCATCTAGTGCCTACTCATCCAATATCCCCAGACTAGTTTCTGGCTTGTGGCCTTCATCAGTGAGGAGCCTTGGATCTGAGAGCACTGCACCTAGACCTTAGGATCTAATGCAACTCTCCAGCAGCCACCT
Organism: Epiperipatus broadwayi; assembly: GCA_028023455.1. NCBI lineage: Eukaryota > Metazoa > Onychophora > Udeonychophora > Euonychophora > Peripatidae > Epiperipatus > Epiperipatus broadwayi. The sequence continues at coordinate 803,970 of JAQFVV010000242.1, read as the reverse complement.
TTTATCTCTACTTAACTACAAAACTATGAGACTGAAATTGAAAACAATAATATTTTCAATCTAAGCCCAATAGCTTATATAGTCATACGGGTCTGAACTCAGTTCAGCACCCATACATTTGGTGTCTTTGGCTCTTTAACAGCCATAGCCACCACTATCCTATTAGGCAGGATTGGTGTTAAACCACTAACCATACAAAATCACCATCTCTTATCCTAGCACATAATTGTTATTAAACAGGTAAAACCATCCATACAGTAGTTCCACCATGTGCCAAAAAGAGTAATCAATGGATGTCAGAAGGATTGTGCATAAAATCCCCATCTAGTGCCTACTCATTCAATATCCCCAGACTAGTTTCTGGCTTGTGGCCTTCATCAGTGAGGAGCCTTGGATCTGAGAGCACTGCATCTAGATTTTAGGATCTAATGCAACCCTCCAACAGTCACCTTTTATCTCTACTTAACTACAAAACTATGAGAATGAAATTTAAAACAATAATATTTTCAATCTAAGTTCAATAACTTATATAGTCATATGGGTCTGAACTCAATTCAGCACCCATACATTTTGTTGTCTTTGGATGTTTAACAAACATAGCCACCACTATCCTATTAGGTAGGATTGGTCATAAACCACTAAACATCACATGATAACCATAGCCACTACTATCCTATTAGGCAGAATTGTTTTTAAGCCAATAAAGATTACATGATCACCATTTATTATGCTTGCTTATAACTGTTATTAAAACAGGCAATAGGTATAATGAGTTTTGCCTGTTTTAATAACAGTTATAAGCCAGCATAAGAAATGGTGATCATGTGATGTTTATTGGCTTAAGAGAGGAATGGTAGATGGTCTTGGGTATATTTCAAAATCCTAAATTATAATTTAATTATAAAAGTTTATCTCTTTCATTTGAAGGATAATCAACCAAAAACTGATTATGGGATCACCTGATAATTGTGTGTATATTCTATATATATATATTATAGGTTTATGAGAAAAACTTGTTCAACCAAGCAGAAATTGCTAATTAGTAGTAATTGATAATTTCTTAATAAAATCAAAAGTTAAAGTCAGCAGCATAATTTAATGATTTCATGGATTCCTAAAAATTACCAATATTTTTGAAATTAACATATAACCACCATATTTTAAAACTTCTCATATTTCATTAGGACCTGCAGCTTTTCACTTTTAAAATTAAAAAAAAGCTGTTTTGACTTCATTGAGCTGGATATCTTTGTCTAAATGAATTGAGTTATTCTAAACATCATTATGTTAAAACTATTTTAAAAATGGACAACTTTTTTTTAAGCATAAATACAACAAAATTCTGTTAACTTTAAACAAAGTGTTTTAACTTTCCTATTACTTTAATAGCATTTACATGGTTAAGAATATTATGGTACATTAGCTAATGTAAAATATATTGCTGCCTTTTTTGATAATTACATTATAAATTATTGAAGGAACTTTTTTCTCCCAGCTAATTTTTTTTCTTCTTTCTTCTTTAAAACATGAACTTATTTTATAAATTAAGGAAACCATATGAATAAAGAAACATTAAATAAAACAGTTTTAAAAAGCTTAACTTTTCATTTTTATAAGTGCTGTTTATTATTAAATGTAGATCGCTTGAGTTTACAATTTCAGATTTTTATTACAAATATTTAAAAGAAATCATATAAATCTCTAAAAGTAATAATAATGCATTGAAAATGAAATTGTGCGTTGGATAGAGACAGTATTTTTTTTAAATCTATATTTTATGTAAACAGATGCTTTTAAGAGAATGCCTCATTTAAAACAAAAAAATAAAAAGACATTAATAATATTTTTATTAATATTTGGGAAAATTAACTTATAAGATTATAAATTAAACTTCATGCTAAAAATTCATAAAAAATTCTAAAGAAATTTTACAGTTTCACAATAAAAATTAGAAAAAAAATTATATTGCAAATAAATGAATGTAAAATTTAACATATTTATGCAGATAGTATTTTTAAAGTTAAAATATTTATTATTAATAATAAAAGCTAATATTTATTGAAATGTATTTAACAAGTATAAACATAATACAATATCTTTACAATCTTGAAAGATATGATTTAAAAAAAAAGAGTGAACTGAATGACAATATTTTGAAAGATAATTGATCGTTCTACTTAGGTGGTGATTGAGTGTGCCCAATAATAGACTAAATAGTTAATTTATAGACTATTCTTTAGTTCAATTATTAACAACATATTTTTAATTTCTTGCTCAGGAAAAATTTTTCATTCATAAATACAATTATCTTTCTATTGTCTTTTTTTCCAGACAACATCATAGTATAACCATATCATTTTTATATATGTTTTAATTTAACTTATTCTGTTGTTTCATTTATCTGGAAAATTTTGTAATTCAGTTTCCATCAACTTTCCAATCTCTGATTTAGTTAAAACTTTGGCATATGTATTCCCAATGGCAATACATTTTTTTAGTTTGCAAACAATTTTTAGCAAATTTACATTTTTAATTTTGTATGGAATTCTTCATATGTGTTATTAAATTGCATCTTGTTGTAAACATTTTATTAATAAAGTATACATGTATGTGTGCAGGTTGGTTAATATAGACAGTGTTGAGTCACCATAGAAATAATAATATGCAGAAGCAATATGCTAATTTGCATTTCAAAAAAGTCTAACATTATGTAAATTATCAAAGTTAATAAATATGAAGGAGTAGTCATTAGCATTGAGATGAAAGCAGATTAGTGAATCTCTAAGTGTAGGGTGAAAACTGATTGTACAGTTATAGTCAAATAATAACAGTTTTAGAGACCAGTCATAATCTAATTTGCTTAACTCAAGAGATGTGTGTGATACTTAAATGATAATTAGAATAACCAATGTGATATGGAAATTAAAAAAAATGAAGATAGTGTGTGACACTATCAGTAGTTGTAAAGCTGTAGTATACAATATTTATCTTCTGAGATATGAACTGTTACATGGTCAAGATTGATATTGTTATCAACTAGTAACTTACCAGCTGATTTACTAATCCAATCTATTAATATTATTGTTATTCAGAGTAAATAAACTCTTGAAATTATTTATTAAACTTGTGTTGTTTGTGTTATTAATTTATTTATATAATACAGCTGCCAATTTTTAGTCTGGCCCAGACCATATTACATCTAAACTTTTTTTATTCCTAATCCTGGAAATGACATAAAATCAAAAAATAGAACATAAAAAAAAGAAATTAAAGAAATGCTTTTATTTTCGTAAATGCACTAAAAGTAAAAAATAAATTTTCTTCAGCTTTCACAAATAAAAGTGTATGGCAATTATGTTTAGCAATTATATTAAATTCCATCTGCTAAATACATTGCCAATTCATACAAAAAAGAAAACATTACTTGCAGATGATCTGATGAATAAATTGACATTAGTATAATTTCTAAACATAACTGCTATACACTTTTATTTGTAAAAGCTTAAAAAATATATATATTGTAATTTTTAGTACATTTATGTGAATAAAAATCTTTCTTTAAATTTATATATTCTGTAATTTCTATCTCTCATTAATTTTCTTTGAAAACATACTTTAGAGTATATATTATCATTTGGAAACGATTTCATCCAGGGAGTATTTAACTACTCTTATCCAATCATTACTATTCCTACATTTCAATATCAAACCAAAAACAGTTTAATTTTCATATTTCACATAATCAAAAGTTTTTGATACTAATTTAATGGTTCACAGCCTTTTATAAATTTATTACCTTTATTATTATTTTCTCAATTTTTCTAAAGTGATTTTCATGTCCTTTATACTTTGTCTTTACATTCTTGATATTTGTTGTTTGTTTTAAATAACATAACTATTTTTATTTAATATTATTTAAGATCTCTCTCTCTCTCTCTCTCTCTCTCTCTCTCTCTCTCTCTCTCTCTCTCTCTCTCTCTCTCTCTCTCTCTCTCTCTCTCTCTCTCTCTCTCTCCTATCTATCTTTTTAATTCCTCTCAATCATTCAAATTCATCTACTTCTAAGAATATAAACATTTTATTACTAACTGTTCACACTTTATTAAAATAACTATTTTTTCTCCAATTTTCTCCTTAACTACATTCTAAAATAATCCAAAGTTTTCATTAATTTGATTACATTTCATAATCAAATAGTAGTATACAAATGATTTAATATACATTTATTTAAATATAATCCTGCTAGTCTACAATTAAACTTTTCTGTTGCCAAAGCCATTATTGCAATAAAAGTGGAACGTCAACTATACTTTTATCATTTTATTACTAAAGTTTCTGGTTGGGTTCAAAATAAGCCAATGAAGAAGTAAAATAGTTCAATGTCTCTTTAAAAAAAATTAAGTATAGAATATACTTCTAGTCAAATCATACACATGATGTATCATCAGAAATCATAAGTAAATATCTTTCAGTCATAAAAATATTTGAATTACAAACACACATGCACATCTATATATTTTAATAGAATAAAGACTACTCAATGGATTTTGAAATTATCATTTCTAATCAAAATAATTTTTCTCTGCGTTTTTACTACATCTTGCATATTTTTTATGTGTTTGAGGGTAATTATATTTAATGCATATCAATTATCTATGTGTGACATCACTTTTTTGTAACATATATGCATATTAAGTAGTAGATTACATTTTACATAAAATATTATAGCATTCATATACAGGAATCGTTAAAAACCCTGAATCTAATATTGTCTAAATATAAAACTATTAAAAAGATATAAATGATTCTCTATAACTGTCTTACACAAATTGCATCAGAGGCATTAAAAGATTAAGGAAATCAACTACTCAATATTAAAAGTTGTATAACTTTAAATATTTTTAAATTGATTTCACAGTTTACTATTTAAGGCATGATAATCAATATGCTTATGATGAGAAAGATTACAATTCTTCAACTGTCACTAAAAGATCTTACTTGAATATAGAAAAATTATAATTGATACTATAAATAATATACAAATGATTTTATCTTTCAATAGGCTGATCCCTCATCACAAAATAAATACTAAATGGATTAGTGTTTCAACTTTCATACAACAGTATTAAAGAAAATGAACCAACGGCAAAGGTATTTTTTTTTTGTGATCAATTTCTTGTTTACATGTATAATAACTAGAGACTTTTTAATTTCATATTTATTGTTCTTTATCATGATCTGAGAATGTGAATTATTAATCTAACTGATTCTAATGCAATAATAAAATCATATTTCCAAGTCATAAATGAGTTCACAAAACACATGACAGTCATATTAAAAATCTATAAAATTTGAGAGGTTATTTATAGTTTTTATGATTGTATATAATTTAACACTTATTCCAAAAAAGACTTTATTTATAATAATGCTGCATTATGGCACATATAAAATATAAGGTCATTCTTGAGACAGAATTTATAACCAACTATTTTTGCTAAACATTCTATGTTATATAAATGCGATATATTTTAAACTGAATAAATTTAATGAAAATTCTTCAAAATAAGAATGCCAAATAAAAAATCAGACTTTTTCATATTAGTCCTCAAACATTTTTGTAAAGCCAATAGATAAAGTTGTGATATTTTTACAGCAATACTTGTGTGGTTTAATATTATTCAATATTTCAAAGTCATTATTAAATAATAATTGATTGCATTTAAAAGTAAATATCTAGCTTTTTGTTGGAGATGTAGTGGACAGATATCCAATCAAAAACTACACTCATAAAACTATTTTGAGATGGCTTTCTTTGTTATTCATTTTAAAATATGGTAATATTAAAATATAAATGAAATTAGTTTTCACATCATATATATATTGATTCAGTGTGTTTTTCTAAATACAAGTAACACTGTTGAAACATTCTAATATTGGATTATATTCACTTTATATATTGTAACACCGGTTGCCCATTCAACCGATCCTAAAGGGATTGTGAGCTCCAAAACAAACATGATATAGCGTAAAGCTTTATTTATTTTCCTATATCAATAGTTGTTCATTATCAACACAAGGGGGCGCCAGATACGATGATTTAATTTACAATTTAATTTCTCGCATCACCTTACGTCATATCAAAACGATTTCGAAGTCTAATCCCCGCCCATAAGCTCAAACTCCCAGCATGGACCAATAAGGGTCACTCAGGGTCGCGATGTAATTGTTTTCAAGACTATTATTCTGGCAAAAGACACAATACTAACCAATGGAGAAGAAGCTTGGTTGATTAACAGATCGGTCCAAATATTGGACCGGGTCATTGGTTATTTGCAACTAATACGAATGTTCGGTTTATGCATCATTATATAAAAAAAATTAGAAGCTTATAATATCATCCCCCCTTTATCATACAGTCCAATAGAATTATTCACACTAGCTTTATTGACATTTACTTATACTTATTAATAATAGGCCCTCCCAACTCTTAAACCTATCTTAACTACATAATAAATAAACATCGTGACTTACGGCATGATGAAATTTAAAGAAATAAACAAAACAACAACAAAAAAAAAATACAAGAAAGACAAATTTAAAAGTAAAATAATTAATTGCATGAATAAATGCTGATTATAATAATTAAAAAAAATATATATTTTAATTATAGAGAATGATTTGAGGAATGCTCGACTTGTTTAAATAAAAAAAAAGAATTTATTGAATATAAAAAAATGAAACATTGATTAATAGCTTTATTTGCACGCACATACACGCATTCTCGCATTCGCACAGAAAAGAACATATTATGCATAATAAACATGGATGATAAAATATATTTCCTTCCTTTACATTTTGAAATTAGGTGTGTGTTATAGTTTATCTGCGAAAGAAAATAATAATTATGATCAAAGTTCATAACAGGAAAAGTCCTAAGATTTAAATATGAGGAACTATGTAGCATCTGATATTTTTTTATTTACGAAAGTTGAGATTAAAATAATAAGATTCAAATATGAGGGATTACGGATCATTTTATATTTTGATTTACGAAAGTCGAATTTAATTAATTATGAGATTGCCTTTTAAAGTCTACGTAAAGAATGAATGGGAGCATAAAAAAAAATAAAGTGTTTACCTAGGATTTTGCGTAGTCTTCTGCTGCTTCTAATTTGGTGAGGGTTCGAACCTGGTGGATAATGTTTCCATAATAAATGGTTATTCATTTCATATAAGTTCAGCGTAGTATGTTTGGACGATTCTTGTATATTAAACGGAACAACGTCCTTGGACTGATTGGAGTACGATGTTCGGACGGCACTGTTGTTGATCATTCATAGCTGTGGAGATGTTCTGGCGGCGGAGCGTCGATCAATCACTGAAGGGTTTCTTAGCCCATCATGACGATCGACGCTCTAAATGTTAATTTCATAGTGATCATATTGGATAAACCGGATAGCAAAAAAAAGAGAAAAGTTCTAGTTGTAGCTTCCGTAGGAATCAAAAAAAAACTATAAGCATAAGCATAAAAAAAAAAGTGTAAAAAGACTAAAGACAAAGACTAAGACTCATATTTATATGGGTTGGTTATTATCTGAGGATCGAATCTCCACCCAGAGTTCAATATTCTTTGAGTTGTCGTTGGGGTCCGTGTCCTACGTAATGTCCACTCAATCCATATGCTTGAGGCAATCTTAGGTTTAGGCAATCTCATATTGCAATCTCAGTTAAAAAAAAATTTATACTCATTCACACCTTTGATGCATACGTGTGTGCGTGTTTTAAGAGAACAATCTAATTTACATTAGTTTAAAAGTCGAGCATTTAATCTTTCTCAAAATCATTTCTATAAGCTTTTAACTTTTACTACAGTTATAATTTAAAATAAACCCCTTTTTAATTACCCCCGCGGCATATACAAGTAGAAATCACTTATTGAGATTTAAAATGGCATATTAATTTTATTTTTTTTAGAGAATATTATTTTAGTAGATTATATGAAAGCCTTAAACTATTTAATCAGAAATATTAATATTTTATTTTACAGTGTATTTTATAAAGTATTGAAAGAAAACTATATTTATTTTTTATCATAAGTTGCAAGTAAATAAAAAAATAGAGTATTTACATTGCTTGTGTGTGTGCGTATATACATGTACCGACTTTGTCTCGGTATATATCCCCGCGATCCGTCCAAAAAATCAAAATGCGAGGCTTGGCATTTTAATTTTTTCACAATAAAATTATTTATTTTTTTCCTTTCTCCTTTTTTTCTTTACCCCGCTCCTCCTCCGTACGGTGAGGGGTTTGAACTTCATTTACTAATTTCAAGGCCCGGGCATTATATGTCCCAATCCTTCGGGTCCCTTCATACAATATGAAGGCATTGTTCCCGTATGCGCGTCCTATGACATAAGGTCCCTCATATAAGGGTTGAAATTTTTTATAAATGGCCTGTTCTGGCCGACTGACTGGGTTTGTCCGTACCATGACTCTGTCTCCTTCCTTGAATATTCCTACCACGACTCCCTGTCTTTTCTTCCGAACTTGGCTCATTTTCTGCAGTTGCCGTTTAGCTTCTTGGGCATCCCTTGTCCGATTTATTTTCTCCTTTTGGGGCCAGGGTCCTTGGGCATATGGGTATGGCCTCCTTCTCCCAAAATGAAGGCGGTCGGGTTCAAAACCAGTTGACTCATTCCGGGTTTCGTTTATCATGCTCACAACCCGTGGCGTTTCCTTTACCCACGCCTTATGGTTTCCATGCACGTATATTCTGAAAAGTCGTCCCAGTTCCCGCATCACTCGCTCGCATGGATTGGCTTGAGGATTTCGAATAGACGTGAGGGCATGCTTAATATTATTTTTTTTTGTCCACTGTGCCCATTCTTTGGATACGAATGGAGTTCCATTATCTGACAAAATTCTTTTTGGTTTTCCCACTTCCCTAAATTGTCGATTTTCCAGAACTCGAATCGCCTGCTTTGCATTTGCTTGACTGATCGGAAAAGCTGATACCAATTTAGAGTACAAGTCATATGCCACCAGCAGGTACCTCCTCCCGTTTGACATCGGTAGTGGCCCGTAGAAATCAATAGCTATTGTGTCATTTGGCTCATACACGAGGATGGGTGTCGATATTCCCTCATTCGATCTATTCATTGGCTTTGTTCTGGCGCATGTTATACATTTCTTTATTTCTTTGGTCACATCCCGGTGGAGATTTGGCCAGTAGAACCATTGCTCAATCCATCCGGCGGTCTTGTTGCCCCCGAAATGTCCTCTTTCATCATGTGCCTGGGCTATAATATTCTGTCGTATTGCTCTCGGTACTATCACCCGATAATTCTGCCCATTTCTTGTCTGTCGTTGAAGAAGTCCGTTTCTGACAACGCATTTCTTTCGATGGGCCCATAATGTATTTCCTTGACTATTTGGTATCGCGTGGTACCTGCCAAAATCCATGACCTGTCTACACTCTCTATCTTCCTGTTGTGCTTCCTTGATTTTCTGAAGGCTATAATGCTCCCTGCTTTGGGCTCGTGTCGTCGCTATGTATAACTCCCCGTTTTCCTCAAGGCCTCGTCCCATGGGATATCGGCTAAGGGTATCTGCTATTATATTGTCCTTCCCCTTACAGTACTCTACCGTATAATCAAATTCCTGAAGGGTGAGGCTCCACCTTATTAGGCGGCTGTTTGTCAGAAAACTCCTGTTCAGAAACTCTAAGCTTCGGTGGTCGGTCACGACCACCACTCTTGATCCTACCAGGTATTGCCTCAGTTTCTTGAAAGCCCATACAATGGCCAAGGCCTCTCTCTCTGTGACCGTGTAGTTCTGCTCGGCCTTTGTAAAAAGTCTACTTATGAAGGCGATGGCCTTGCTCTGTCCCTTGCTAGCCTTTTGGAACATCATTGCTCCCATTCCTATCCCACTGCTGTCTGTCTGTACATAAAATGTACGTCCAAAGTCTGGGTGTGCCAACACTACGTGTTTTAAGAACCCTTCTTTTATTCGGCGGAAGCTAGCCTCCTGTTCTCCTTTCCATGCCCATGGTGTTTCTTTCCTCAGAAGTCTGAGTAGTGGTTCTATCCCTTCTGAAAAATTTGGATAGTATTGTTTAAAGAAGTTACACAGTCCGAGGAAAGCCTTGACGTCACGCTTCTTTTTGGGCTCTGGAAATTCTTGTATGGCTTGTATTTTTTCAGGATTAGGTGATACCCCCTCTTTACTGATGATATGCCCTAAAAACTTCACTTCGGGTGTCATGAGCCTGCTTTTTCCCAGGTTTATTTTGATTCCTTTCTCTCGACATTCTTGAAATAATTTTTGAAGGCATTTAATATGCTCTTTATTATCCTTAGATGCGATGATGATGTCATCAACATACATAGTGCTGAAACCCTTCACCTCCTCTGACAGCACTCTATCAAGGCATTGTATCAAGCCTGCTCCGCTATTTTTCAGACCAAATGGTATCCGGTTGAACTGATAGGCGATGCCATTATATCGGAATGCCGTGTACTGGCGGTCATCTGGGTGTAGGCTGATCTGCCAGTAGCTGCTGGTCATGTCTAAGGTAGAAAAAACACCTTTCCCGTTGAACCGATTTATTAATTCGCTCATGGGGGGCGGAGCATTTGTGTCCGCGATTGTGATTTTGTTGAGGAGCCTCGCGTCCAGACACAATCGTACCGAACCATCCTTTTTCTTTGCTACGACGATTGGGTTGTTATATGGTGAGGAGCATTTTGAGATTACTCCCCATTCCAGCATGTTATTTATCTGTTTGCCTATCTCTGGCCGGTATTGAAAGGGGATCGGGTATGATCTAGACTGATACGGTTGATCCTGAATGAGCTTTATCCTGTGTTCGTAACCACTGATGACTCCAGGTATGTCGGAGAATACGTCCTTGTATTCCTCAAGGACATTTCCCAATTCCATCTCTTCTTCCTCTTGCTTTGTTCCGATCTCCCCCGTTACCATTTTCTTTTCTAACTCCATACTATGTACGGCCTGTTCCATGTTTTTTGTTTGACCTTGTTCTATAAAAGGTACCATCCTTCCTGAGATCCGGGCTTGTTCTGTTTCGTAGTCGATGCTACATTTGTATTTCCCCATAAAATCGGATCCTAATATAACATCGTGTATTAATCCCTGCATTACCAGCATGATTTGGTTATGTTGGTTTCCTGCTATTTTTATGTCTACCCATGCCTGTACTGCTTCCGCCTGGGCCCTTTTCCCATTTGCCAAGGTTATGCGCATTATCTTAAGCGGTAGTGTTTTGAGGTTTGGTTCTTCTTGGGTAAGTTTGCTGAATGTTTCTTGTGACAAAACTGATACTTGACTCCCTGAGTCGAGTAGTGCATGAGTTTTCATTTCCCCTATTTTAACCTCTATTTTAGGGCATTGAGGTCCATTTCTACTTCTTCCTTCTTCCTTTATGATCTTTCCTATATTGGCTATTTGACTTTCTCCCTCTTCCTCATTTTCATCCTTTATCTCTTCTAACCTCCTTATTACCTTGTCCATGTTATCTATCCCTGTCAAAAATCGTTTTGCCCATGCGGGTAATCCCCTTCGTGCTATTCTGATCAACCATTCCTCAGATGGTGCGCCTAAGTTTATTTGTCTAAGCTGTGCCATTCTCCATTGAAAAAAATCTTCCATCGTTTCTCCTGTTTTCCATTCCTCATTTTCTATTTCACGTAAGGCTCTCATTTGTCTTGCTTTCCCCCAATAGCTCTCCTTTATCATTTCTTCATACTGCCTAAATGTCTTTGGTTTTTGTTGTATCGATTTCCACCAATCTAGAGCCCCTTCACGTATGTGGCTGACTGCTATGGCTATTTTACCCTCTTCATTAAGTGTTTTGTAAGCGAATAATCTCTCTAGGCTCTCTATGTGTTCATTTGGGTCCTCATTTCTCTTTCCCTTAAATGTTTGTACTATTTTTCCTATTTCACTTTCCCACATATTATCGTTATTGATGTCCATTTATGACTTAATAAAAAGATTTTTCCTTTCTTTATTTATATCTAAACTGTTACAACTTTTTGTTGATGCTTAAAGGAACGTGATTATTTTATTTTTTTATTTATTTATGATAAGAAGTGATTAATCGACGTCCGCGCCTCCATCTCCCGCTATGTTCTCCTTTGCTTTATTTGTCGTCCATCCATAATTTTTTTCCGCTCCGGCTCCGAGTGTTTTATTACAAGATTTGCGATACTGTGAATCGCTGTATTTTGTTCCGTTTATTATTTTCCTTTTCTCCCTTTGTATTCGTCCAAAGTTTTTTGTTTACGTGAAAAAAGTTTTGCGTCTTTTACGAGGTTCGGCCGCTTTTGGCTAATGTCTTGATTTGCTTCTCTCCAAAACATTATTTATATTAGCCTCACGTTTGGAAGCGCCATTTGTAACACCGGTTGCCCATTCAACCGATCCTAAAGGGATTGTGAGCTCCAAAACAAACATGATATAGCGTAAAGCTTTATTTATTTTCCTATATCAATAGTTGTTCATTATCAACACAAGGGGGCGCCAGATACGATGATTTAATTTACAATTTAATTTCTCGCATCACCTTACGTCATATCAAAACGATTTCGAAGTCTAATCCCCGCCCATAAGCTCAAACTCCCAGCATGGACCAATAAGGGTCACTCAGGGTCGCGATGTAATTTTTTTTTTAAGACTATTATTCTGGCAAAAGACACAATACTAACCAATGGAGAAGAAGCTTGGTTGATTAACAGATCGGTCCAAATATTGGACCGGGTCATTGGTTATTTGCAACTAATACGAATGTTCGGTTTATGCATCATTATATAAAAAAAATTAGAAGCTTATAATATCACCCCCCTTTATCATACAGTCCAATAGAATTATTCACACTAGCTTTATTGACATTTACTTATACTTATTAATAATAGGCCCTCCCAACTCTTAAACCTATCTTAACTACATAATAAATAAACATCGTGACTTACGGCACGATGAAATTTAAAGAAATAAACAAAACAACAACAAAAAAAAATACAAGAAAGACAAATTTAAAAGTAAAATAATTAATTGCATGAATAAATGCTGATTATAATAATTAAAAAAATATATATATTTTAATTATAGAGAATGATTTGAGGAATGCTCGACTTGTTTAAATAAAAAAAGAATTTATTGAATATAAAAAAATGAAACATTGATTAATAGCTTTATTTGCACGCACATACACGCATTCGCGCATTCGCACAGAAAAGAACATATTATGCATAATAAACATGGATGATAAAATATATTTCCTTCTTTTACATTTTGAAATTAGGTGTGTGTTATAGTTTATCTGCGAAAGAAAATAATAATTATGATCAAAGTTCATAACAGGAAAAGTCCTAAGATTTAAATATGAGGAACTATGTAGCATCTGATATTTTTTTATTTACGAAAGTTGAGATTAAAATAATAAGATTCAAATATGAGGGATTACGGATCATTTTATATTTTGATTTACGAAAGTCGAATTTAATTAATTATGAGATTGCCTTTTAAAGTCTACGTAAAGAATGAATGGGAGCATAAAAAAAATAAAGTGTTTACCTAGGATTTTGCGTAGTCTTCTGCTGCTTCTAATTTGGTGAGGGTTCGAACCTGGTGGATAATGTTTCCATAATAAATGGTTATTCATTTCATATAAGTTCAGCGTAGTATGTTTGGACGATTCTTGTATATTAAACGGAACAACGTCCTTGGACTGATTGGAGTACGATGTTCGGACGGCACTGTTGTTGATCATTCATAGCTGTGGAGATGTTCTGGCGGCGGAGCGTCGATCAATCACTGAAGGGTTTCTTAGCCCATCATGACGATCGACGCTCTAAATGTTAATTTCATAGTGATCATATTGGATAAACCGGATAGCAAAAAAAAGAGAAAAGTTCTAGTTGTAGCTTCCGTAGGAATCAAAAAAAAACTATAAGCATAAGCATAAAAAAAGTGTAAAAGAACAAAGACAAAGACTAAGACTCATATTTATATGGGTTGGTTATTATCTGAGGATCGAATCTCCACCCCGAGTTCAATATTCTTTGAGTTGTCGTTGGGGTCCGTGTCCTACGTAATGTCCACTCAATCCATATGCTTGAGGCAATCTTAGGTTTAGGCAATCTCATATTGCAATCTCAGTTAAAAAAAATTTATACTCATTCACACCTTTGATGCATACGTGTGTGCGTGTTTTAAGAGAACAATCTAATTTACATTAGTTTAAAAGTCGAGCATTTAATCTTTCTCAAAATCATTTCTATAAGCTTTTAACTTTTACTACAGTTATAATTTAAAATAAACCCCTTTTTAATTACCCCCGCGGCATATACAAGTAGAAATCACTTATTGAGATTTAAAATGGCATATTAATTTTATTTTTTTAGAGAATATTATTTTAGTAGATTATAGGAAAGCCTTAAACTATTTAATCAGAAATATTAATATTTTATTTTACAGTGTATTTTATAAAGTATTGAAAGAAAACTATATTTATTTTTTATCATAAGTTGCAAGTAAATAAAAAATAGAGTATTTACATTGCTTGTGTGTGTGCGTATATACATGTACCGACTTTGTCTCGGTATAATATATATTGTAACGGATTGGAAAATATATTATCAACAGTCCTTTAAGAATAAGCTATATATTTAGGTTATATACTCATCCATTCCTCTAAAGATCTGACAGATACTGACAGCCAAAAGAATGATTAGCATATCACAATTTTGAGATAGATAAAAGAACCTACTCACTGCTCTTAAAGTATACAATGTTTCATGATCACTCAGATGATCATCACATTTCAGTCACTCTAAGCTACTACAACCCATTATAGTTTTCTGCAAACACTATTGCACTGCCCTGCTTACATCCAAGTCTTAGGGGCTATTATTTATAAAATATTGCCTTGCTCATCTTTGGGAATCTTAAAGGCAAATATTATACATATACAAAAATAACAATACCTTACTCTCTCTGGAGTCTTAGAGGTAAAATCATGGCAGGACTACTGTTAACTGCTTCATGATAAATAGTAACTAACATTACAATTTGGGTTGGAGCAGTGAATGAGATCAATCAGTCACAAGTGACATGAATACATCACATCCTCAAGGCAATGACAAAAATTCCCCCATCCAACATCAATACTTGCAACAAAACTAACCAAACTTCAACAATCAAATATCCAATCCAACCTTTAAAATTATGGATTTTCTACAACACAAGTTTTCCAAATATGGATAAAATTATGAAACGGACTGCATATCATATATGATCTCAAATGAAAATAAACATATGTAAAGGACCGAATTATATTTGATGCCTGGAAATCATTGATTCAATGTCACACAATTGGGCTCACCAAAAATGTAACGGACTGACGAATAGATAAACATATAGCCGACCGCATTGTGACATCAAAATGCAATGGGATAAAATAAATGCTGAAAAATTATAATGTAAAATTCCTGATCCATCATCAACACTTGCAGTAGAACCAACCATTTACCTAAATCCATCCCATTACATTTACCGAAACAATAATCCAGCCATCCACGGAAAAACTGGAAAGATCCAATAACACTACAACCAAGAGGAATCTTTACTATCATTCGACCCCCATTCATTTGGAAATATGCACAGGATCCACCCAATTTTCATGTCAATCCATTAGATTCCCTAGAATTCAAACTCAGTCGTAATTTAAGTACTTACTCTGTTCAGGTATAAATTATAAGAATATATCTAGCCAATGTGGGCAATAACTTGATGTTGTAGCTTATATAATACACCTATTGGATACATATTATATATATATTTAATATCAAAAGATACGTGAATTCAATGATGTATTCTCAACAAATCATAGATAATCCTTGATATAAAATCAATTAAAATCAACAAATTTATTTTATGTTAACATAGCATATGTAAATATATAAATACGATTGTTACACTTCCACTTAATCTCATTAAAATAATAACACAAAAAAAAAAATACATAAAATAATAATATCATTAACTATAGGTCATTCTTGGTATACATGCCATCATATTAAAAAAATAATAATTTATGATCTTTCATACCAATCTAAACAAGTGACATTGTTTATTTATTTATTTATTTTTTAAAAAAAGGTATCATCATATCAATATACCATTTTTTTATTTTATAAATATAATTGAATCAATGGGTTCGTATGTGAATATTATAAATCATGAGAACTGGAATTGCCATCAATTGATTTTATAAGTAATTGTTAGTATGTGTCTTGTTAATAAAGGATAATATAGGTTTTATTAGTAATTAATTTTGTTACTAATGTTATGTTGTTAGTGAGTCAAAAATAAGTCTTACCTTTATTTATATTCATCTCATCATAGTCTAGTCCTTCTCTTTTTTCTAACAGAACTATTTATATATATTTTTTTTTATTTCAAAAAATACATTTTATATCACGAAATGAATACATCTAAATTCTTTAGTACTTCCAGCTCAAAAGTCAAATGTGGAAGTTAAAAAAATAAATAAATAAATACATAAATGAAGAAGAGAAAACCTTAAAAAATTATAACATCAGTATGTTAACCATAACGAACAAACAGTTACATATCACCATAAAATTCTGAACGATTTAGTAAACCTCTTGATCAAACATGAGCATCTTCTTTAAATGGAAATTCATGGTAGATTGAGAATTTTCAGCATCTTTTATTCACTTCATTATCCAAAGTAGTGTCTTCCATGATCTATCCAATTACCACAAGTTGACCAAGTAGTTTGGATAATCTTTGATTTAGCCACTTTCACCACTGATTTATAGAATTTCACATATTTGGTTGCCATCTTATATATATATATGTGATGGTGAGAATTCACACCTATGGATTGTGTTCATCATCTTCTTCAAAACCTATTTGAGTTGCCTTGACCTTCACAACGATTTTTTTAGCACACCTGCATCATTTTTATGTTATATATATATCCATAAAATTCTTTTCTTATATCAGCATTAGAAATGTTATAGCTATGTACCAAAATATGAAACACGATTAAAGTCAGTTTTTTTTTTTTTTGATGATAAACGTTATTAAATTTACAACTTCCAACAATTCTAGACTTATTAAACGCTTGATTATGTAACTGAATATTTTATCATATTTTTTATAGCAAATAGTTCAATAGAATTATTAATAACAAACCGAAAAAATATCTTGGTTCCTTTTATGCTTTAATCAACCAGGTATAATTTGTTTATTTTTAAATTTTCATAGTTTATAAAGTTCAATTAACAATGGATATATAGTGATATTCTTCTGTTTCAGTTTTTTTTTTTACACATATATATCAAATTAAAAACTTACAGTTTTGCCTCTTTACTGTCCAATAATTCTTTCTTTCCAAATGCTGAAAAACGTTTTGCCAAAATACAATTTTAAATTAACTGTCTTGCCATCCTTAGCGAATAAATAAACGAAAATCTCACGTATAATCTTCTCGATACATATTTTTAACTTTTCAGCCATTAAAGAACAACAACAACAACAAAAAAAAATAGCTGTTTGTTATTGTTGTTATGGTTACATTGTAATCATCAGGTTTCCTCTCCCCATTCCCATTTTACAACACTAGATTATAAAATAAGTTTTATTTTTTTATAAAACTTTCTCAATTGTTCTGTCAAATTTGTTATTTTAAAATATTAATAAAATTAAATTTAATAATAAATTTACGATTTTGTTTTAAGCATTTCCAGTTCATTAATAATATAATTTTGATTCATACTGTTATATATTATTGAATTCGTGAATTCAATAGATGTATTACTCTTATAAATTAACACATCCATGTATATATTTATGTTTAATGCTTATTTTGATAAGGATATGTATGAGAATTATAGCGATCCTTACAATTCCCCCAATCTAAAAAGGTTAAAAGTTTAATCCTTTTAAACTTTTGACATTTACTAGAATAAAAAAAAAATTATATTCAATGTCCCATCACCATAGTGGGTTATTTTCTTTTTCATATAATAAAATATTATCTATAATTATCTATCTCTTTTTTCCTGTCAGGTGGTTTGCTAAATTACCATTTTATGTCTGTACTAGATTTGACCTCTTTTAACCCTCATATTCAGTAATTCATTTTACTTTCTCTATTTAATTTCTACTTAAATAGTACTGTCTATCCTATAATTGTATTATGATGGATTGAAACAGAATCTGACCGGTTCCATACTCCTATTTAGGCAGCATAAAAACTTGTCTCGTCGGCTTCTTGTCTTGCTCCACAGAGTTACAAGATCTTAGAATAACCGCACGGAATATGGAGTGTCCATATACATATAAAGTAACCTTACACCCTCATATCTCAGTCAGTTCTGAAAGTAGCCAATACATGCTCAATTATGCAGTCGGACATACTCTCACCACAAAATGCCTTTTCCATTTTCACTAGTTTCGATGTTATCTCCTTTCAAACAACATATAAATGGTAATTATGAGTGCCCTCAAAAATCCACTTTCCACTCCTTTCATACCCAACCTGCATTGATTTCCTCTATATTTCTTTCCTAACTAGAAACATGGTTTCAGACTTCTAGGATTGTAAGTCCCTTTTATTTCTCCATTGATATTCAACCAAAATGCATTAGGATTAGCTTGTTTAACAATAACAAATGGACCATCATATTTAGAAAAAAATGTATGATACTTATATTCAGTCGGTTTACTAACAGGCTGTACCTTCACAAAAACTCTATCCCCTACTTCAAATTTATGTACCTTCCTTCTCCTATTTTTATTATTCCTTAAACGTGCTTGCTGTGCTAGTCGCTGTTGCACTAAGCAAATATTGGCTTCCTCTTCATGGAGGTTTGGTCCAATGGTGGGTTTGTATTTTTTAAATAAATGTGGTACAAGTTTATTGAAATTTAAGTTCACTGGGTGTGAATTGATAAATTAGAGAACGTAACTCTTTCACATCCTCGCCTTCAAGTAGATTTGATTCTGCAAGTTTAGTATCAACCAATGATTCTGGTATACTAGATAATACACAATTTACCTCAGAAACACCATACCTTGTAGGTAATGTTATTTCTAAGGTATCTTCATTTATTTTTATAATCCTATTTGAGAAATCAACAATACAAGAGTTCATGTGCAAAAAGTCTGCCCCTAAGATTACATCATGAATTAATCCATTTAGTATCAAGAAAACATGATAGTGTATTTTGATTAAACTTGATCTCTACCCAGATCTGTTTTTGTTCTAACTTTGCCTTCCTACTATTGGCCATTGTCACTTGCATAGACTTTAAAGGTAACATCTTAATTGTCGGATTTTTACTCAGTATCCTTTTATAAAATTGATCAGAAATGACCGAAATTTGACTTCCTGAGTCCAATAGCACTTTAACTGGCAAATTTTCACACAGCACTTCTATCATAGGGCAACTTTGTTGAACATAATTTGGCACTTCATCCTCCCATGAATATGTCATATTGGTGATCTCCCATTTTGTCAAAAGTCCTTTGTTTTTCAGAGTATTTATGGTTTCTTGAGGTGAAAAACTAGGCCTCAAGTACCTCTTTAGTTTGATTTTTTTAAAATCTGGGGTGCAGACTTACTGCATCCCAGTTTTGGAGAGCCTCCTGAACTCGGTGATGAGTCTCTTGTGGCTTTGCTCTTGTTTGGTCGTGTGCACTTCAGAGACCATAACTGTGATACATTGGTTGGCGATATCCTCTCCTTTCGAGGACTTGTATAAGTGTTATCCTTCCTTTTCTGATAGAAGATAGCATTAACTGAAGGCTCATCTTTTTTTTTCTGGACCTCGTGTAGATAAATTGGTATTATTTAGATCTATACTGGCCAAAAGTTCAGCAACCTGCTCTATGTTTCTTGCACTAGTACATAGAAGGGATTGCTCTATATGCAAAGGCAAGTTTCTTTTTAACTATCCGAATGATTTCCGATTCAGTGAGATGATATGTATCCAGTGTGCGTAATCTGGTGACCTGTTGTCGAAAAAACTTAACAAATGTTTCCTCAGGCATCGAATTGTACCTTTCCTGGAGTATGTGATATTGAATGGCTTCTTGTCTATCCCGATTCCAGAAATTACACACCAATAAAGTTCGATATTCCTCAAATGTGGATGGGGTTTGATACAGTGATCCCCACCACATTAATGCCTCACCCTGGAGGTGACTATAAGCAATAATAACTCAGCTTCTGATAAACCTCTGTTAACTGAAAAATATAATTCTAAACTTCGAAGATGTTCTGTTGGTGCTTCATTCGAAAAGCCTTTAAACACTTTAAGTTTCATGAACTGGTTTATCACATTTATCTGTGAAGTGATCCCTTGAGTTTTATTCACTTCTTGAGAATCCATATGATTCTTTATCTGATAATGTTCATCAGCCATGCGCTGATCATTGGTTTGTTTCTCAGTTAGGCACGGGTAAAGCAAATTTGTCTCCTCTACCTCGGTAAATGTTTTTGAAGCAACTATACTCTCCCCATACTGATCTTGAGTTCCCAGATCATCCCTTGAGGTCTGACTCATGAGAACTCTATTATTTGGTTTCTTCCAACACCCATCAATTCCTTCATTTCCTTTCAAAGCTTGCCTAGCTGACTTTCCATTCAACTGGCACATCTGGATGTCCCCAGATTGTGATTTACATTGTAAGACCTCATTTAAAGAATTCAATCTCTCATGTGTTTTAATAGTAGACTCAATTAACTTCTGAAGGGTGGTCTTCCCAATCATTGTATCAGTCTCCATGGAAGCTATCTTATCCCCTAACTGAGCTAAACAATGGGTAATAGATCCAAGAGTCTCTTCACGGCCTTCGTTTTCAACATTGTGGGTTGTGGAAAGATTGTTCAGCTTTGCTTGGACCATCTCAAGCTCAGCTTGTAATTCTTTCCTAAAAGTGTTCTGCTTACTCCACACCTCTTTATTCATGACCTCTTGTGTCTGATAAACTTGTTTGATCTCTCTGTCAATATGAACAGTAATATGTTCAGCAAATTTGTTGACATGCTCTTGACACTTTGTACTTTCTTCTTCAACCTTGTGCTTTACTTCATCATTATTAGTTTGCACTTTTCCCACATCTTGGAGCAACTGTCCTACTCTATTGGATAGTCGGGTGTCGACTTCCTGAATCCTCACCTCCAATTTCTCTTCAATTCTGACTAATCCTTTTCTCATGTCTTCTTGGAATTGAGATATATTTACTTTTAAACCTACCTCAACTTGGGTGACATCGGCTCTTGTTACCATATTGTCCAACCTACTATTTAAATCATTAATTCGTCTATACATCTCATTTCCCATATTGGTCATATTTGATTCTAATTTAGACTCGAATCTTGTTTCCATGTTAGCCATATTCGTTTCCATGTTAGCCATATTTGTTCCCAGAGCAGTTTCCATGTTAGCCATATTTGTTCCCAGAGCAGTCATCTTCAGCATCATCTCCCACAGGATTTGTACTGTGATGGATTCATTTTCATTAGATGGCATTAATTGATCCCCTAGCATAGGAAACGCTTTTTGGTGAGGAGTCTCTGGGATTTGAACCATTGTTCGGTTCTCTTCTAATGATTGAATATGTTGCTGCATTTCTTCTGCAGGTTCCTTAAATGCTTGTTGGCATACCAACCTTTCTTCTGTACTTGTGTCCGTATCTAAATTTTCACCCTTTTGATTTACTTGTGTGTCATCAACTCTTTCATCCATTTTTAAAATGATCTGGCTACTTCGTAATAGCATAAAGGTAGATATGTCAATGTAATCGTTATGAGACAGAATATTTCCCTATTTATTGCTTCTACAAAATAACTATATTTTTTTACAATATGGATATTCATTGTGCGGTCTCGGCTTCCCCTTCTGGTTCTCTGAAGATGATGAAATGAATCCAAAAAAAAAATTTAAACTACCATCACTTGTACACTTACTCATTCCCAATCTACTTCTAACTACAAATCGGTTCAACTATCATGAT
>JAQFVV010000242.1:0-181790 GCA_028023455.1 Epiperipatus broadwayi | reverse complement strand
AAATTGAAGTTCAACAGTTTTATAATGCACTAAGTATGCTTTTGGCAGATCACTGCCCAAATCTTAGTGTTGTTTAAAGTTTAGCTGTTAGAACTATGCTATATATGGATATAGTTTGATGTGTAAATGAGGCTTAATATGTAAATGTGGTATTTAAATGTTTAATTTTTTCGACAATGGAGTGCATAAATTCTTTCTACTAATAGAATGTGGTTCCTTTGTGATTTCCCAACCTCTTTATATATATATTTTTCTAACCCTCATTTAGTTTACTTGAAAAAAAAGTCATGTACTTTTCCATTTCAAAATAATCTATCTTCTTACATTTTGTTTTTAAATTTACCATGGCTATAGAGAACTATCTTTTGTATCAATCAGTTCCTTCTCATCTATAAACAATTCCATTTTTTATAGAATCTGCTTCTCTTCTTGAAAATAAATGAAAGGAAAATGTATATGTATCCTCCCCCCCCCCCCAATCTTTTAACTTTTAATTATGGCTTTATTTAAGTTATTCTCAAAGATATTTTCAGACTGGTAACTCTCATAAAACTTAAAAAGAATGGAAAATAACATAAATATTGAATTTTTTGATCAAAAGCAATAATTATTTTAATCAAGTCAGTGATAGAATTATATTAGTGAGAGTCTGCAATTTTTTTGCCAACCAACATAAGTTAGTCACATATTTAAAACTTATTATTAACTTGAGTTCTGGATTTAGTTCTTTATCATAGTTAATGAAGCTCTTATTTTATTATGAGATATCATTAAATTTACATTGATTCATACTAATTGCATCAATAGTATTTCCATAGAATGATCTTATATCTATTTGGTTCTTAAGATTCTCAAAGGCACATTATTAATTATAATGATGGAATTTATTCATCTCATAGATGTTTACTTTCTTCTCTCATAACAACAACTTTCCCAACCATTATATATATATATATAAATAATAAATATAATGGTAATAAACTATTATATAAGTCTTTCAATCCACAGAAGTACTTTCGGTTAATTCCTTAATCTGCCTCAATTGCTGTTAAATTAAAAAAAAAAATGAAAGCAAACATCATCAACTCAAATCCCATGAATCTTAAATTTTAATGTTAGCAGCTCATCTATTAATTGATGGGATTTGAGTTGATGACAGCTGCTTCCATTTTGTTTTTTGAATTTAATAGCAGTTGAGGCAGATTAGGGAATTAACCAAAAGTCCTTCTGCAGATTGAAAGATTATATATAATAGTTTATTACCATTATATTTATTATTTTTATTGTTATTATAATAGTTTTTTAATTAATTGGCATTTTATTTGTATTATATATATATATACTGAATTAATTCATCTTATTGTATAACCAATTTAAGACAATTTTCCCATGTGCATTTTAAAAAAATTCAGGTCTCATCTGATCAAGGGTATGATGCATTTAGTTCAATTAATAAAACTATATCACATGTTAATTAAAAAATTTTATTTGAATTTTATTACACTGCGTATAAAAATTGATGTTATATCAGAACTTATATGTAGAACCAATATTCAATCAGTTTTAATGTTATGTTTAACAATATGTTGTTTCAATCTTAAAAAAGATTATTCATTGAACTCTGCCTGCACAGTTTAAAATATTTTTGGATACTTTTTTATTTGTCTACCATGTCATTTTATATCCTTCTTGGTTTCTTAAAAAAGAATCTCAATTAGTACATATGGTAAATTAGTTTAATAATTTTTTGGGAATGTTGCATTCAAACTACAGTTTGTTTTTTCAAACAATCAAAAATGTTCTAAAGCATTCAATAAAAGTAGAAAATTTAAATTTACTCAGAAAAGTTATTATTCTTTCTTTATGTCATATTTTTATACTTATAATTTCAGAGGTTATACTGCTATTTTGGTTTGCTTTTCCAAATTTAAGTTAAAGCTTGCAGATATTTTATATATCTAACATTAAAAATTAGCTTATCAGTATTTTGATATCAAAAGTCTCATTAATAATGTATCTCTAGTTCATGTTTTTATTTATAGTTGGGATAGAGCAGGTTTGCCCAACCATTTTGCATATGCAAAACACTTTTTTCAATAGATGACTTCACAATCAATTTATATATATAAAAAATACAATTTTATACTCAAATTTCAATGTTTATTAAACTTATTAAAATATGAATAAATACAAGAAAATAGAATCAAAATTTTAATGTAATTATTAATGAGATTTTTGACATAACTATTGACAGAATTTTTTTTAAAAATAATTTTAATAAAGAAAAAAGGGATAATCATAAATATTGATCAAAATGTTTATTGATTAACACATTTCTGATTTTATGATATTTGTATTGAAAATTCTGATTCTGTTAATATGTAGAATCAAACAAGATATCATATTATGTCTAGTATTTGTCACATCATGAATAAAGACAAAAGGAAGATCTGTCAAAAATCATGGGATTATTATCAGTGCATCATGCTTGACTGTACTGCACTATGTTGCAATGGACTTTGAAATAACTCTGTAATTTTTAATTATAAATTTAATAAATCTGTTGATTTTTCAACTTGCTTAAAATTTACTTTACTTATTAATAATCAGCCATTAAGCTAATGCACATGTGCTTTGTGGATTTTTAACTATAAATAAATACTCTCACTTTCCAAACACAAGATAAAGTCTTTGCAAAAAGATAGAATGAATCCATTTAAAGTGATCGCTTAACATCTTCATGCACTCATTCCCAAATGCTTAAGGTTTGCCCATACATAAACATTTGGGTCAAAAAGATAGATGGATTCATTCTATCGTTTCACAAAGACTTTATCTTGTGTTTGGAAAGTGAGAATATTAATTTATAGTTTAAAATCCACAAAGCACATGTGCATTAGCTTAATGGCTGATTATTAATATTACAGTTTATAAAACATAGCACTATATAAAGTAAATGTCTTATTTACTTATTAAGTAAAATACTAAACATATATATGTTAGAATATATTAAAACAGATCTTTATAAAATATTTAAATAGATTAGAACAGACAGAATATAAAATTACAGAGTTGATCAGTAATAAATATTTAAACCACTAAACATCACATGATCACTATCTCATACTAGCGCATAATTGTTATTAAACAATTCAAAACAAAGCAAAACTCTCAGATCCAAGGCTCCTCACTGATGAAGGTCACAAGCCAGAAACTAGTCTGGGGATATTGGATGAGTAGGCACTAGATAGGGATTTTATGCACAAACCTTCTGGTATCCATTGATTGCTCTTGTTAGCACAAGATGGCACTACTATATGGAGAGTTTTGCTTTGTTTTGAATTGTTTAATAAATACTTCTTAGCATTATAATATATGATGTAATAATTTTGAATTGTGATATTTGGAATTTCATCCTTGAAAATATACACTCATGATCTAAGCAATTATTTAATCATATTTTAATTATTAAACCAAAATAAAAAAATTTCAAGACTTTAATACAACACCATAACCTTTCTCTCTAAGTAAAAATCATCATAGTTTTAGCATAATGCTCAAATGACATTAGTTAATTTCTACTATATCCGGTAATTTAATTTTAATATATTCACTATTTATTTGAATTTGAAAAAATTATTACTTTTTAATTTTAAAAAAATTGCATTAATTTAGTTGATTATAAAGAATTTAAATTTTTTTATTGACTTTTAATTTGTTTGTAGCAGTTTAATCTTCTATCAAAATAGTACACTAGTTTTATTATACATAGTTTTTAGTTTTGACATCTGAGTATTTTATTAAATAAACATTAGTTTTTGTTTGATACTATAAATTTTTGCTTAAAATAATAACTATTTTTTATTATTAGATACAGTTAATTTCACATTTATGCAGTTTTATATTCTTTTGAATTGTTACCTATTTATTTGTAAAATTTTCAACAAAACATAGTAAATAAAATTATTGCTTATACTACATATTTTAAAACGATATCTTCTGCGAATATGGTTTTGATCAACTTTCTCCAACATCACTACTACTGACCAAGAAATATGAATAATAAACAAATAATAATAATCAAAACATCGCATGAACACCATTCATTCCTGTATCCATTGATTTCAAAAGCTTGCACTTGGTGGCACTATTGTATGGAGAACTTGGTACTCTTATCAATAATAATAAAAATAATAGAACCAACAAAAGAAAGCAAATCAAAATTTAAAATATAATAAATATTTGAAACAATCGTTTGTTTTTTAACAATAATTATTTTTTTGTCCTTCTGTAACATGAGACTAGTAACCATGTTCACTTATATATTTTATATGTTGCTTATAATCTAAAATTTTAAATGTTATTTTATAGTATTTCAATGCTAAGTAAAAAATTATTGCTACAAAAATCATAACATAGTGAAATTTATACAAATGTAATTATACATTGCATTGCACTATTACCATCACCTAGTTTTAATTGTTAAATATATTTTAAAAAACTAAAACTTTAAACTTTTCATATACACTCGTTAATATAAAATACAACATTTCAAGTAGTAATACACTTCTTTTTTGTTTAGGTATTGCTAGCTTGATCAGTGACAAAATTAGCATGAACATTGAATCAGGAAGCTTTAGATTCAAAATCCTGATTTTAAGGTGATACTTTAGACAACTTTTAGTAAAAGGAGATTCTTTAATTCCTCTTTGGGGCTTTAAAAGAAATGAATTGTGTGATTATTCATATGGTAAATGAATATGGATGGGCTGCTCACCAGCATATATCAGTCAGTGTGGTGAATTTGATGTTTTTTATCTCTGAGTTCAAAGTCAAGAAACATAATGGTCTTTCTCTCAGGTGCCTGATAATTTTCAACTAAACTATGATTTGAATTTTCCTGAAGTCTGAGTGAATGTGTATGTGATGGATTTTTTTTATGGATATTTACAATGATGGCAGACCAAACTAAATTATGATTCTTATTCCCAGGAAAAAGCAGAAAGATCCAGGCTGTCGTTCAATGACAATTTTTTATTTAGGTACCTACAACTATAAATCACATTCAAGTGGAGAAAGACTGCATGAATTGAAAGAAAAACTATGTACTATTAAACTGAACATTGTTAGTCTTTGTAAAGTTGGAGAAACAATTTAAAGACTGATATATATTTAGTACAACAATACAAATATGGGGAGCAGAGTTGAGTAGGGTTCATTGTAAATAAAAAATGGAAGAACAGCATGATGATATATCAGACTAAGTGCAAAGACTCAATTTAATAAAAAATACAAAATACATACCATTCAGATTTGTGTTTTAAAAGTTCTCTTTGTAATGAAAAAGTAGAGAATTTTTATGTGCTTGTACAAAATGCTTTTAACCAGACTAAATAACATCTAAAATTGTCATGGCCGATTTTAATGCTAGAAGTGATCACAATTGGAAAGTGATGTGGATACATTTGGTTATGGTAATAAAAATGTGACTTATGGAGCATGCAGAAGAAGAAAAAGTATATTATAAATTATTTATTTGAGAAAAATGCTAAATGAACATGGAAGCATGTAAATAAAAGTATAGAGAATGTATTATATTTCGAGTAACAGAAAATATATATTTCAAGAGTATAATGTTTTTAATAGATTCAACACAGAAAGTGATCATTTAGTAAGATGTAATATATATATATATATTGTGACATTACAATTTAGTCACTAGCTAAATTTATAGTAATGTGCATGTAAGAAAGTGTAAAACAAAAATCATCATCACAATTTTATATAACCATAAAAGAAGCTGTAGGGCATCCAAGTTCAAACCCTACCAGATTAAAATTTTAAAAGCTTTAAACAGAGAAAGAATGGGTCAACAATTACATGCTTTACTTGTTTGTGTGTTGATAGAAAGGTAATACACACATTTAAACTATTTAATATTTAAATTTTCTGTTAAAAAGCAAAGTTATAATGCATACATATAGGCAATGTATGTGTAAATTATTTATTTGTTTTATATTTCAAATATTCAACATTTTAACTTTCTTTAAAACTAACCTATGCTTGATCAATTCTAATATTTTATTCTATACTTTTATTTTGCTTTTCTTTAATTATAAGTGGGATTTAAAAGTTACAGATTTAATTAAATAATTGGGTTATAATTACTAAGCTAGCAATTATAGTATTTAAGGTTAGTTTATGAATGATTTGAAAGAATGAAGGATGTGTGTACATTACATACAAAATTTTACATTTCCTAAATATTGAAAGAAAAGGAAGTATTAAATCTGTCAAATTATTTTTTTTGTACAATTTTTTTTGTTAAAAGAGGAAATCTGTTTAATCAGATATCGATCTTTGTAGTAATTTTTTTTTGTAAATGATTGTCACTTTGGAAGCTTATAATGAGTCAGAGCTCTAAATTTTGAAATTGTCTTATCTCAAGATCTATAGAAAGGAAGCTCAAAGATTTGAAGTGTTACCTGGATGTTAAAAAGAAAAAAAAAACAAAAGAAAGGAAATAAGAATTGAGTCTATTTTTTTTTAAAACAAAAGTGTCTGGAAAAAGGATTAAACTTTTCAGTTGAAAAATACTTTGGTTGAAAATAAATTAGAGATCTAATTAAAACAAATTTGTCCAAAAATAGCAAGTGATGCTATCTCTGATTGGTTAAGTTAGCTAAAAATTGGATATAAAAAGCTGTCTTGAATTATTAGGATGGTGATTGATTCCGATTATTAAACTATCAAATTTGAATGTTGAAAATATAAAAAAATGGCTTGCTAGAAAAATTATATGTATATTCCATTTGCCGGACCATCTGGAGGAAGCTGCACATCACATAGGAAAGAAAAGATGTGTCTAAAATAATATTCTACACCTTTCAACTGACCAGATAAATAAGATGTTTTTAATAGAAGGAAGAAAGCATTCACCTGCATTCAAAGAAGATGAATTAATCTACTGATAAATATTAATCATCAAGTCCAATTAATTGTTACAACAACTGATTTTAAACTCAAGAAAATTTACAAATGGGAAAACAACTGCTGTATTTCATCCACATGCTTGACAGGAAGAGAAGAAAATTTAATATAATGATTTCCAAATTGTCCACTAAAGCAAATAACCTCAATAGAGTCATCATCATTAAATAGTTATACACCTCAAGAAAGAGATTGTTCCCAGTAAGACGGAAATGGTAGCTGCAGAAATATATAAAGACAAGTTTGAACCCTTGGAAATTCGCCACAAACAAAAGATCGGTAATATGACTTTTTATATCTATTTTCTTTATGATATCAGTCTTAATAAACATTTTAGCAATAAAGTGGTATATTTTATTTAAAGAACTTTTAAAGACTATTCAGATCGATTAAAAACAAGAATGTCTTACTAATAATAACTTTGAGCTTCATAAATGATCTTGAATGTATGAAAATTATTTGTTTATTAATTTTACAATATTAATGTGTAAAACAAATTTTTTTTTATGGTGTTATGATTTTAGTTTTAACTAATATATTATTATTTTGGTTTTAAATAATATTTTGTTATCATGGGATAAAACACGCACATACATAATGATATTTTATATGTGTATAATTGGGAGTGAATGTGAAATAATGAGTAGTATTAGAATATTAGATTATTTTGTTTCATTAAGTATAGCATTTCAGAGGTAGAAGAGAGGGGGGAGAAAATAATTTAAAACTTGTTTCTAAAACTTGCTCTTTCAATTCTACTAACATTTTTTTTTTATTCTATTTACATGTTGGATTTTTAAAGTATGTGTGCTAATGAGCAGATAATATTTTTTTTTTAAATACTTTTCTCATGGAGTGAAAATCATGGTCAATGTGACGTCCAACTTAATACAAAATACATTTGAAGGGAAAGGGGGAAGAACTTAAAATTAATCTGAGGATTGTTATATAATCAAATTATTATTATTATTCATGTCAATTTTCATATTTATCTAGAAATTTTTATGTATATGTTAGAAATGTAGTAATAAATATTAGTTTGTTTTATTAAACGAGGCGTATATATTTCATTAAGTGTAGTCTTTGTTAAGTGTGATTATTCATCATCATCAATGGTTGAATATTAGTTATTTAAGATATAAGTAAATATGCTAAAATTAAGCAATAATTAGGAATTTCTTTATAAAAATTAGTTTTATGTTTAGGCTTAGTCCTAGAGCTGTAATTGAAACCCTTGTCATTATCGTTATTATTATCATCATCATCATCGTCATCAACGTTTTAATTAATGAGCTGTTTAACTGTTTAAAGGCCATAAATAAATATTGATTTTATAATATTTAGTGATTTCTTAGTATTATTATAACCACATCCCATCATCTATTTCATGCAAGGATGAGTGAATTGCCATCCTAAATTAGTTATATATAATCTGAGCTAGTGAACTTATAAAAATATTGAAACACATTTGTTATGTTAAGATCTGAGAAATGATTTATGTTCAATACTCCACTTTGGTTTAAAGATGTTTTACTTTTACCTAACTATTAGTGCTTATAGTGATATGGCTCAAAAAGCAAAATCTCTCATTTTTTATTAGAAATAAAGTACCAAAAAGGGATTCAAACCCGGTACATGTAAAAGGTTATTAGATATAACCGTGTCTAGATTCAGATAATCTAGTGGCGCCCTGCTAGACCATATTCACTTAGTATTTGTTTAAACATGCACTTAACATCAAACCAAGGAATGAAAGGGGATAAAACCTACTGCCTGTATACCTGAGTTATATTTTATTGAATTACTAGTGTGCTCACTTTACGTGACCTACTGCCATAATACATTGCTATAATAATTTGCTCATAATTCACTTATATGGTAATAATATCTATTTGAACACTTTATTTAGGTTACAATGGACACCCAACTGGGGCCTGATATTTTACCATATACCTGAAAAAGAGAGTCTATAGAATGATGGGAGATGTGTGGTTAAAAATAGAGAAATTTTTTTAGTAAAATTTTTTTTTTCAGTAAAAATTTTTTTTTGTCTTACAAAATTTTCTTGGCCAAACAGTCTTATTTTAGATGATGATGTTTAATATGATTTAATTTTTCATTGATGATGATAAAATGGGTACAGCCATAAAACAGCTTGTTTTTTTTTATCAATTTTGAAAATAGAGATGAATATCACAACTTAAGACAAAGGTGAAATAAATAATAGATTTTTTTTGTGGAACATTAAAATAATTTATTGCCAGATAGGATAGGCATAGTAATAGTGATGAATTATGGAATAGTAGTCTCATGTGTGTTTGGGGAGTTCATTTTGTAAAAAGTCTATGATTTTAGAGGTTTGATTGGATGGTTGATCGTTGGAGTTTGGTTGGTTAGATTGCAGTTTTGATGATGAGTGGAGAGTTTTGTCATTGCCTTGAGAATGCTATGTATTTCGTGTAACTTATGAATGATCAAACCCATTCACTGCTCCAACCCAATTTATATGTTATCTTTATTTTATCATGAGGCAGTTAACAGCAGACCTGCCATGATATCAGCCTATAAGTCTCCAAGAGAGAGAGCATGGCATAGTTTTCCAATCAAGTTTATATGTTATTCTTATTTTATCATGAAGCAGTTAACAGTAGTCCTGCCATGATATCAGCCTATAAGTCTCCAAGAGAGAGAGCAAGGTTTCGTTTTTGTAGTCTATAATAAGCAGGGCATTCCTTGATACTTGCCACATAAGACTCCAAGAGAGAGAGCAAGGCATTGTTTATCTACTTTAGCCCCTAAGACTTAAAATACATCTTTTATTGCAACAGAGTTTGCTTCATTTAATCAAGGGTTGTGGTAGTTAATAGTGATCGAATTGGGATGATCTTCTGAGTGCTCGTGATGCATTGTGTGATTATAGTGCTGTGACTGAATTCTTTTATTTATCTCAAGATTGTGAACTGCTAGTCATTCTGTGGACTGTCAATATCTGTCGGATTTCTGGGAGAATGGATGAATGTATAATTTGGGCTATTACAGACAGACATGCACTATATAGATTATTGTTGTGTAGTTCATTAAATAAGGATATTAAAAAATTTTTTTTGTTGTATTTGTAAATGCATAATAAGGTGAAAATCAAATCAGTCAGTTGGTCAGAATAGGTGTCAGACAGGGAGATGTGTGGATTTTTGATGGTCAGGGAAGTACAGATGGGATATATATAGTTTTATAACATGAGTGAACTAAATTATAGTATGGAAGAGGTTATGGAAGAGGAAGGTGCCCCAATACCAGGAATCAGTGATCGTTTTCATACTGAAGAAGAGGATGGGGAGGTTTTCTTAAAAACACAAGAGGAAAGAGTGGAAGTAGAGGAAGATGCCTTTAATGTTAGTAGCAATAATACGGCCTCAAGTGTGGAAGTAGATGAGGAGTCAGAAGTGGGCCAGGCTCAAATAGCAAAGATGGCACCATCAGACATGGACATGATAATGCAGATGCTCAGAAGTATGAGAGAAGATAGTAAGCAAAGTATGGTAAATCTAGAACAAAAGATGGAGAATCTAGAACAAAAGATGGAGAAAAATATAGAAGATAGTAAGCAAAGTATGGTAAATCTAGAACAAAAGATGGAGAATCTAGAACAAAAGATGGAGAAAAATATAGAAGATAGTAAGAAAAGTATGGAAAGTCTAGGACAAAGGATATGTCAATCCATAGAGAGCATAATAGAAGGTAGTCAAAGATCACTAGTGTTAAAAGATAAGCTAGATTGTCAGACTACTGATAATAGAGAAAGGAGCGAGAGATTAGAGGAAGAAATAGGTAAATCAGCTAATATACTGATAGAGGAGAGTAGATCACAAGAAGTGGAAAGGCCAATAGTAGCCATAAAATCTAATCTCTCAGTAAAAAGAATACATGAGGTGATGGACAGAGAGCAGATTGGGATAGATCATGAAGTGAAAAGAAGGAAACGAGAATTGGAAGAAAAACTTCATGCATCCAATAAGATGATTGATTTAAGAGAGGCAATAAGGAAGATGAAACCAGTTATTTTAGAAAGAGAGCAAAAGTTTCAACAGTCTGTAATTCTCAATCTAGTAACAAACCAGCATGTGTGGTTTCAAAAATATGTCTTCTTAAATAGATTGGAGATACCTTATATATGGTACAGAGAATCTATCTCTCTGAAAAATGTAAATGCTCTGGAAAATTTAAATGTGCCTTATATATGGTACAAAGAGTCAACCTTTCTAGAGAATTTAAAAATAAATTATATGTGGCCCAGAGAATCAACCTCTTTGGAAGATTTAAGGATGAATTATATATGGTACAGAGAGTCGATCTTTCTAGAAAGTTTAAAAATAAAGTATGTATGGTATAGAGAGTCAATCTCTCTAAAGAACTTCAAGGCATATTACATAAGGTACCAAGAGTCCATATTTCTAAATGGAGTTTGTAAGAGGAGGTTCTATAAAATAAATCCTCCGGATATGTTTTATAAATATCCAGTCAAGATGAAAAATGGAAATATTAAAAAGGGACTGGATGTACAGGTGCATTTTTATGCAGACCACAATATGGTTTGAAAAGAAAAAGCCATTCCAAATTACCAAGAAAATAGGAGAGAATGCCTTTATGCTTGCTGCTCTTGATGGGAATAAGGGGACCTATAATGCTAGGAGTTTGATCCCTTATACTTCAGCAGAATAGCCTGGCAAAGATCTCCAAATAAATTACTTTTAGGTTTTCTAATGAAAAATATATTTACCAGTAGTTAATTTTTTTTTTTTATATATATATTATAAGTGTTTATTATTATTAGTGTATTTATTAGTTAGGATTTTTTTTTAAATATAGTTAAAACAAAAGTGCTGATGATTTTATCCGAAGGGGGAGAAAGTTGTGCCATTACAATTTAGTCACTAGCTAAATTTATAGTAATGTGCATGTAAGAAAGTGTAAAACAAAAATCATCATCACATTTTTATATAATCATAAATGAAGCTGTAGGGCATCCAAGTTTAAACCCTACAAGGTCCAGTTCTAAAAGCTTTAAACAGAGAAAGAATGGGTCAACAATTACATGCTTTACTTGTTTGTGTGTTGATAGAAAGGTAATACACACATTTAAACTATTTAATATTTAATTTTTCTGTTAAAAAGCAAAGTTATAATGCATACATATAGGCAATGTATGTGTAAATTATTTATTTGTTTTATATTTCAAATATTCAACATTTTAACTTTCTTTAAAACTAACCTATGCTTGATCAATTCTAATATTTTATTCTATACTTTTATTTTGCTTTTCTTTAATTATAAGTGGGATTTAAAAGTTACAGATTTAATTAAATAATTGGGTTATAATTACTAAGCTAGCAATTATAGTATTTAAGGTTAGTTTATGAATGATTTGAAAGAATGAAGGATGTGTGTACATTACATACAAAATTTTACATTTCCTAAATATTGAAAGAAAAGGAAGTATTAAATCTGTCAAATTATTTTTTTTGTACAATTTTTTTTGTTAAAAGAGGAAATCTGTTTAATCAGATATCGATCTTTGTAGTAATTTTTTTTTGTAAATGATTGTCACTTTGGAAGCTTATAATGAGTCAGAGCTCTAAATTTTGAAATTGTCTTATCTCAAGATCTATAGAAAGGAAGCTCAAAGATTTGAAGTGTTACCTGGATGTTAAAAAGAAAAAAAAAACAAAAGAAAGGAAATAAGAATTGAGTCTATTTTTTTTTTAAAACAAAAGTGTCTGGAAAAAGGATTAAACTTTTCAGTTGAAAAATACTTTGGTTGAAAATAAATTAGAGATCTAATTAAAACAAATTTGTCCAAAAATAGCAAGTGATGCTATCTCTGATTGGTTAAGGTAGCTAAAAATTGGATATAAAAAGCTGTCTTAGATTATTATTGTGATTGATTCAGATTATTAAACTATCAAATTTGAATGTTGAAAATATAAGAAATGGCGGGCTAGAAAAATTATATGTATATTCCATTTGCCGGACCATCTGGAGGAAGCTGCACATCACATAGGAAAGAAAAGATGTGTCTAAAATAATATTCTACACCTTTCAACTGACCAGATAAATAAGATGTTTTTAATAGAAGGAAGAAAGCATTCACCTGCATTCAAAGAAGATGAATTAATCTACTGATAAATATTAATCATCAAGTCCAATTAATTGTTACAACAACTGATTTTAAACTCAAGAAAATTTACAAATGGGAAAACAACTGCTGTATTTCATCCACATGCTTGATAGGAAGAGAAGAAAATTTAATATAATGATTTCCAAATTGTCCACTAAAGCAAATAACCTCAATAGAGTCATCATCATTAAATAGTTATACACCTCAAGAAAGAGATTGTTCCCAGTAAACGCGCATGGTAGCTGCAGAAATATAAACATTATACAAGACAAGTTTGAACCCTTGGAAATTCGCCACAAACAAAAGATCGGTAATATGACTTTTTATATCTATTTTCTTTATGATATCAGTCTTAATAAACATTTTAGCAATAAAGTGGTATATTTTATTTAAAGAACTTTTAAAGACTATTCAGATCGATTAAAAACAAGAATGTCTTACTAATAATAACTTTGAGCTTCATAAATGATCTTGAATGTATGAAAATTATTTGTTTATTAATTTTACAATATTAATGTGTAAAACAAATTTTTTTTTTTTATGGTATTATGATTTTAGTTTTAACTAATATATTATTATTTTGGTTTTAAATAATATTTTGTTATCATGGGATAAAACACGCACATACATAATGATATTTTTATATGTGTATAATTGTGAGTGAATGTGAAATAATGAGTAGTATTAGAATATTAGATTATTTTGTTTCAAGTTAAGTATAGCATTTCAGAGGTAGAAGAGAGGGGGGAGAAAATAATTTAAAACTTGTTTCTAAAACTTGCTCTTTCAATTTTACTAACATTTTTTTTTAATTCTATTTACATGTTGGATTTTTAAAGTATGTGTGCTAATGAGCAGATAATATTTTTTTTTAAATACTTTTCTCATGGAGTGAAAATCATGGTCAATGTGACGTCCAACTTAATACAAAATACATTTGAAGGGAAAGGGGGAAGAACTTAAAATTAATCTGAGGATTGTTATATAATCAATTATTATTATTATTATTCATGTCAATTTTCATATTTATCTAGAAATTTTTATGTATATGTTAGAAATGTAGTAATAAATATTAGTTTGTTTTATTAAATGAGGCGTATATATTTCATTAAGTGTAGTCTTTGTTAAGTGTGATTATTCATCATCATCAATGGTTGAATATTAGTTATTTAAGATATAAGTAAATATGCTAAAATTAAGCAATAATTAGGAATTTCTTTATAAAAATTAGTTTTATGTTTAGGCTTAGTCCTAGAGCTGTAATTGAAACCCTTGTCATTATTGTTATTATTATCATCATCATCATCGTCATCAACGTTTTAATTAATGAGCTGTTTAACTGTTTAAAGGCCATAAATAAATATTGATTTTATAATATTTAGTGATTTCTTAGTATTATTATAACCACATCCCATCATCTATTTCATGCAAGGATGAGTGAATTGCCATCCTAAATTAGTTATATATAATCTGAGCTAGTAAACTTACAAAACTATTGAAACACATTTGTTATGCTAAGATCTGAGAAATGATTTATGTCTAATATACTCCACTTTGGTTTATAGATGTTTTACTTTTACCTAACTATTAGTGCTTATAGTGATATGGCTCAAAAAGCAAAATCTCTCATTTTTATTAGAAATAAAGTACCAAAAGGGATTCAAACCCGGTACATGTAAAAGGTTATTAGATATAACCGTGTCTAGATTCAGATAATCTAGTGGCGCCCTGCTAGACCATATTCACTTAGTATTTGTTTAAACATGCACTTAACATCAAACCAAGGAATGAAAGTGGATAAGATCTACTGCCTGTATACCTGAGTTAGATTTTATTGAATTACTAGTGTACTCACTTCACGTGATATTTTCCATATACATGATTTCCATATAATACATTGTTTTAATACTGGTTATTAATAATTTGTTAATAATTTACTTATTTCTTTTAAATATTATGATCATTCTATGGACAACTCAGGTATGGTAATATCGTTTGAACGACCTTTTTATTAGGTTACAATATATATATTAATGCAAAACTAGAGAGACAAAAGCTATTAAGAAAGACAGTAATAAAAATTGATATTTTTATTCATGAGAAACAGCTCCAAGAAATTTAAATTAAAACTTGCAAATTGTTTTAAAATCAATAAGATAACTGAGTCCCCATTGAGTACTTTAAGAAAGATGGTACAAAAAAGCATGAATATACCAGTAAGATTTTTTATTGAGACAAAACAATGTATGCAGAACAGAAGGAATATGAACATTTTTTTAAAATTTTTCATTGAGAATTGAATATCTAGAGTTTTGTAAAAAAAGAGTAAATAATGATATAAAAAAATATGAACATATAATTATTGATTTGGCAAAGAAAGCTATAGAAGGTAATAATGTAACATAATCTTAGTATTAAAAAACAATTGTTTCAGCAATAAAAACAATATATGGAACTATTATTACTTAAAAAAAGAGATGACATCATGTAATGTATGGAAGAGTTATATAAAACATTATATAGTTATAAAACATGAAAACAAATTATCACTTATACTATCTTAGCTAATCATTCAGTATTGGTCAGTAATTGAGTAGCTATTACTAATTAAAAGGTAAAACAAAGATGGAAACTATTTAAATCCCTAGAATCTGGAAATTGCAAGTTTGGTGAACATGTCTTGTCCATTAATCAATTATGAGAAGTTGAGAAGGTTTGCCCTGCATAAAAACTGTTTTACTTTTTTAAAAATAGATCTTCAACTTTTATTTTTCTATGTTTACATACTAAAATATAATCAAACAGTGTAAACACAATATTCAAATAATTTCTTATTGCTAATATTTTATTATAAAGCCATTCCATGGAAAACATTTTTTGTTCCTTTTATTTAATATTACCAGAAAAAAGCTTTATTTCTTAAAAAATATTTTCAAAAAAATATATGAATCTTTATTTTAAAATATGTACTAGTACAGATTTATTAGACTTGATTTCTTGTCCTTCTTCATAAATCTTGTTACGTGAGCATACTATTTTGACCGATACAATATATATTGTGAAACCACAATAGTATATACTCTATCTTATACACTACTTCAATTATATGTTATTCAAAAAAGTGCAAATAAAAAAAAAACACTTGAAATTTGCAAATTACTATATTTATGATACAGCAGACCATTGTGCCATCTTAGAATATAGTATGCAATTACTTTTTAAAAAAAAATATTAAAATTTATAAATTCAATCAATTTTACAATGTAATAGTATCTATTTTTCTATCTCAGAGTACTTTACACAATCATGTTTATTATTAATGTTTCATTGGTTTACATTCAAAGTATATACTTTATTCTTCACTTCATTATTCTTTCCAAATTTGAGTTACATTATTTCACATAATGAAATGTTTTCTTAGTGTAATGCTGAAGGTTTTATGAAATTTAAGAACATTACAAAATATATTTAAAAACAAAGACAACTAGAGAGGACATAGTTTACTGATAATGAGTCTGCTATTATGATTTTATAGGGGAAAAAAGTTATTGAAGAAAAAGACTTGCTCAGTGTGTATTTAATTCTGATGAGAGTTGGAATTTTGTTATTCATTTTATTTAAAACAGATATAGTATAGTAAGTTTTATTATTTTTATTTTTTGAGTAAATGTTAATGAGTGAACACACATAAAGTAAATATATGAGTAAATAGGCACTCTCAATTTATGATTAATAACTACATTATTATTATTTTTTAATTTTGTTTAGATTATAAGTAATGATTTTATTGAGCATGTAAATAATTGTCTAACTTATCAAATATTTGATTCCAAGAATATAAACCTATTCATTAGGAGCAAATACATTAATAAAATAATTCCCAAAGAATCGTTTAAATGAAATTGTAAATAATGCTCATCTTTTGTTATATCATTGTCAATCTGGTGATTTTTTTTTTTTTTTGACTTTATTATAAAGCAATAAATCCTGCATTGATATTCAAAGAGGCTGAAACTTTATTAAGAACTTTTTTTTTTTTACATATTATATTAACAAGCCAGCTTACAGTTTCAAATATTAATTCAAATGAAATTGGTAGTGTTTTTGAATTTATTTTCTTGGCTAGTCTGGTTGAGTTGTGAATTTGGGATAATTTTGATAATACCAAGAATATAAACCTATTCATAAAATAAAGAAGTCCATCTTGTTTAGTCTATGAATAGATTAATTAATAATTTTAATTTATATATGTATCCTAATATTATATATACATACTATATATTTAGAAAAGTATTGTTTACTTGCATCAGTAAAGAATCTGTATTCTTTTATAATCTAAGCTTATCAATAAAATTTAAGCTATTATATGCCATGATCTATGTTAACAAAGGGGGCTAGAAACAAAATATAATGAATATCACACCTCCACTATACATGTGTTGCATGTGTGAAGTATACTTTGAAATATAATATGATTATAGTGACATTGTAAAATACAAATATTATTATATTAAACAAAGGCACTTAAATTTTTTTTTAATATGCATATGTTTCTGCTAAGCCTCTCAAATATATAAAATAGGAAAAGAAATTTCTGAATTATTTTTATATTTATTTGGAATAGGTCACAAAAATTGAAGGATCAGAGTATTTCATCCTGCTTATTTTCTCTTCATGATAGATAAGAATTGTAAGCTAAATAATCTAAAATGCCCCATTAAGTTCATTGTTATTACTTCTGTTAGATTGTTATCCATTTATTTTAAGATACATTTGTGAAATTAAAAGATCTTAAACTCAGATATAATTCACATGTTTGAAGCACATACTCTTCTAACTTGTTTAAAAATCTGAAAAATGTAAATATTTTCATACCTAAAAATTTCTCCAATTTTTATGTATAATAAAAAAAAATTGGACCAATAAAGTTTAATAATTTAATTAATTTATTTTATATTAATTTTAAAATGACAATTTTTTTATGATAA
This sequence comes from Epiperipatus broadwayi, assembly GCA_028023455.1. Taxonomy (NCBI): domain Eukaryota; kingdom Metazoa; phylum Onychophora; class Udeonychophora; order Euonychophora; family Peripatidae; genus Epiperipatus; species Epiperipatus broadwayi. Next base: position 163,637 of record JAQFVV010000242.1, on the reverse strand, counting down.
TTATTAATATTGAACAGTGTTCTTCTCTTTATGTATGTACACTTGATCCTGATACGTAGTTATCAGATGGTACTGTATTTTAATTTTCATCCCTAGATTGATTTCTAGATTTATCAATGAGGATTTGAGATGTAACTATCTGTAACTTTTTTTATTATTAATATTATAAAGATTTTAACTTGAAATTTGAAAAACTCCATAAGGTTTCTTTAATTTTGTATAGATCTATTATCAGGTAACTAACTACACATCTTATTACAGAGGTGAAATTCTGTTGTTAATATAATGTTTGAGATTCAAGCGAAGTTATGTTTGTGTATTCAACAATAATTATTACTGCTTGTAAAAGATTTACTTTTTTTCACGTCATTATTATATGAAGTGAAATACAAATGCTGGTTTTTAGTTTATTATATATATTTTTCAGAATAGTTTATTATATTTTGATTTCGAATTGTAAATTTTATGACAAATAGTAATTTATTTTCACTTTGTAAACAAGTACCAAGAATATTATGCCTCGTCTTTTTTTAATATAATAATGCATTTATATAAATGTAATATATTATGCTTTGATGTGAAATTTTCATATTTATTTAATAATATTTTGGATAAAGTCCGCTTTCATTTCGAAAAAGGCTATTTTGGACTTTCATGCAAATCATTGTTATTCATATTAAATAATAAATTGCACACATTGGATGTTTGTGGTGTGTGATTTATTAATAGACAAGGAGGTTTTTATACTCCCTCCCCACGCTTTTTTTTCTACTTGTTTTTAAACCCGTGGCTTTATATGGCTTTGTTTACTTATTAGCTTAGATTACGTCTGATCACTCAACTTGTTAAGATCATCATTAAAACCATTTACTTACTCACTCAAAACCACGCTGATGCTTTATATTTATGTATTTCATCCTGAAGCAATTCAGTCTAGGCTTCAATACATAGAATTAAACTTGAAACTACTGTTTTGTAATAACAGTTTTTATCCTTTGTCTTTATTATTTTTTAAGCATTTTTTTATTTACTCAAAAAAAAAAAAAAATCTTTGCATTTTCAATTTTATTGTTCATAAAAGCTTTTCATTGTTAAACTTTTAATTTATTTTATTATGTTCATTTATTTTTTTCTTTTGTTAATTTAATGAAGTTGTCGATTTTATATGATTGTGTTTATTTATATATAATATTTGGAAATATGATCTTTGTATGGAGTGTGTACGCGTTTGTATATATCATTCTTACAATGATTTAAAAATATAATCAAAATAATATTTTGTTAATGCTTTTGATTATCATCATTCAAAGTTTGTTCACACATATATACAGTAATTTGTTTTATTTATTGTGGCTGGTGTATATGCTAAAGTATATTAAAATCTGAAGAAAAGGAAGATCTTTGAATTTTGCAGTGACAATTGAGAATTAAATTTTCAGGTTATTTTATAGAAATTCAATCTAATTATTATTGATTATGATAATAAGTTATTAGTTAGTGTATGGAGCCATAGAACTGCATGTTTGTTGATAGAGGTGAAAATCCTATTACATAAAAAAAAAAAAAAATTGATCCTTCTAAATAATCAACATTTTATAGCACTAAGCACTTGCATTCAAAATGGGATTGAAAGGACTTATAATTAATTCATTTATTTTCTGTAGGAGCATATCATTGTGAATTTTTAGTTATGCTGCTAAGAGAGAAAAGTGTTATGAAAAGCCTTTACAGAGACTTTGAAACTGAAGATGTATGAAAACTTTTCATGGCCATATTCTATTATTAATGTAATTAATTGCAGAGACTAGAAAAAGTGTCACAGGTTAGAATGAGAAATATGGTTGGATATACTTTAAGCAACCAGATTATAGGTGTTTTTTTTTTTAATTGGCTTTATTACAATTATAAGCTATCATCTCTTGATATATTACAGTAGCATGTCTCATCAATTTTTTTTTTAAGTAAAATGAATTGAAAATTACTTATTTCTAGTATCAGATTGAATTTCTCCCAAAGAATTTTGGCAAAAGTCTTCACAGATATATTTTCTATACACATAGGACAAATGTCTTGGAGTGAGGAAATCTAGCTCTTGCAATGATGAAAATAAATGGCTTAATAATTTTTGATATATTATAATAATCTGATAAATAATTGTAAAATCTTATCAAGTGAGGATTTCTGATGTAATTTAAAATATTATATTTCATTGAAGTAAGATTAATAAATATTAAAGACAGAGAGAGAGCAGTTTGTTTTTTTATATACATTTACTTCATCTTTCAAAATAACATCCACTTCTCTACTTCTGGCTTCTTTATGTTGGCTTATGTGAGGTTATAACTATTTGTAAATTTATCTTCAAAGTAATTGTATACTTCTACTATTCAACTTACTTATCTGGAATTATATAATCATTAGTACATAAGGAAATTAATTTACTGTATTTAGTAAAACTTATTATATTTAAACTGATTCTCTGTTTGATACAAAATTTAGTAATGTTTTCTTTTTGTGTATGGCATCAACTTACAAAATTCCAAATTTGTCTTATTAAATTAAGGCTCTCTCCAATTTCTGTTCAATATCTTATGTGAGAAATTTAAATTATATAGATATATATAATAAAAATGAGTTGTAAATTATATGTTGTGCATCTTTAATAAGAATAAAAATAGCATTGGTGCTGGAGAATTAATTTTGTCAGATTTATTGATGATATTGCAGTACTTGCATGTTAGGTTTATAAAAGATATGAAAGATTGATAGAAAACAGAGAAAAAATTTGATGAAAATAAAACTAAGACAATGCAAATAGTTAGTAAGAAAAGGAAGGTGAATAATAAGTTTTGAGCAAAAAGTTACAGAAAAGATTAATGTTTTTAAATATTTGGAGTTGAAAAACTGGTGGTGAAAATAGCAATGAAGAAATTAATGTGAGAATTCCATTGAAAAAGTTTTAAAATCAAAACTGTCAATCTTAATGATTTCATTTTGTTGAATTTTTTTTTAATGCTTAATGAGCACTCTCTTCAATTCTATTACTAATGTCACATTTTATAGCTGCCCCAAACATTTTATTTTATTGAAATGTATGGATGTATGAATGATCTGACAAGAATCCTGTGTTAGTCTCTGAAAATGTAATAATATAACTTGTATCCATTGAAGAATATAATTTTGAAGAATATAATTTTCACTTCAATTTTCAATTTGCTTTTAATTAGCAGATAATAACTAGAAAAACATTATTTGGAATTAAAGATTTATAAATAATTATTCAGTTTTGCAAAAATTACAAAACAATATTTCTACTGAGTGAAAAAGTTCTTATCTGGAAACATTAATACTGCTAAATTAGGCTTATGAGATTTGCTATCAGTTTCATCTTCTATCACCCAATGTTAGATTCTTTTTGTCAACAGAATTCATCTTATTAATTTCATAATTTTACTAATATATATTCATATAGTATTTGTAAAAACAAAATGTTATTAATGGTGGCTTTAACATTAGTGTGGAATTAAGAACTCTAACAACTCTATGGAATTTGATCAAGATTAATGTTATTATACGCTAAGGTGAAACTGATAATATTTGTGATAATTTAATAGTCCCTTGTAGGTTTTATTAATAAATCAAAATAAGCTTTTTGTTGTAAAATTATTGTTTTATACTTATTTTAAAATTGATTTAGAGTAAGCAAAAAAATATATAGATTTAGATAAAGTAGGTTTGCTTATTGACATCTTAAAATTCATTATGGAGAATTTTTAAAAAAAGATAACTATATTTTTGCTAAAATTTAAATGTGCTTATCAGTGATAAAATTAACTCAAACTTTTATAATAGTTTTTATTAATATAAGTGCGATTTTATTTTTAGAAAACTATTTTCAAAGTAAGGAAATGTTTATATATAATAAAAGCATTTTCAGAAATATGAAAAAAAAAAGTCTTTCTTATATTATTAAAAAAGATAAATAATTGCGAAAACATTTAATTAAAATGATAAAATTATTTTAAAATTTAGTTATTATTTTGTTGTTTATTTTTCTGATGCGATAAATTTAAATTATTTTTTAGAATTTAAAACTGATTTAATTTTAAAATATTTTATAAATATTGAATAGTCTTTTTTAAAAACATTAATGCATTAAATGATTTCGATATGGAGTTAATACTTTTTTTTCTTTTGTTGTTTTGCTTGTAATTATTATTACTACTATTTTATCTCATGTTATATTCATTAACTGAAATAAGGTTAAACTATTTATATATATATATAGTAATTTCCACAATACTTTTCTATTTATTTAACTAGTTAGCTGCTCTAAGATATACACTGGTTTGTTTTCCATTATTTATTAAAATTGGACAAGATATTAAGAATTGTTTATACTGATAATATAATTTTTATGAAATAAGATATATATAGATATAATTTTCTTGGATGCTTATTTTATTACACAAAAATCCTGTAATCAAAAAATATATTTCGTAGTAATTTATATTGAAATACTTATAGTTAGGAATAATCCGTTTACACTCTTGTTCTAAAACTAAGTTAGCATCCAAAATAATCTCTTAGGCAGGAGAAATATAATGCAAAATCAAAAAATATAAATATATATAATTGCTAAATATATTACTGAAAACTAAAATAAAAATGAAAACAAACTTACCTTAATTAAAATTCATACACCGTTGATTTAGCAATATCAGTTGCAAAAATTTGGATTTTTTTTTTTATTCTGTTCTTTGTTAAAATTGAGATCAATATTCTAAAAATAAAAATATACTCATGCTAATAAAAGTCACCATATTACTACTTTTCACTTGGAATTTTTTTTTTGACAGCATTAATTAGCTTTTCATAGAGTCTTTGAAATTCTTGCATTCTATGTCAGCCAATGACATTTTCATTCCGTGACTCTTTTACACTTTTTTTGTTTTATTTATTTATTTGATTTTATATTTTAACTCTCTTTTTTTTCTTGCCTCATAATGAAATTTGAAAAACAATTATATATTTACCTTAATTAAAAAACACATTATTTTTGCTTTGTTGTTTGGATTTTTTTTTTTATGTTGCCATTTAATCAGCTTTTTAATGTTGCAATGTTAACCAATGGCACTTCATTTTATGATTTTTGTTTATTGATAGTTTTATAGCCTTTTCATTTGAATTTTTATATATATATACTATATTCTAATTCTACATTTTATCTCATAGTAAAATGCAAAACAAAATAATACTAATTAAAATCACTTCACTTTTCTAATTCTGCTTTTTTGAAAACTCTGAAAATATTGTGGATGCATATTATTTATTACCTTTTAGTATTCATGATAAGTTAATTAGTTTTCTAATTTGTATTGTTTAGACTTATGGCTAAAATTACTGTATACATGCAGGAGTGTTGAATTCACTGCCAAAAATACAAATAAACAGGTGAATAAATTAAATTAATAGTTTAAACTTTGTAAAATATGACGAAGATGTTTTCATTATAATATTTACTTTGTTGCATAAATCTTTATGGAGAAAAATTATTCATTGTATTATTTGTTCATAATAGAGCTTTTTCATTGTAGCAAATCTCATTATATAAATCTAATTAATAGATTGTCTAGAAATTTATCTGATATCTAGGTTTCTTTTTTAGAATGCAGAGCAAGATATTAGATTCTTTTTTTCTTTTTTTTACCAGTGGGAGTGGTCCAACGGTCAAAAAACTGCCATATTCCAAACTGTATATGATTTAAATTCATTTATTCCTTAAAAAATAAAAAGGTGAAAAGAAATTTCAAAAAAACTTTTTTTAAAAAATAGAATTCATTTGTAACTTGAATTTTATTAAATTCAATATACTTAGGAATCAGCTGTAAAAGTCAATAAAGTTTTACAATGTGCAATTGGTATTGATTATTTAAATTTAATGAAAATAAAGTCTTGCAAAAGAATAGCTACATTATGTATAAATATATAATATAATGTTAACTGCCTTAGCAAAAAATTGACATGTTTAATTTGAAACTAAAGATTTTACAAAATAGATCTAAATGAGAACATTTTTTCCTCCAATAAGTAGTGCTATAGATTTTTTTAATATTTATAAATATTGAACAAGGACTTTTAATATACTTTCCATTTATATTTTGTTATTTATAAAAATTACAGAGTATAAATATAAAACACCAGCAAATATCTAATCTGTATACTTTATATTGACTCTGATTTTTTTAAACAATCTGTACATATCTTTCTATAATAGTAAAGAAATCAAGTCATAGATCACGTGACTTAATTTAATAAGCTTGTATTTTCAAATGTAAATATAATGAGAATGCTAATAGTTCTAAACAAGCTTTTTTCCCCAATAAATGCTGCAAGAGGAAAGCATTTAAAATATCTAGAATTATTTTAATCCCCAAACTGTTTTTGAGCTGATGACTCTTTGTCAGTGAGGCACTAGAACATTCAGACACTAAATCCATAATACAAACTCTAAGCCCAGCATTTTTAAAAAAAAGCTTGTTTAGAGCTATTAGCATGCTCATTATATTTACATTTGTAAATTCAAGCTTATTAAATTGTCACGTGGTGTATGATTTGATTTACTTATTATTATAGTTTTGGCAATGTTATATTGCTAAACTATTAATATAGGGTGGATTTGAATTTTTCTCACTCCCATATAGCTAGTTAAGTTAGATATCTGGATTTGAAGACATATAGATGGCTGAAATTTTCAAATTTTCTACTTAATATTTAAGTATTCAATAAATGCTGGGCTTGAGTTTGTATTTTGAATCTAGTGTCTGAATGTCCTAGCACTTTACAGATGAGAGCTATCAGCTCGAAACCAGTTTGGGGATAGGGATAATTCTAGATAGAGATCTTAAATGCTTTCTCTTATGGCATTTATTGAAAAAAGAAAAAAAAAAGCTTGTTTAGAGCTATTTTCAAGCTCATTATATTTATATCTTTCTATATATTAAATAAAGTAAATTATTCAAAAAAAATTCTAATATTCAGAGGTCATTCTGGAATAATATAAAGATAAAATATTAAACACTGAGCTTATCAAAAGATAATACTCTTGAAATAATACATCAATTTTGATGTCTTTTTTTTTTTTTTACATGTTTAACTATATTTCAATACCTAGAGAATTTTGATTATAATAACAATGTTTCTCATGAAGCTTTGATTGAGCTGCTCTTGTAAAAATGGATATGTCAGCTTTCTTGTTATACATACTACAACAGTCAAAATGCAGTCACCACATAGATTATGTCTCATAATTTTACATTTTTAAATATTGATTGATTTTATGCCATAAATTGTTAAATTGTACACTCTACTTACATAGTAAAAGTTTGATATTTTACATATTTTAATGCTTAGAGCTTAGATTTCAATGATTAGCTTTTTTTTTCTCGTTCATTTGTATGATTATATCAGCACTATTTGTCTAATTCCACTAGATTGAATAAAAAAAATTCAGTCCATTAATCGCAATATAATTTTGCCTGGTAGTAATTGAAAATGTTCTTTTGTAAATTTATGTATGCATATATTGCAGTATAATCCTTTTATGTGTGTGTGTGTTAATTGATCTGTAATACATTTTGCATAGAGAGTTTTATATAAAATGTAATGTTATGATCTTCTATAACTGTTTGTTTTCATTTTGGTATTAATGTTATTTTCATCGATCATAGGTTGAAAGTTTAAAAATTAAATTCAACAAAATCAATTGTAACAATAGAAAATAGTTGATTTATTATTATTTGAAAAAAAAATGTATATGCAAGTACTCATCTTACCATTAATAAAATATTTATTTTTCTACCAGTAAACAATAATCTCATATGTTTTTGTCTTACCACGCAGTGATGAATAGATATCATAAAAAGATAAATAAATAACTTATTAAGGAATGAAAATAAATTGTTTACTGCCATAATATATATATAATGATTTGATAAACACACATAAAAAATATAAAAAAAGGTTAAATGAAATAACATGTTAGGAAGATTGCGAAGTAAAAATTAATTATTAAAATAGAAAATAATTAAAAAGGGATTAAATGGTAATAAAACTAAAAAATTAAAATCTTAGTAATTAAATTGAAATGAATATAAAAATGGTTTTATTATTTTACTGATATTAAATTATTGATTTTTTAAAAGTAAAATTTAATTTTATGTTTGGTATTGTTCTTTCAACGAATAACTTTTAGGTATTGCTTACTTAGAGAAATTAATATTTTTATGTAAAGAGATCTTATTTATATATATTAAATAGCAGTCAGAAAAATAGTATTTTTTTTTTTTATAATTTACTATTTTTTCTATTTTTGAAATTATTATTTTTATTTTGAATATTACTTTTTAAAATAAATGCCCAATGTGAACTGATTTAAAAAATTAAATAAAAATACAACGTGCATATATTATTAGCCCCAATTTCATCACTAATAGCTCTCTGCAGGATGAAAAAATTTCTGGTAATTTTTTCAATAATAATCCAATAAACTTTTTTGTTTAATCTTCCTGCTTTTAAAGTATGTCTTGCAAAGATCTTTTTTATTTTTAGATTTCCTATCAAGAATAGTTTTAGTCCATAAATTGCCTCCTCTCTGCTAAGTATCCATACATGTATATCGCTGCCTTTTAATGAATTATAAACCAGAAATGATAATAATTTGTTAAAGATCGGTTAAAGTTAATAGTAAGTCACCATTAATAATGAATATTTATTGGTTGAACAGTACTCCTTGTCTATAAACGTTTTGGAATCATTAAATGTGCTTTTACATAAATCAGGATTGAGGAACTTTTCTGCCAAGGGTCATTGGAATATATATAATATCATTCGCAGGCCAAAGACAATTATCTGTTTAAAAATTAGCCTATTTATATTTGATCAAAAATTTAATTAGTTTACCTCTGATAGAATAAAGTAGAATTATTATAAGGTTGGAGAGAGAAAAAGATGTAATTGGGGAAATAAATATTTTATTTCACTAAATTCTTAATTCAGTATTTGCACATATATTTGCACTGCACTATGTGTGGGGTCTGGATTGAGAGATTTCAAGTGCTAGACTTGGCCTATGCCAGAGTTTCCCAATTCTTAGCATAGATCATACTCACATCTGCATACAATGTGGGACCCTAAAATAATCGGAATCATTCTCTGGTTTGCATGTCTGTTATTATGTATGCTTTAGCTGTTACATACTTCTTGCAACATCAATCTGCCAAATGACATCGACATTTGAAATTGTGAGACTACACAGCACATGTTTTTGTAAAATGCATTTTGCATATTTATCAATTTTTTTTATAAAAGCTGAAATGTTTAAACAATGTTAAAATCTGTTTTTGTTTACAGAAAACAGCAAGGAAAAAAGTTGTAATGCTTGCAATAGATTACAAGCAAGCTGAGCTTATAAAAACATAAGTTTATGAGTGGTTTAATTGAAGTGTTAAATTTACCACATTCCTAAAAAGCATCGCAAGTGAAGTCCAAAATCAAAACAACACTTGTTTTTTTTTTATTCAAATGACATTTTTCTCTCAAATTTAGTTTGTAATGGTCAAACATTTTATCAGGAAGTTCTGAAATATTTATGTGATGCAGTAATATGTAAATATCCCACTTTTGTGGCAAAGAAAACAGTGCAAACTTCACCCCAATAAATTGTCATCTCTCAAAGTCTTGAGCGTGAAAACATTTTTTAATTAAATTCAACATGACTTAGCTTATCTATCAGCCATATTCATTCGATCTCACATTCTGTGATTTTTTTAAATCTCTCAAATGAAAAAATGTCTCTTTTTATTTTCAGACTTAAAGGGGGGGGGGGGTAACAGCAGCATTAAAATGCATCATTTTACAAGTGTTTCCTGACTAATATGAAAAGTAACAAACAGGTTTTAGATGAGTGCATTGCATTAAATAGACTACTTTTTAAAGCAGTTTAATTTGCAACACCTAAAAATAAATACACAATTTTTATTACCAAATTCCGGTTAATTTTGGGTGCCCCCTTATATATGAAATATCAAATCATTTATAATGTATGTCCACCAATGCTTTCTAGAAATTATTCTAAATTAAAAGTATAATGATTATTATTGATTTTATTAAAGTGTTTTACTATTTTTTATTAAAGTAAAATTAAAAGTGAATAGTGTATTTCGTATTTATATTGAATGACAATCAAATGGTGAATGCTAAATAACAGACATCAAATTTTCATAGAATTTACATTAATGATCTTTAATAGGAAATGTAGCTCAATAAATATGCTAGTCATATAAAAATATTGAATATTGTAAGATGATGCTATCATGCATTAGAATCTTACTATTTTTGAATTTGATATTTATATGCAAAGGACTTTTAACATTACATTGGAATACTAACTGGGTAGCTTACTGTTCCTGGTAAGCAATAAATACTGATTTTGTAATAACTGATTGGCTAATTATTTTAATGTAATGTCAAAAATAATAAGTATAGATTATTGGCAATTTAATTGGCTGGTTTATTTAAATTCATTTTAGTAAGCATTATTTCTAGTTTAGCAGTATGCACATTTCGATATATAGAATACAGAAACAACATAACCATATTAAAATAAATTAAAACTTACAAAAATTGAGGTTCATTTAGTTTGTGTGTGTGTGTGTGTGTGTGTCAGGATAAATTTGTTATTATAACATTTTATTAATTAATTTTTTAATTTCAACATGATTTTTTAAAATGACTGTATGTTGTTTATAATTATTTATCATTGTTAATAGAAAAAAATGAAGAAAAACTTGTTCATTGTGTATTTTTGCAAGCAATTGCTGCTAATTTATTGAAGAATAAATTATTTTTAATATCACAGTAATTTTAATTTTAAATCTTTATCATTATTTTTCATTTTTTTAAGACACTGAAAAACAAACTATTTTTTAAAAATATATTAATAGTATTGGCAATTATAGAAGTCAGCAACTGAACTAAAAAAAGAAAGAGAGGCAGTTGTAAAGTTTGCTTTTAAAAAAATAAATAGTAAAGGAAAATTGTTTTAAAAAATTCTAAGATTTTATTTTTGTTTACAATGCATATTGTGATTTATGCTATAGTAACATACAATATTTCATAGTTTAATCAAAAAAAATTTATATTATTTCACTCAGATTTTCATTTCAGCTCCATAATTATTTAGCATTAATTATGTGGGATACCATTTATTAAAAAGTTGAAGAGTTAAGAACTCTGTAAATATAATTAAGTCATCATATTTTAGGAAGTATTTTATGAGATAAATTTTTATTGCTTTTTTTTTACACAATAAATTTTTGCAAATATTAAGTCACAGGTGAACTAACTATTAATTAATTGCCATGTAGAAATTTAAGTATACAATCACATGATCAAATGTTTTTTTGTACCTATGGACTTTTTAAGTAAAATAGAAATTGGTATTTGACCTGCTTTCAGATTTACTTTATGTAACATTGATAAATTTGCTTTGAATAATTCACTATAAAGCAAGGGTCTTTCCAGATCTCATTGTAGATGAATTATAATGGAAATTCAGTAATTACTGGGTTAGCTAACTTGTAAGTTTTATCTTTTTTGTTTGTTTGCTTGCTTGTTTTGACCTCTAGCTAGTAATAACTAGATTACCATTTATCAACCAATAATTGAGAGATTATCTATGTTGGCTAAGGATTGCTATTCTAATAACATTTTTAAGTTTAATTGAAATTGTCAATTACTTAAATTCAAACCCAAGTCATATGCATAGTATAGCAGACAAGTGAGCTGTTTACTATTCCATAATGTCCTCTAGTACATTATATATATCTATATATTGTTTCATAGATCAAATATCTTTGAATAGGGACAAAAATCTTTTATTTATATCACAGTCCAATATTTTAACCACGATACTCAATACAGAAATTGAGACATTTTATTTAATCAAAAATACATAGTTAATAATAACAATAAGTTTATTTGTCTTAACAATATGTTAAAATTATTTTTTATGATTAATTAAGAAATTGTATCGTAATTATTTAACCAGAAAAATGTGTAAGAGATGTACTTTTATTCAAATAAAACCATAATATAAAAAATTACTACTTGAAATTTAGTTTATATTTAACAACACGTCAAATAATTTTACTAAATAGAATTCTTCTAAGTATACTCTTCATTGGAAAATTCATCACTGTCAATACTCATGCATTGTTTTATGTAGGTATATTAATTGATAGGAAAAATTTTTTTTCATTTCTTTTTTTTTTTTGTTGTTATATCTTGTTGTTTACTTAAAGCATTGGTAGGTGATAAGGATAATAATGATTTAAGCCTCTGTGCATTTTAGTCTGATAGTAAAGTGACAAACTCACAAAGCTTAGCTTACCGTTTATGATGCTCAAATATCATACGATCTCCCGCATGACTAATTTTTTTTTTTCCAAAAGAAACTGATATACATTAATTATAATTTGTTTTATTTTTTTAATTTAAAGATGTTTGATGTATATCCATTCGTTTGAGTGTGGTTGTATGCTTTCTGCTATCTCTTTAAAGAATTGATATTTGAATAATGTATTTATTATTTTTTGTTATATATTTGCCATTAAATGTCATGTTTTTTGTTTGTTCGCTAAAAAGGATCTATTTTCAATAGACCTAACCGAAAAATATTTTATTTTGGCATATAATGAGATGTGTCAAATTATATATTATTTATAATATATATATTTGTAATGTTGTTTTTTTATTTGTGCTTAGTTATATGTTACTAATCCTTTACTACTATTTGTTTTGCTTTCTGTTATTGGTTTTATTTTTAATATTATTTATTGTTTATGCCAAAATTCTTTGGCTTCTTGTTTTTGCTCTAAATTCATTTCGTCTAGTCATTTATTTGCTTTTGATTGTAACTGTGCCTTGTTCTACAGGTAAAATAACGGGTCTTGCATCTGGGAAGAAGTATTTCAACAGAAAAAGTGACCCTGACTGGCTTTGACCAGCTTCTTGAATCTTCATTCTAAAAAGTAATTTTATGATCATTGTCACTAACCATCTGCATTTTATTGCTTTGTTTTTTGTTACTTACTAATCTTGTAAAATGTATACTCATTTTTTATAATTAATTTTGTATTTTTTTTATAAATTTAGTTGCATTTATAAATAACATTACATATGAAAATAATTATTTATAAATTTATAGTCATGTTTATATGTGCAAGGATTACCTTTGAAACTGCAGATAAATAAACACGTAGGTTAATGAGTGAACTCCGAAAAGGAAATCTTAGATTTATCTCTGTTGCCTATCTCCTATTATTATCAAGTAGTTGTTTACAAGAGAAATGAACATAAATGGGCATCATATCAATGTATATGAGCAATCTATGGTTACTGGATTTTTCTCTAAATTTAAGATCAAAATTATACCAGAGCCTTTTTTTAGATGCCTGATCATTGCTTAACTAAGCCATTTGTGTTTGTTTTTTTGTTTGTTTTTAAGAACAAACCATATTTTTATATATGTATGTTTTACATTTTTATGATAAACAAAAGTAAATTTTATCTTTTACATCAAAGAGACTTTAAAGTTTTTTGGTTAATGATTGATGATCAAAGGCAGAAAAATATTAAGAATTATGTGGAGCATAATCAGAATATATGAATATTGAACAAAAGGTAAAAAGTCAATTGATATAAAAAAATGATCATATGCTTTGCAATAAAAAGTACAAATGTTGGATATACAACTGTAGGATTCATTATAAAAGCAAACTAAAAAAATAATGTAAAAATAATGGTAAATCAGAATACTTCAATTAATTTTTCACTTGAATGGAAATAAGATTATTTGTGTTTACGCTATAAAAATTTCTCATTTTCATAAAGAAATAGAAAACTTTTATGTAGATGTAAAGAATTTTTTTGAACAGATTCAACACATTTTGAAATTGACAAAAGAAAGTTTAATGGCGGAATTGTAAACTATTTGAAAGATGAAAATAGACTTGTTGAATTTGTGAGAACAAAAACCTATGTTATATATATATTTTTTTGAAAAAAAAAAAAGAATTAATGGAAATTAATCATGGAAATCACCCAAATGAAGTGATCCTCCGAGTTTGGTCCCATTAATTTTATCACCATCGTCATCAATCAAAGTCTCTCCAAATTCAATCCATTTTCTATGATCTCTAGCCTCTTTTCTCCACATCACCTCTGTACATTTTTTAATTTCATCCACCCATCTCACATGTGGTCTCTTACAATCTCTTGCAATCCAGTTTAAGATTTCAATTGTCCATCTATTATCATCCCTTCTAGAAATATATCCAACCCAACTCCTCTTCAATCTTTTAATTCTTTCAATGATGCCAATAACACCTGTTTGTTCTCTCACCCGTATATTGCATTTTTGATCTCTTCTTATTACTCCTAACATGTACATTTTCATACTTCTTTGAGTGATCTGAAGTCTCTGTATTGCTCTTCTATTAAGTGTCTAAGTCTCAGATCCATAAGTAAGAACTTGCAAAACATATTTATTAAAAACCTTCCTTTTTAAACATATAGGCATATTTCCTTTTCTACCAAAAGCACTCCAATTAAATTTAATTCTATGATTAATTTCGTCAATTATCTTTCCATCAGCAGTAATAATCTGACCAAAGTATTTATAGTTGTTAACTGCTTCTAACTCATCATAATCAATTTTTATTTTCATCTTTTGAGAAAATCCATTAAATGTTACTTTAGTCTTTTTAATATTTATCTTTAGTCCTATTTTCTTACTTTCATCTGATAATAACATTTCCTGAAGCTTTGAAGCATTTTTTTGCAAAAACAAGTACATCATTTGCAAAATCAAAATGATTTGAATAATCTCCATTTACTTTTACTCCTTTAGCTTCTTGTTTTAATTCACAAAATATTTCTTGCAGCATTTGTGTAAAAAGTTTTGAAGCTATGGAGTCATCCTGTCTTACAGCCTTCTCAATGTTAACTTTCCTAATATCATTACATAATCTAATTGTTGCTGTTGCATTTTTATAAATATTTTTCAGAATATGACTAGCATGAGTATATATCTTGATGATTCAATGCTTTAATCACTGAAGAAATGCCTTTTCATAATCTACAAATAATGGATTTATAGATTATGAAAGGCATTCTATTCTATGAGCATTTCTTCAGTGATTAAAGCATTGGGTCATCAAGGTATAGACTCAGGATATTGTCATATTTTGAAGAATATTTATAAAAATGCAACAGCAACAACTAGATATCTCCAAAACTTTTTACAGCAGTATTGCAAGAAATACTTTGTGGATTAAAGTGGGGAGCTAAAGAAGTAAAAGTAAATGGAGATTATTTTAAATTATTAAAAAACATTAAACGTAATTTACATTTGAATTACATTAAAAGGGTCTTATTAAAAAGATATCTGGAATTGTGAAAAAGAGTACCAAAGGAATTAAAAGTAACATAGGAAATATATATGAAATGCAAGAAAGCTCTAGAAAAGAATAAAAATCTCAAATAAAATGGCATCCTTGTTATTGGAAGAAAAATTATTTCAGCAATCAAAAGAAAAGATTGCATTATTACTAAAAACAGGAATCCATTAATGAAGAGTGTCGATGAATCTACAAAAAACTATATAATAATAAAAAGAACATGACAGCAATAACATAGCATATGTTTTATATTTAGTAGAATCATTACAAATTATATACAGGCATTTTGGTTTTGCACTAATTAAAAAAGTAAAAATATTTAAAAATAGTTTTAACACAGATAAACTTTTAAAAAAATGAGTTAAAATTTTCAATCAGATTTATGATTTTTTTAAGCAACCTTCCCACAATTAATTTTGCTATTCATCCAATATGTACTAGAAAATGGTTATTTAGTTATATTTAGCTAGATGATAAAACATTAATGTAAATGGACCAAATTTACATCTTCAAGCAATATGCGAGTCTGTTAATGCCCATTCTTTCCACTGTTCTTTTATATGTGATTGTTGAGTAAGCATTAACTTGTAATATGATATTTAACATACTATTTTATTTTTATAACAATTGTAAATTACCCACAAATTTTAAGAGAAGTTACAAAGAGTACCAATAAATTTGAGTGGTCATTTGTAATAGATTTATACAATGGAGTTTTATATAATTAATGTAATTAATTCCAAAGGATCTTTACTAAGGTCTCTTAGTTCACTGGTACATTGAAATTCATGTATTTAGGAATAATTCATTTCAGATCTACTCTGTAGGATAAAATTACCATATCACACTTTCATTTAAACAATAAAAATATAATATAAAATCAAAAATATAAGTGAAAAATTATATAAAGAATTAATTTACTGTATTCAACTTTTATGTACAACACTAACAATCAAAATTGAACTTTTAAAAAACATTTTAATAAATGTTATATTTTTGCCATCATCTGTCATTTGCCTTTCCTTAATCCACATTAATAAATTTCCATCTGTTCCTTGTTAATTCTCTTTTATACCCTATGCATTTTTTGTCTTTATTTTCTATAAAAGCATTTTATGTTTAGAACTTAAATCTCAGATTACTACTTTCTTGCATAAAAATCATTTATTTTTGGACATTCATGTTAATTCTAAAGTTTTATTCTGACTCATCATTAAAATTATTGTACAGTATATACATAGAATAATTTAAAAAAAAAAATACTTTTAGCATTTTCTCTACTAAAAATATAAATAAATAGATAAGAGAATTGAATTATTAGCAAAATTTATAAAATGTTAGAAATATGTCAGACAAACATGTCAAAAACTAGTGGGAATTTTTTTTTCAATTTTTAAAATTATTGTATTACTTCAAACATAAGATGCACTTTTTTTTCAAAATTTTGGACTTGTAAAAGATGGATGTGTCTTAAATTTGGAATGAAAATTTTTAGCATTTTATTTCTGCAGATCTTTGCTTTATGTTATACATGTGCATATCCTTGTGTAGAATAATGCGATACATCTTTTTTAATCAAAAGAAAAAATATTTAACATTGAATATCAATATTTTTTTGGATTAATTTCATAAATAGATTTAGCTCTCTCTCAAATTGCTACTTTTAATATTATTTTTCCAATTTTATCAAGAAAGTTATACTGAATAATCTTCAGATTTTTTTTACAACTAATAAATCAATATAACAGTGAAATAAGAACCTGCTTTCCAAGGTGCTGATTAGTTGTTTATTCTTCTCTACACAAGAGAGTACTTGTTAATGATTTTGACAATTCTGATATCTTCATTTTGGTTTTCAAAATAAAAACATATGTTTTAGAATCTGTTACCATTATTTTATTGAGAACTACTGAATGACCTATATTAATAAATCAGTATTTAAATTTATACAAATCAGAAAAAAACCTGCCTTCCAAAGTGCTGATTAGTTGTTTCTTGTTCTCTATACAAGAGAGTGCCTGTCAACAATTTTGACAGTTCCGATATCTTTATTTTGATTTTAAAAGTGAAAACATATGTTTTAGAATCTTTTTTTACACATTTATAATTTTTTTCAGAAAATATTATAGTAATTATTTTAGAAGAATGATTCCGATTTTAATAGAAAATTTTACTTTCACATGAAAGCAAATTGACAAAGAAATTATAATGATCAGCTGCAATTTATAATTGGATAACAAACATGTTTTGTGTTTGTTCTTATAGATTATTTTTATTAATTATAAATAGACATTTATTTCTAAAAAAAACTTTCATTTACTTTAATTATCTAACCGATTATTAATTTGAATTTTAGAAAAGATTTTAATCAAAAGAAAAAAGATTTACTGATAATTAATACCATATTTTAAAATCTTTTTTTTTTTTTGAAAAAAAAAAACATTATGGTATTTACACTAAAAAAGGCTTTGTAATTCAAATAATATATTTATAATAAGAATACAAATTTTAACAGATATTATCAATTAAATGAATTTGTTTGTGCCATCAACTTTTATCACAGCAGGTTAAATATGAATATTTTAATATATTATTTCTGTGAAAGTTGTATTTCCCATAGTATTATGGTCATTAATCTACACTATGTAGAATTGCATGGCAGTTTTCATTTTGAGTTGGTTTTGCAGTCTTGGAAAGATATACTTGAAAAAATTATCTAAAAAAATCTTTCTTAAAATGTTGATTGCTAATGATTTAAATAGTCTGAAGATGATGTACTCTGTAGAAATAGCGAAGATGAAAATTCAAGTTCTGAAAATGAAGATGCAGAAAGTGAAAGTATATCTGAAGAAGATTCACAATAAATTAGTTTATTGTATTTATATTATTTTCTATTTAAGTAAATAAAAATATTTCTTATTTTTCAATAAAATCATTTTTATATTTTTTCCTAATTTTCTGAGTTTAAAATCCTACTGCATCTTAAATTTGGGTACATCTTATATTCGAAGTAATATGTTATTTGTTGATAAATATATTTTTATTATTTCTAATGTTTTTTAATAATAAATAAAATAATAATTGTATTTTACCTCAAATATTATTTGTATTTATTGATCTACCAATTTAATTTTTAGCATTATAACAAGAATTGTTTATATTTTTAAAACATAAGCTAAGCTTCTAGAGTAATCAGCTAGAATATACTCAGGATTAGAGAATGTTTAATTTCCAGCAGATCAGTGCAATATATTTAGTGATTGTTGTTCAGATGCATCTCTAGACACACAAGATTGATAGTATATCAGACAAAAAGAAAAGATCAATTATTCAATTTAATCGAAGATAAATATAGATAATTGAATTGAGAATTAGTTGAAAGATGATATGCTGTAAATAAATGTATTTATGATAATAGAAATGAGAAAATACACAGACTTGTGGAGTTTTCAGAAAAAGAAAAAAAATTCTATTATGAATTCTTTCTTTGAAAAAAGTTAAATGGAAATGGAAGCATCCAAATGAAGATCCCAGAGAATTGGATTATATTTTGATTAAGAGAAAATGTGTTACAAAATTGTAATGTTCTTAATAAATTAAACACAAGTGATTATCAATTAATGAGATGTAATTTACATGTTAATGGAAAACTGAAGAGACCAAAAATTATTAAGAAAAATAGTATTTATAATTGACATTCTTAACCTTCAGAATCATTTTAATGACTTTAAATTAGAACTTGCAAATCATTTTAAAATATTGACAGATTTAGAAGATCATTCAGATTTGAAGGAAATCAATAGTAAGGTAATTGTCACTCCATTAAGAACTTCTAAAAAGATTGCTGGTACAAAAAGCAAGCAATTGACCAGTAAAATTTTTGCTGAAACAAGATAATTTATAAAGAAAGGAAGAAATGTGAAAATATATAAAAATGATGCATTAAGAAAATATGAATATCTAGAGTTTTGTAAAATGATTTGAAAATGAGTAAAAGAAAATAAGAAAACATAATTGTGAATTAATAAAGAAAGCTATAGAGGAGAATAAACATCTCCAAAATATAAAAAACCAGCTTAATCTTGTTAGAAAACTTATTTCTGCAATAAACTTTTACTAAAAGGAGAGATGACATTATGAAATGTGTGGAAAAATTTTATCAAAGAATTATATAGTGTACCATTTATTTATATCTGGTACAAATATATTGGCATTTGGTAAGATATTTAAAAGCTAAGTAAATTTAAAGATCTTTTAACAGTTGCATTTTTAATTTTTTTTTTAGTTAGTATAATTTATTTTTTTTAAATGTACAATGAAAGCTAATTTTGTTGTTTCAAATTATTACTTTAATTAAAAATAAAAGTTAAAATTGGAAAGAATAAAAGACACATGATTACAGTCAAAGTTTTAAAGCTAATAAAGATGGCAAAAAGAATTTATATAAAAGGAGAATTTTGTAGTTGGAAAATACAAAATAAATGTACAAGATTATCGATTTGTATTTTATGATAAAACAAAGATAAAAATATGTACAGAAGTCTGAAAACTGGACCTCGAGTATAAAAACTAGAATACCAGTGTGATCAAGGCCTTGTCTGTTTTTTCTTTTGGCTGGTCCTGGATCACAAAAGATCCAGGACCACTGTATGCTGAAATAATTCATCATGCAGGAGTAGACCAAAGCTTTTGCCAACATCGTTCATCATGAAGACGTCAACCCCAAAAAAGCTTTCATGACTAGCCTTAGGACAGACCAAAACAAGTTAAAAACCAATGGCCATGAGCTCATTCTACTTCTCATGAAAAAACCATGCATGGTAATCAACAATCTATGTAAATTTGCTAAACTTACCAGTAAACTAAGATTAATTATTCCCAATTGTGATTAAATTAAGTGTTTGCAAACCATTCTCAAATAGAAGCTTATAATATAATCCCGATAGAGACATAATTTTTCTTATTCAAGAGACTTTCATTTATGGTCTAAGAAATCAAAGTATAATATGAACTGTAGCAATTAATTGATCAACATTATTATCTGGATTAGCATGTAGATGATTTCCAATTTTATTTGATAATTTACCTGTTAAATTTCTTAATTTGTTAGAATAAAATATTTCTAATAGCAACTTTTCATTGTGCATTATTAATGTTAATTATTAAACTTATTAATATTAGTTAATTGTGTGATAAATGTGTAAATTACCTTTGCCAATATGCTTATTTATTAATTAAGCCCAGGAGAAATATTTTCTGAAAATAAAGTTACAGGAAATCATAATGCCAATCTTTTTAATTACTTGAATCAAAATTATGGGATAGGAGGATGTGATGTACTGTAGCTTCTCCTTAAACGAAATCAAGAATCTCTCAGCAATTATCTCCAGAGAAACCTGTTAGCTACTTTATTTTACATTCCCCAGTCTAAGTTTTCTCACATTCTGCTCCATCCCATTTCCACAGCATAATCTTTGTCAACTCTATGGTCTTTATATCTAAATCCCCCTTATCTTTTCCCAAACCCAACATAAAAACCAATAATCCACTTTCTGTATAATCACTTTTTTCACATTTATTTTTCCATAAGTTCATTATATATGTGTCCTTTCTGTTTTCAAGCATTTACATTCAATTAACAGATGCCTAAAATTTTCTATTCCTTCCTTACATAATTTACAGACTAAATCACCCATATTTTTCCATTTACGTGTATATTCTCATTGCTAAAGATCCTGTTTGAGCCTTAAACAATAAACTACTTTCCTTACTATTATCATATATTAACTCACCCCTAATATTCTGTTTTTTTTTTCTATATAAATTTAAACTCTTTTTACTCTCCATACTAGTTCTCCATCTCTCTTAACTCTCTATTCTTTATTAATAAATATATTCTTTTATCCCATTCCTTACCACTATTACACTCAACAATCATTCCATCTTTTTGTACAAATATACTGATGTAAATTCTTTATCCAAATGTTTTGCATACCGCATTACCTTTCTCACCCATCTTGTTGCCTGCCCTTTACTCATAACCCAATTAAATACTATTTTGGCTATTCTTTTATTATCCATAAACTGCAATCTACCAAACATTTTCATTTTACTTTTTGCATCTCCATACATCTATTGACTATGGCGCCCTCTATAAATTAAAACTAATTTCGTCGGCAATTCCAAATATAATATTAAGTAATCTTAAGCTGAGTTAATCAGGAAATATAGCTGTTTTTTTTTAGAAATATGAATGAAATATTTTTCTTCTTCATAGCTTGATTAACTCATATTCTAGTGTGTAATTGAAGGCCTATCAAAATGTTAAAATAGTAATAAAGAACAAGAAAACAAAGTATCACCTATGATTACTACATCTTAAACCATCAAACATCGCATGATCACCATCTCTATACTAGCACATAATTTATTGTAAACAAAGACAAAACTCCCCATACAGTAGTGCCACTCTGTGCCAAACAGAGTAAGTAATCAATGAATGCCAGAAGGCTTGTGCATAAAATCCCTATCTAGTGCCTACTCATCCAATATCCCCAGACTAGTTTCTGGCTTATGGCCATCATCAATGAGGAGCCTTGGATCTGAGAGCACTGTACCTAGATCTTAGGATCTAATGCAACCCTCCAGCAGCCACCTTTTAATTCTACTTTACTACAAAACTATGAGAATGAAATTGAAAACATTGTTAATATCTTCAATCTAAGCTCAATAGCTTATATAGTCATATGGGTCTGAACTCAATTCAGCACCCATACATTTTGGTGTCTTTGGCTCTAAAACAACCACAGCCACCACCATCCTATTAGGCAGGATTGGTGTTAAACCATCAAACATCACATGATCACCATCTCTATACTAGCACATAATTTGTTGTAAACAAAGGCAAAACTCCCCATACAGTAGTGCCACCCTGTGCCAAGAAGAGTAATCAATGGATGCCAGAAGGCTTGTGCATAAAATCCCTATCTAGTGCCTACTCATCCAATATCCCCAGACTAGTTTCTGGCTTGTGGCCATCATCAGTGAGGAGCCTTGGATCTGAGAGCATTGCACCTCGATCTTAAGATCTAATGCAACCCTCCAGCAGCCACCTTTTAACTCTACTTTACTACAAAACTATGAGAATGAAATTGAAAACATTGTTAATATCTTCAATCTAGGCTCAATACCTTATATAGTCATATGGGTCTGAACTCAATTCAGCACCCATACAATTTGGTGTCTTTGGCTCTAAAACAACCATAGCCACCACTATCCTATTAGGCAGGATTGGTGTTAAACCATCAAACATCACATGATCACCATCTCTATACTAGCACATAATTTGTTGTAAACAAAGGCATCCATTGATTACTCTGTTTGGCACAGGGTGGCACTACTGTATGGGGAGTTTTGCCGTTGTTTACAACAAATGTGCTAGTATAGAAATGGTGATCATGTGATGTTTGATGGTTTAACACCAATCCTGCCTAATAGGATAGTGGTGGCTATGGTTGTTTTAGAGCCAAAGACACCAAAATGTATGGGTGCTGAATTGAGTTCACACCCATATGACTATATAAGCTATTGAGCTTAGATTGAAGATATTAACAATGTTTTCAATTTCATTCTCATAGTTTTGTAGTAAAGTAGAGTTAAAAGGTGGCTGCTGGAGGGTTGCATTAGATCCTAAGATCTAGGTGCAGTGCTCTCAGATCCAAGGCTCCTCACTGATGATGGCCACAAGCCAGAAACTAGTCTGGGGATATTGGATGAGTAGGCACTAGATAGGGATTTTATGCACAAGCCTTCTGCATCCATTGATTACTCTGTTTGGCACAGGGTGGCACTACTGTATGGGGAGTTTTGCCTTTGTTTACAATTACATCTTCTGAATTGTTCAGCATTTTAAATGAAAAAATAAAGCGTACAATTAAATCTATGAAGAAAGGAAAAGCTCCAGGAAATGATGGAATTATAATCAATATCTTAAAAGTAGTAGATGAAGAAATAGAAAAAATTATTGGCAAAGTTATATGCCAAATGTCTGTATAATAAAGATCTACCAGATGAAAAATAGTAATATAGATATTTAAAAGAGATAATTAATATGATTTTAGAAATTTTTAGGTCATTCAATCTTCCATCAGCTTTACACAAAAGTTTCACCAAGATAATTACAATTTGCCTAAAGTGAATGTTGTATTTTAATTAAACAAACAAGCTTGGTGTTTGTCCAAAGGTTTGTGATGATGTTGGACTATTTTCATAATCTAATATTGAATATTGTATGTCTTTAAAAAAATTCAAACTTTATTTAAACTTTAAAACAGGCAAAACTCACTATACATATTGCCACACACAGCAAGCTAGAGTAATCAATGGATGCCAGAAGGCTTGTGCATAAAATCCCCATCTAGTACCTACTCATCCAATATCCCCAGACTAGTTTATGGCTTATGGCCTTCGTCAGTGAGGAGCCTTGGATCTGTTAAAACAGTTATACACAAGCATAAGAAGTGGTGGTCATGTGATGTTTATTGGCTTATTTAAACTTTCTAAACACATTCAACTGTTAGTAATAGCATACACGTTAGTATGGTAATTGAACTGGAACCTTTAAATTTATGAAAATTGAATTCAAGATAACATAACTCATTTGGTTAGAGCATTACCTTAAATTCAGTATTCACAAATTTTTAAATCCAGATACAATTTTCGTGCTACTCTTGTCACTGGTCAGCAACATTTAAAAAGAGAGGCAGGATAATATCACTTAAAATATATTAAATACTAACCTGTATGCTATTACTAATAGTTGAAGTTATTTGGAAAATTTAAATAAAGTTTTGACTATATCCATGTATTGAATGAAGATATAGAAAGAACCAACAAATATGAGTTGCAATTATGCTTTGAATTCTATAGATTGTGGAAAGATATTTGGTCATCAAGGTATAACACCAGAATATTGTCATTTTCTGAAGAGTATTTATTAAAAGGCAACAACAATGGTTAGATAACGTAATAGTATTAAGATTAATATTGAGGATGTATAACAAGGTTATTCCACATTTCCAGAACTTTTTACAATAATTTAACAAGAAATATTTTGTGATCAAAATGAGAAGGTAAGATAGTAAAAAGTAAAATACAGATTATTTAAGTCATCTAGATTTTGCAGATAATATGGTATTTTTTCAAATAATACTCCAGGAAATATTGTATGAGTTATCAAATCAAAATAGGACTAAAGATAAATGCTAAAAAGACTAAAATAATATTTAATGGATTTTCTTGGAAGAAAATTAAGATTGATAATGATGAATTAGAAGAAGTTAACTATAAATACTTTGCTCAGATAATTAGTACAAGTGGAAACATAGTAGATTAAATTAATCATGGAATTAAACTATATATGTGCTAGATTCACATAGCTAACTTGTTCAGCAAGGTTAGTTATAGTTTTACATATTTTTAATAACATCTACATAAAAAATGTCTGTTACTGGAGAATATTTGCTTAGTGAGTGGATGAGAAAGAAAGTTGGAACACAGAGAGATAGATTTAATTTGATTTGGAAAGATTAAATAAAAATATTGCTAACATTTGGAAATGATTTGATAAGTCGACATTTTAAATATAAAAGAAAAAAAAAAAATTTGTGTGTTTACTGCAAGGAGGTTTTTTAGTTTGATTTTAGGAGTTTTGCTATTTAAAAAAATTTCAATTTAAGTAAGAGAGTGATTTATTTTAGAGAGTAATGTTTGAGGTGTAAGCTTAGGGGAGCACATGTTTATCAGTAGCCATGTAAAAAAAAGTTTATTTTTCCTTTTGTATTAAGAGGTTTGAAATGGGGTAGAAAAATTATAAATTTAAATATAGAGTAGAAAAATAGAAAAATAATGAAATATGGATTGCCTTTGTATCCTATGATGGTCAGAAGGAAATTCATCGTGCTTTAGTGTGAAAAGATTTTCCATTTGAAATTTTTAAATAAGACTAGGAAGGATGTAAAAGGGATATGGTTGTGTAGATCATGTATAAAGTGATAAAAGAGATGAAAAATAGTTTTTAAATGTAGATAATTTAAAGAGAAAGTCGGGTGAAATGGAGGAAAATGTAGATAAGAACAATAGAATGGAATATATGTTTAAAGGAATGACAAGAGATATGGAGACAAAATAAGTAAGATAGAGGAAGAGGTAAAAGATGTAAAAGAAAAATTAAAAGCATTATAGGACGTGTGAGCAGATCAAGAAATTAATGAATAGAAATGATAAGGAAGAAGTAAATGAAGTCCCGAAAGTGGAAGAGAATGTTACGGATGAAGTAGGTAAAGTAAACTGTGAGAAAGTCTCGGTATGGGGACATATTAATTAAAGGATGTGGTGATGTAATTAAAAGGGAAATTAGATATGTAGGAGTATGTTTGCCCTAGAGCTAGAATTAGGAATATTGTAAATATGGTAAAGAAACAGGGGATTAGAGATGTTTATGTTATGATAGGGATAAATAATTTGTCAGAACCATCGGAGAGAGAGTAATGGATGAGTACAAAGAATTGTTTAGTTGTTTGAATAAGGCTAAAGGAAGAGTAGGAATAGTTGCATTGCTACCAAGATTCAACAATAGGTATGTGTTAGATAGGACATGTTCTATAAATGAGAGATTGAAAAAAAATATGCGAGAGAAATAACATTGTTTGTGGGTGTGTGGGATTTTTTTATTAGTAAGAGGGAATTATATAGTAAAGATGGACTGCACTTAGCAAAACAAGGAAGTGAAGCATTAAGGGATTTGATTTGTGAAAAGTATTACAGTTCGGGAAACTTATAAAGGGGGTAGAGTTTTAAATTACACTATTGTCAAAAATAAGGTTAAAAATGAATGAGGTATAAGAAATAAACAAAGGGTGACTGATTTAGATATAAACGTAGATTTGAAGAGGGAATGGGTCTATAAAACTAATGATAAACAAGAAAAAATATTTATAAAAGGGTAGAAAGAAAGGAAGAAATTGTTAAAATTGAATCTTTGAATATGCAAGATGGTAGAAGACCAAAAAAGTAATTGGAATTAAACAAAGCAGTTAAAAACAAAGTGATTGAGGTATTAACAATAATGGAAGTACATCTAAAAGAAGAAGAAGACTTTACACTAAAAGATTTGGTGTGGCAGAATATACATAGAAAAGAAAATAAGGTAGTGGTGTAGGAGTTATGTCAAAAAAATATTTAAATACTGTAGAGTGTCAAGAATATTTGTAGTTTGAGATAAGGTTAGGAAGACAAGAGTGAATGGTGGTTAAAGTGTATATGATCACTAGAGATAGTCAAGCTATAATGGAGTAGAACAGTAGCATATATAACTGTCTATTTAAGGATATGCAGAGTTTCAAAAAAAAAAGGGGGGGGAGAAAATAATAGTTATATGGAATATAAATGGCATATTGAAAAAAATGATGATATGGATAACAAGAAGGGACAGCTTTTGAAAATTTTTTGTCAGAGAGTGAATTTGAGTGTTGGAAATTTATCAAATATTTATGAGAGGCAATATACATAGTCTAGAAATAATATATTTCACACAAGAGATTATGTATTATTAGAGAAAGGAAATGAATCAAATATGGAAACTGAAAGTGTTTGATAATGAAGAGCGAGTATGTAATAGTGATTATAATTTTTTTATAATAGAAATGGTTAGTAATGTGATGGAAAATAATAATGAAAGTAGAAAGGATAGTGAAAGATGTGGATGGAGAATGAATGATAAGAATAAGTTAGAAGAATATAAATAAAAGTAGAAGAAATCATGAAAGACTTTGTTGGGTATGAATATAAGGACTAGTGTGATGAAGTAAAACAAGTGGCAAATAGGAGGATCGCATGCAGAAAATATAAATGTGCTATTAAAAACAAAGAAAGTGAAAAAGATGCTAATATTAAATGGGAAAACTTTTAAAAATGAAGTTGGCTAAAATAGATAATGGTAGAGAGAGAATGATATTAAATAGTAAATTATTGGAGGATATTAATAAAAGTTTAAGAGACGGATGTAAAAAAAATTGGAAATATATTAAAACAAGGAATATAGGGAAGAGAGAAATAGTATTATTAAATGGTGAGGAAAATGAGTGTAGCTCTAGAGAAGAATTAGGGGTAATCTCAAATAAGTATGTAATGGATATAGAAAGGATGTTATATGTGAAGGACAGAGTATTAACAAACATAAAAGGATTAGTAATGGAAATATTAGTTTTACAGAAAATGAATCGAATGAGGTGAAGCTGAAAAGTGGAAAGGCAAGAGGTTTAAAAGCATGGGCAGTAGACATAGTGATGAATTTGAGAAATAGAACAAAATCAAATCTATTATCATGGTTTAATAAAATGGCATAGAAGACAGAATTTCCAGATTGCTGGAATAATACAAAAATAAGGCTATTATTTAAAGGAAAAGGTAAGGACCACAGAAAGATAAACAATTATAGACTAGCAATAACATTAATGTTATATAAAGTTTTTGCATATACGGTGGCTGGAAGGGTGATTAAATGGATGGAAGAAAATAATATAGTGAGAGAAATGGAAGGAGATTTTAGAATGGATGGGCATATGGAAGATAATTTATTTGTAGTCACACAACTTATGAGTAGGAATACAGGTAGACGGTTATATATGGTCTTTATAAATATAGAGAAGGCATATGATAGAATAAATAGAATAGATTATGGGTAAGTTTTAGTAAATTTGAGAATGGAGCTTTAGTGGATTTTATTAAGAGATTGTATGAAAAATAATTACTATACATATTTATTAGTTAGGAAATATAGAATCAGTTAGAGTTAAAAGTGGGATGGAACTAAGGCAAGAATGCCCTATATCACTAATTTTCTTTTTGTTATATTTGAGAGAAATGGAAAGAGCAATAGAAAGTCTAAGAAGAGGGGTAGAGATACAAATAATAGATAACAAGGGAGGGTATACATTATCAAATCTTTTATTTGCTGATATGTTCTTGTACACAGAAAGTAGGGAAGATATGGAAGTTATGCTGAAGTACAATGGTGGGTAAAGAGTTGGAGATTAAATTTGGTGAAGAAAAATCAAAAGCAATATTGATAAATGCTGTGGAAAGAGAAGAGAAAGAATTTTTATTGGGAGATATAATGTTAAATGTGGTGAATATATATAATTATTTGGGAATCATCTTAAATAATCAGAGAAATTGCTTGGATGAATGGGAGAAAAAATTGATAAATGAAGCAAACAAGTGAAGGGACTGATAAATTAACTATGTTTTTATTTAATAAATATGATGTAGCAAGAATTGTATGAAAGGGTCGCAACAGCAGGGTTAACTTATAGTAATGATGTATTGTGTGTTAGTAAAGTTGTGTTAGATTACTTAGAAAAAGTACCGAGAGAAGTAGGAAGACATGCATTAGATGCAGATATGTTGATGGCAAAGGAGGCAATTCAATAAGAAATGGGACAGTTAACTTTTTATATGAGAGGTGCAAAATGAAAATGTTTGGTAGATTGCAGTTCATAGATAGTAAGAGAATAGCCAAAGTAGTATTTTAATTAATTACAATTTAAAGGACAGGCAACAAGATCGGTGAGAAAGGTAGCACAGTATGCAGAAGATTTGGATAAAGTCTTTATGGCAGTATACTTGTACAAAAGGTGGGATGATTGTGTTAGAAAGATTGTTGAGTGTTATAGTGGACAGAAATGGGATAGAAGAATAGATGCATTAATAAAAATAGGTAGTTGGAGGGTTGGAGAACTAGTATAGAGAGTAAAAATAATTTAAATATATATAGAAGTAAACAATATTGGTTATGAGTTAATTCACAATAATAGTAAGAAAGTAGTTTACTGTTTAAGACTCGAACAAGATCATGAGAAACAAGGGAATATACATATAAATGGAGAAATATGGGTGATTTAATCTGCAAGTTATGTGAGGAAGGCAAGGAAAATATTAGGCATCTGCTAATTAAATGTAAATGCTTTCAAGCAGAAAGGATACAAATAATAAATAAATATTAACAAAGTAATTATTCAAAAAGTGGGTTCTTGGTTTTTAAGCTGGGTTTGGAAAAAGATAATGGGGGAGCTAGATATAAAGGCTGTAGAGTGGAGATGTTGTGGAAAAGGGATGGAGCAGGATAAAGAATATGGCAAAAACTTAGGATGTGGAATGGAAAGGGAAGGGGAGGTGGCTAACAGGTTTTTCTAGTCATAATGGCTGAGAGATTTCTGACTCGATAAATGAGAAGCCATAGCACATTACATCACTGTATTGGATGTTTTGTTTTTTTTTTAAATAGATCTATTCTGGTGATAGATATTACATACTCATAATGCTAGCCATATGCAAGTTTGGCAAATATTTGAGTCATTTATATATATATATAAGTCTTTTGATTGCTGAATTTTGAACGTTTGAATATTAAAGCTGAATATTTTATGTTCTGTCCCATTTATATTTAGGTTGATAGTTTGGAATTCCATCAGCATGAACTTGATTCTGATATACATTTTTGGTTTGGGTTTTTTTTCATATGAATCTTTTTTAGTTTTGATGACTTAAATTATGTTAGTTTTATATATGTCTATTTACGTCTTTAATATTTTTTTTTAATAATTGTGAAAATATATATTTATTTTAATAGCAATTTAACTTGGTTAAGAGTTGCATAAAGTATTAAACCCATTTTAAGAGGGGCAGAGGTCCTAATATTTTGAATTAAATTTTCTCCTTTTTTTTACACTTTCTAAATCCTTTGTTGTTGCTGACTTTTTAAATTAATTTTGCAAATTATTCTGGATATTTTTCAGAATTTTATGAAGACTGCATAGCTTTATAAAGATATGTAATTGTGTCTGCTCTTGGTAATTTGGTTAAACTGAATTTTTATTTAAGAATGGATTTTTAGCATTAGCCATGTTTGGCAGACAATGAATTGTTGAATTTTTCTCTTTTGAATACTATCAAATGCATCTCTTCTGTAATAGATCGCTAAGAAAGTCTGACTTAGGTTAATAATAAAGCTTTATCCTCAAATATTATTGGTAATGATTTTGTTTTTTTATTTTAAAGGATCATTTATTTTTACTTTGAATTATCAAAGCCTACAATGGCTTTGTATTGATTTTGTGGTCTTGCTAGTGTCAAGATATTTTTCTTCTTAAGTTTATTAATATAGGGTATATGAGCACAGACTTTCACACCACCCACCTCTCTCCACTCTATCTAATAACACTGATACACCTAAACACATATATGCTGAAAAGATAAATAATCACCAATATACGTATTTCATGCTAAACCAGCAATCATCAGTTGGTCCAGACTATCATCTTTACACACATATATAGTATAAGTGCTCAGATATATATATTAAGATAGACTATCCTCATAGTTTTAATGGACAGGCTTCAATCCACTCCACACTCCAACTCTTCAACCGTCCATCCAATTGAAAATCTGATGATGGAATGCTCAAAGGCCACCCTGAGGCCGAGATTATTGTCACACCCATGTTGACCTAAGGTCAATCTGAAACCCACATGTACAGGACATAATCCATTTAATACATATGCAAGGATGGGCAGACATCTCTATAATGTAATAACTGAAACACAGGCTTGTTATATACCTGTGGCTATATATATGTAATATAGGGTATATGAGCACAGACTTTCACACCACCCACCTCTCTCCACTCTATCTAATAACACTGATACACCTAAACACATATATGCTGAAAAGATAAATAATCACCAATATACATATTTCATGCTAAACCAGCAATCATCAGTTGGTCCAGACTATCATCTTTACACACATATATAGTATAAGTGCTCAGATATATATTAAGATAGTATCAGTGTTATTAGATAGAGTGGAGAGAGATGGGTGGTGTGAAAGTCTGTGCTCATATACCCTATATTACATATATATATATAGCCACAGGTATATAACAAGCTTGTGTTTCAGTTATTACATTATAGAGATGTCTGCCCATCCTTGCATATGTATTAAATGGATTATGTCCTGTACATGTGGGTTTCAGATTGACCTTAGGTCAACATGGGTGTGACAATAATCTCGGCCTCAGGGTGGCCTTTGAGCATTCCATCATCAGATTTTCAATTGGATGGACGGTTGAAGAGTTGGAGTGTGGAGTGGATTGAAGCCTGTCCATTAAAACTATGAGGATAGTCTGGACCAACTGATGATTGCTGGTTTAGCATGAAATACGTATATTGGTGATTATTTATCTTTTCAGCATATATGTGTTTAGGTGTATCAGTGTTATTAGATAGAGTGGAGAGAGGTGGGTGGTGTGAAAGTCTGTGCTCATATACCCTATATTACATATATATATATATATAGCCACAGGTATATAACAAGCCTGTGTTTCAGTTATTAAGTTTTTTAAGTTTTTTGCTTTCTCATTTTTATAATTATATCAAAATAATTTTATATAAAATTTGTGAATTTTATTATTATTATTATTATTATTATTATTATTATTATTATTAATTATTATTATTATTATTAAACAATATTTATCAAAATCGCATGTTGAAAATTGATAATAAATTGAAAGTATGCTAGCCTTTCTCACATGCGCAATTATAACAGAGAAAGCCAATCAGATTTTAAACAGATATCTAATAAATAATCAAGCTTAGACACGAGACAGAGATTTTGATAGAAAAGGTTGATACCAACCTTTTCTAAACTTAACTTTTTATATATATAAGCCAGTCTTAAGCATCTTAGCCTGAAAGCTTTAAATATATAAACAAATACAATTATCATTCATTGTGTTATAAATATAATATATTACGGCACGAAATCTCAGATTTGCTATACCACAATTTTCATAGCAGCAACGTTTGTAAACAATATTTATCAAAATCGCATGTTGAAAATTGATAATAAATTGAAAGTATGCTAGCCTTTCTCACATGCGCAATTATAACAGAGAAAGCCAATCAGATTTTAAACAGATATCTAATAAATAATCAAGCTTAGACACGAAACAGAGATTTTGATAGAAAAGGTTGATACCAACCTTTTCTAAACTTAACTTTTATATATATAAGCCAGTCTTAAGCATCAAATGCGATTTTGATAAATATTGTTTACAAACATTGCTGCTATGAAAATTGCGGTATAGTAAATCTGAGATTTCGTACCGTAATATATTATATTTATAACACAATGAATGATAATTGTATTTGTTTATATATTTAAAGCTTTCAGGCTTAGATGCTTAAGACTGGCTTATATATATAAAAGTTAAGTTTAGAAAAGGTTGGTATCAACCTTTTCTATCAAAATCTCTGTCTCGTGTCTAAGCTTGATTATTTATTAGATATCTGTTTAAAATCTGATTGGCTTTCTCTGTTATAATTGCGCATGTGAGAAAGGCTAGCATACTTTCAATTTATTATCAATTTTCAACATGCGATTTAGATAAATATTGTTTACAAACGTTGCTGCTATGAAAATTGCGGTATAGTAAATCTGAGATTTCGTGCCGTAATATATTATATTTATAACACAATGAATGATAATTGTATTTGTTTATATATTTAAAGCTTTCAGGCTAAGATGCTTAAGACTGGCTTATATATATATAAAAGTTAAGTTTAGAAAAGGTTGGTATCAACCTTTTCTATCAAAATCTCTGTCTCGTGTCTAAGCTTGATTATTTATTAGATATCTGTTTAAAATCTGATTGGCTTTCTCTGTTATAATTGCGCATGTGAGAAAGGCTAGCATACTTTCAATTTATTATCAATTTTCAACATGCGATTTAGATAAATATTGTTTACAAACGTTGCTGCTATGAAAATTGCGGTATAGTAAATCTGAGATTTCGTGCCGTAATATATTATATTTATAACACAATGAATGATAATTGTATTTGTTTATATATTTAAAGCTTTCAGGCTAAGATGCTTAAGACTGGCTTATATATATAAAAGTTAAGTTTAGAAAAGGTTGGTATCAACCTTTTCTATCAAAATCTCTGTCTCGTGTCTAAGCTTGATTATTTATTAGATATCTGTTTAAAATCTGATTGGCTTTCTCTGTTATAATTACGCATGTGAGAAAGGCTAGCATACTTTCAATTTATTATCAATTTTCAACATGCGATTTTGATAAATATTGTTTACAAACATTGCTGCTATGAAAATTGCGGTATAGTAAATCTGAGATTTCGTGCCGTAATATATTATATTTATAACACAATGAATGATAATTGTATTTGTTTATATATTTAAAGCTTTCAGGCTTAGATGCTTAAGACTGGCTTATATATATAAAAGTTAAGTTTAGAAAAGATTGGTATCAACCTTTTCTATCAAAATCTCTGTCTCGTGTCTAAGCTTGATTATTTATTAGATATCTGTTTAAAATCTGATTGGCTTTCTCTGTTATAATTGCGCATGTGAGAAAGGCTAGCATACTTTCGATTTATTATTATTATTATTATGATGATGATGATGATGATGATGATGATGATGATGTTTCAACAATAGTAAACTTTATTGATCCTTTTAGTTACATAGTATTACAATGCCATAGCAAGATACATATTGAATCTTATTATTGTCAGTTCAATTTCAAGTGCTACCATATTCATTTTTTAAAAAGTACATATCTATATGGGTAATTTTACACGAGTGTATCTACTTTAGGAATGTTAATTAATCACATTATTGTCTTATAGGAGTAATTTCTGTATAAGTTCTTCATAAGATGAGTTGCAGTTCCCAACCAGAGCAGTGGGGCTTGCATTCATGACAAGAATTGAATTTATATTATAAATTTTATCTTTTGCTTTTCTACTGGCATATATACAAGCACTATATTGATTGTAATTATTTTTGAGTCAGTGTTATTATTAGAAGGTTTGAATCAATGTAAAGTATTTTGAAATTTTCAAAAGGACAATCTTGAGCAATTACTATTCCAGTTCCTGCAGATGGGGAGGATGAATCTCTGGAACATGCAGAGAAGCCCTGGTCCCTCAGGTAGGTAGCTGGATTTATTGCTGAGCCTGCATATATCTTTGTTTCTAATAATCCTGTTATATGGGCTTGGATTTGATTTATCCAATTTGTGACTTTGAAATTTTTATTGATTGCATTAAGTCCTCTGACATTTAAAACAGCAATTTTAAGTTTCATTAATAATTTTTTTTCCTTTGAGTTTAGGAATTCATGTCTTCCTACATAGCAGTTACTTATGACTTATAAAATATTATTATTAAAATAATGAATGAGTGAGATTCAATGAAGACATATGAATGCATAAGTAATTATTATCATATAACAATTTAATTAACATAAGAAGTTTATTTACATAGGATAATATAAATTAACATAGCACAGATTTCACGCGACTAATAATTTGTGTATAGATAGATGGTATGATTTATAATATATTACAGATATAGATTCACTGTAGTAAAGAGATTCCCAAGTGATAATTTACATATATAGGCAGTAGTTAACATATGTTATGAAAATGCAGCTTAATATGCTAATGGGAATTACTAATGAGATTTAATAGATTAATGCTGCTAATGCTATGACAGACCAAACAGAGATGAGGATCATTAATTTATGTGTATGTAGAAGAGACGTTATTTATATAATAACCTTCAAATCAAGGTTTACAATTGTGAAAGTGTTAGTAATAATCAAAAGAATGCTTTATAAAGATCACTATGTCACAACTTATAGAGATAATACAGGGCATACAAATAATAGAGAGAAATTGTGGTACTGACTGCAATGATAGCATTAGAATGGAATTCAGATCCATTTTCGGACTGAGAGACTTTATTTATAAAAGTCCCCCTGTATCTGTGACAGGGCAGTGTGTGGAAAAATGATTGGTAAGGATGCCATAGTACGGGCTTGTCTACGTTATCCCATGTAGAGCCTCAACAACCTAACATTGTCCTGAGATCGGTGCTACCAAACCTCATTCTGGGACGAGTTATATGAAGAATATTCAGGACTTCCGGAAAATAAATATGACAAAGCAAGATACAAGACTTTTAATGTTATCATGAGTAAGCAACACTAAATATGGTTCACACTTTTAATGCCTCTGATATATTAATTAAAACCCCAAATAAATTAATAATAATATCATGTGTAACGCCATGACGGAATATTAACCCATTCAGAAAGGTACATATATGACCTTGGCTAAATTAGAATGTCAAAAACAAAAAGCACAGAAAATGTTGCTCTTTCTATTTAACATGACCAAATATACTCATACGATAAAATAAATTATAAAACAAATTATAACGCTCAATGGCATGATAATCAAATGAGTAATTACTAAAATGAAATGATCATCACAATTTTTTTAAAGAACATAAAATGTATTTAAAATCAACAATGATAGACAGAGAAAATATGTTTTATAATATTCCATAATATGACGGTTTAATAGTCTGCCATTAAACCATATATTTAAATATTCAATCGAGCGAACCTTTCATTTAGTAAGAAATCTTACATTAAATATTTAAGCATCCCATAATATCGGAATGGTTGCTGAAATGATATAGATTTGCTAGGTTGAGTCATTAGCATATTAAATTAACTCAATAGAAAATACATAGTTTAAAATAAGATTAAAATAAGTTTGCCACATGAAAATAGAAAATATAATTAAAGCATGGAATTTATGAGGTAATGATAGATTAGATTGTATATATTGGAAAAAATTTTAAACTGGATTCCAAGAGATTGTAAAAGACCCAGAAAGAGATCACATGTGAGATGGATGGATGAAATAAGAAAGTATGCAGGGTTGATGTAGAGAAAAGAAGCTAAAGATAGGAAAAGATGGATTGAACTTGGAGAGACCTTCATCCTGCAGTGGATTGATACTGTTTGATGATGATGATAGATTAGAGATTTATAATTTTATGCTAATGTTTTACAGAAAGAGATTTATACATTTTAGAGAGAAAATCATTTAAAATTGATATAATTATGATAACTGAGATTATAGTCAATTATCAGATAAATATAAAGTTACATTCTGATTATAAATAATAATTACAGTAGAATGAGTAATATAAAGAGTTCATTTAGTAGCATAAACGGATTACCTTTCGATGACTTTGTGGCTATTCGGATTGACATATATGAAACTTAAACATGGAAAGCACAGTCAGCAATACTAAGTCAAATAAACTAATTGTGAGAATCTTTCAAGTGTCCTTTCATAGTTCAGATAAAGCAGTGATGGCATAGCAGACAGCATGAGGACGATCTAAAAGATCAGGAGAGGCCAACTTATTTCCTTTTCTCGGCAGTCATTTTTCATTTTGTCAAAAAATCAAGCAACATGGATTCATTTAGCAATGTCACTAAAACTTTTGTACTTCTCCCCAGTGCTTGAAATTTTGACAGTATTTATATGTTATCAAAACCTCCCACAAACTTCTCTACCTGAGACAACCACATATGCATTACCTAGCTTGATTTTGGCTGCTATAGTTCATTTTTTACCATTGAAAGATGTAAAACAGATAAGTTCTAGAATGTATTGTTCACATCTATTTCTGAGTTGAAAATAGATTTAAAATATATAACTTTCATTAACTTGCAAATACATTAACTAATATACGTTCTTTTGTCTTACGACATTTTAAATTACAATAGTTACTCTCCAGAACATTTTTTGATATTGCCTTAGCTTTACATTAATTATAAAACGAATGATATATAAAATTGTATACATATTTTATTACGTAAATAATATTAGTTTCCGTATCTGTAATCCATATGTGCACATACACATTTATCTGTAATGAAGGGAATTTAAGATTTCAGAAATAAATCTAATTAAAATTAATAATAAAATTGGTTAAATATAATCGTTTTATAAAACAGGGTGGAAGTCATGCATCTATATGGGTGTGTTTACATTCCCTGATGACCAAATAAATATACAAAATGGGTTCAAACCCTACTTTTAAGATTTCTAATGTCACCAGACAATGAAACAAAATATGTGCTACAGATTTTACCACTTTATATTTTCCTAATTTGAGGAACAAAAAACAAACAAATATAAAAAAGAATTTTGCTTCTATTCTTTAACGTTTTCATCCCAGGTGTCAAAGAAAACACATGGTTGGTGCCTGTCTCTGCATAACAAACTACAGTTTGTCTAGTCCCTAATACTCATGGTTTTATATTTTTTGTGTTATATTGCCTTTTATGGAATTACTAATTACATGTATCATAGTTGGGGTCTTCTATTTGATTTTCTCCTTTTTGAAAATATATCATCCCTCTTCATGCCTCATTCCATCATATCCCAAATCCCCTTTTACTCCTCTTTCCCTGGGTCACGAGGTATATATGGTTTAGTTGGCAAGCATTGTAAGTTCCTTTAACTACTACTCCTTCCCTTAAGAGGAAAGCATTTTCTCCATACTTTTTTTTAATTACATAGGGTCCTTTATACAAAGGTAAAAATTTGTGGAATTCTTGGTGTGTGACATTACTATGCTTAGGGATCTTAAGCCACACCTGATCCCCTTTGCAAAATTTATAATGAGATATCTTTTCTTTACTTGGATTCTTGCCATGTGGGCTAACTCTGCCAAGCATGTTGTTGGTCACACCTTTGATTGATACAAATATTCTCATTTGGTAGGAATTTAAAAATTTCTCGGCATGGTTTGCCTAAATGGAAATATCTTGGCATAAAGCCCTTTGATTCGTTAACCGATTGTTTTATGAAATCCATTATTTTTTTGGTGTGTTTGACCCAACCTTGATGGTTTTTAGATGTATTGGTGCAGAATAATCAGTTTATTTCTTTTATTACACACTTACATGGATAAGATTGTGGGTTTCTATCCGATATGGGACTATGTGTTAGTCCTTGTCGAAGAATCCATGCTTTCTACTCCTTGGAAGTGAATGCAGAGCCACAGTCTGACAACAGAATTTTGGGTTTGCCTACTTCAGAGAACTTTATTCTGTAGAACCCGAATCACATTTCTGGAATCTGCTCGCACCAGATTACCAGTTATGCTTAAGCATATTTGGAGAAAACATCATAGGTAACTAAAAAATATTGAAAGACCTTGAATCTGGGCAAGGGACCATAATGATCTATTCATTTGGCTTGGTAGCAGCAACAGGAATAACAGTCCCTGTATATGATTTTTGCTTGGATTGTGCACATAAAATACACCCTCTCAATATGATCAAGATTTGGGCATACATTCCTGGCCAATAAAACTGACATTTTACTGCCCCTTCCATTTCACTGGGCCAATATATGTCCAATACTTTGATAAGTGCCATTGATAATTTGTTTCCTCCTCTAGTTGGGTATTACTATTTTTCAAGGATTGTCTCCACTGTTTGTTCTGGCATGTAGTATTTCCTCCTTTATTTGATAGTGGCATATTCCTTTGGTCCTGGTTGGGAAGTATTTTCTTCCTTTTGTCTTAAATTTGCATGAATGATATTGCCATACTGGAGATCACTTCCCTGCCACTATCGAATATTCTTTAAATCAGACACTATCGAATATTCTTTAAATCAGATTCAATGGATATCGCATTACTCGTAACCATTGCTTTAGCGGTTTGGTCTGTGAGTTCCAGATTCTGGAGTGACATTGGTTTAGGATTCCGCCTTAATATGTCTGCCACTATATTTTCAGAGCCTGGACAATAAACTATGCTATAATTAAATTTCTGCAATATGAGGCTCCAACTTATGAGCCTTTCATTTTTCAGAAAGCTTTTGTTTAGGAATTCCAGACATTTCTGGTTTGTGATTATGATGACTTTCGGATCCCAAGAGGAATTGCTGAAACTTTTGACATGCTCAAATGATGGCATTATGAGTCTTTCATTTTAAGAAAGCTTTTGTTTAGGAATTTTAGACATTTCTGGTCTGTGATTATGATGACTTTCAGACTCCAAGAGGAATTGCCAAAACTTTTGCCATGCTCAAATGATGGCGTTATGAGTCTTTCATTTTTAAGAAAGCTTTTGTTTAGGAATTCCAGACATTTCTGAACTGTGATTATGATGACTTTCATACTCCAAGAGGAATTGCCGAAACTTTTAACATGCTCAAATGATGGCAAGTGTCTCTTGTTCTGTCATAGTATTGTTACATTCTGCTCTCTGCTCCCATCGAGATGATGTAGGCATCATAATGTCAAGAAATTTTTTTTTTTAATATTGGTAAATTATTGGTCATGGGTATCACTCCAAATCCACTGCTGCTCCTTTTGTAACAAGTCTACCATGTTGGGTGTTTACTGAGCAAAATCGTGATAAAATTTGTGGTAGAAATTACATAAACCGAAGATGGCTCTAATGTGTTTGCGGGTAGTTGGTTGTGAAAAACTTTTTTGTCTCAATTTTATCAGGGTGAGCTCAGATTCCTTGTTCACTAATTAGATGACCCAAGAAAGATATTTCCCTGAGACTTAATGAACTCTTTTTTTAAGTTTATGGTGATGTTCTTGTCAGCATACTCTTTAAAAAATGTTGCTCAGATTGCTTATTCACTAATTAGATGACCCAAGAAAGATATTTTCCTGAGACTTAATGAACTCTTTTTTTAAGTTTATGGTGATGTTCTTGTCAGCATATTCTTTAAAAAATGTTTCTAAATACTTTAGATGTTTCAGCGGATCTCTTGATGCTATAACGATATCATCAACATATGACACTAAATGTTTCTGTAGGTCCTCTGACAGAACCTGGCTTAGACATCTCAAATCCAGCACTACTGTTTATAAGCCAGAATGGCACTCTTTTGAACACATGGGTTTGCCTATTATATCAGAATGCTATGTATTTGCAGTCTCACGGATCTAAAACCATTTTCCAATAACTGGTGGTAAGATCAAGGGTGGAAAACACATTGGCCTGCTAACTTTACAAACAGCTCTTCTGCCGAAGGGCATATGTTACACTTCGGAATGGTCATGCTATTTAACTTTTGTGCATCTAAGCACAATCGAAGAGTATCATTTTTTTTCTTGACAACTATTGTAGGGCAAAGGGTTTCTCTCAATGATGTTCCATTCTACCATTTGGTGAATTTTTTTTTTTTTGACTTTGTCACGGTACTGGAATGGGATTATGATTTCACATAAAAATCTTCCTTTACACAAATCCGGTATGTATAGCCCTTTATTTCTCCCAGGACATTTGAGAATATTTGTCAGTTTTCAGATGATCCTTGCCAACTGATTTCGATCCTTAAGCTTAGTCAGAGTGGATTCTTGAACTTTTTCAATGATAAAGTGTGGTTTCGATAGGTTGCATTAAACATCCGGGATCCTCAATGCTGGGTATTCATTTTCTACACTGAATTCAATGGGTGGGCCCTGTACTATGCATGTCCTATCCAGAAAGTTAGTAACATATTGTTGCTGGGTTAGGAAATCAGTTCCTGAAACCATTTCATGTATGAGTCCAGCCACAACCAAAAATGAGTGTCCTATTAGTTCTTTATATAGCTTCACTTCTAACCAAATCTGGTGATTTTCTGTAGTGGTTATTCTTCCATTAGCTAACATTAAGTGTGTAGGTCATGTCTGGAGCTTTATTATATGCTTTTCTTGGCTAATATACATGGTAAACCATGATTTTGAGATAAAAGATAGTCTCCTGGAGTCTAATAATGCAAGGATTCTATAAGTTCCTACACTGACACTTCTGGTTGGATAAAGGTTTTGAAACTCCATTTGTCTTTGAGTTTGTTCATTTTGTGAAATGAGGGTGGTGACAAAATTATTGCCACAGGTTGCTTCATTTTTTTTACTGGTCTGTCATGGGAAAGACCAACCTAGTGGGACCCCCTGAAGTTTTCCAACATTTTCCTTTTTAATGTCATCTGATTTTGGTGAGCCCTCTGGCTGTAATTTCTACTTTCATTATTCATTCTGATCATCTGGACCCTTGACTCCTCCATTTTTAATGACTTCTGGTGATTCTGGGGTGAGGTGACCATAATCAATGGATGTCAATAAGTGTGCCATCTGTTCCACAGCTGTCATTTTTTGCTTCCCACCATCTTTTTCTACACCTGTGGACGCATGTGATGATGAATGGCCCTAATAATTTGGGCATCTGAATAAATGAATGCTGTCAAGAACCTGAATCTGGCAACCTGGTGCACAAAGAACTATGTATGCAACTCTCTGGGACTGGGCTTATATTTTTCTGTGGAGGTGTACAAAAGTCTACTCTATCGCTCTTCATTCCAGTAGCTTCGCAGGAGAGCCACTTTGTAATCCCGAAGGTCTGAGGCTTTTCTTGCAAGCAGTTTCACCAGTCTTTTGCTGTTCCTTTCAAATAATGGCTCGTAATGACTACCTGTTCTTTGTGACTTGCGGGATTAAAGAAAAAATGCTTGTGGGCTGTTACTGGGCTATTTACATCATGGCTCCTTTCTGTGGTGATTGGTTCTTTGCTCATCATCATATTCTTATGCTCCATCCCTGGTTGGTTTCCATTCTCTTTCTGCTGCAGTAAATACTTATGTTATCATTCTGGATTTACTGTTTTGATCGACTGCCT
Source organism: Epiperipatus broadwayi (assembly GCA_028023455.1). Lineage (NCBI taxonomy): Eukaryota > Metazoa > Onychophora > Udeonychophora > Euonychophora > Peripatidae > Epiperipatus > Epiperipatus broadwayi. The sequence goes on along the minus strand of JAQFVV010000242.1, from coordinate 121,466 downwards.
CATTTCGTTTTGGCCTTCCAACATTCTTCTTGGTATCAATTTCATCTGTTTCAATTCTTTGCAAAGATTTTCCACTGTGTCTTTAAGGTTCAGTTGCATTTTCATCTGGGTTTTTTGGAACTTGTTTTATTTCTTTTATCTCATTTTTAAAGGTTTGATATTCATGCTTAGCATTTTAACCTAGCTTATAAAGTTGATGTTTAATTTCACCCTGGGCTTCTTAAAGTTCTCTTAACTTTGGCTAGCGATTTATTACATCCTGTTGTGTTTCCTTTAGTATTGATTCAGATCTGTGAACTTTAATCTGTTGATACTCTTCTTTCATCTCTTGTATGGCAAGTGCCATTTTCTCCACGGATCTGTTTTATCCATTTTTCCATCTTCTGGCTTCTCACTTCTCTGAAATCTTTTTCTGATCTCCTGAAAATGTATCCAGGATTCCTCCCTAGATATGTTTTTTTTTATTAAACTCTCAGTTTCTTTATCTTGTTTCTCTAGTTAGATTCTGCATCAACTTGAATAGATTGTGGTTACCCTTGACTGTCCCTGGTTGTATGTTCATGTTACCCATTAAACATTCTGGATGCTTAAATGTAATTTCCAGGCTTAAAATATCCATTGTGTTAGTGTCTCATAGCAAGACCTGTTGATTCCCCATTGCTGCTTCCATTCTCATTTTCTGTTTTGTTGGTATCCTCTGAATCGCTTTGCCTGTTGCCTTCATTGTCTATTTGTGGTTTTCCATTTTGTTGATGGCACTGATTCTTTAACTTTAAAACCATGAGTTATTCGCCTACCCCTTTTCTCAATTTTATTCCATACTACTCTCCCACTATATTCTCCACTTTCTTTTTCTGCCCTGCCTCACTTATATGATGTGAAATCACTCCATTTATTTCTACTTCTACTCTTGTCTCCTTACTTAAATCTACCTATATATCATCTCAGTCATATATATTACATAAAGTATTAACTATCACCTGTATATCATCTAAGTCATATATATTACATAAAGTATTAACTATCATATCTACAACAAACAAAAAAAAGTTTTACCATGCCTTTGCACCTGGAATTGATTAATAAATTTTTATTAGCAAACTGATGCTACAAAATATAATACAATGACCATAAAGCAGTATGTGACTCTCTTTTAAATACTTATTCACGTTCGAATCTCACTATGCATAAGTTATGTTATTATGTGATTATTTACGGGTTGGAAAAATTTATAATTGTATAAAATACAATGGCAAGATGGTAATATTAACAACTTATAACATTTGGGATGTTCATGCTCATGCGCAGATAGATGCCAAAACTCCCCTGCATTGATCAAATGATTCACAATTACTATACTAAATAAATGCATATTTTATTTTCAAAGCTATTTTGAATTAAGTCACATCCCTAGATTTTTTACTTACATTTTTTGCAATAATCTATGATTGTTATATAACTTTATTTCAAATAAACAATTTTTAATGTATAAACAAAAATGGTGTTTAGGGTGAATTACGTTCTATCACAGCAAAAAAAAATTATCATTAGTTAGGTTCATAAATATATTATTTCAAGCTATGTTGCAACTGCAAACCAAGGCGAAAAAAAAAATATTATCACTACACAGGTATGTGAGTTATACAACAAGCCCACATTCATCACCCCCCCCCCCAAATCTTACTTCTCTGATCTGTGAGTTTATAATAACAGGGCAGGACCCACATTGCGGTGCCAATCCCTGGGGGAAAAACCCTGTATCAGTCAGAATTGTATGTTCATCTAACAAAGGTTTAGAATTGAAGCAAAAGTACCTTAAATCCACTCATGCCTGAGATACACAGGTCAGGAGCAATCATGGATTCTGCCCAATTTGCCTTTCTCTAAAACTATGACAATATGAACATTTCTGATGACAGTATTTATTCCAGTCCCAGAGACACAGCGGTGAAACATGAGATCTACAGGGTAATTATTTTAAACAAATACGATCAAATCCTGACTTATATAGATGCCTTAACTATAGGAATATTTAATAAAATATTAAACAAATACGATCAAATCCTGACTTATATAGATGCCTTAACTATAGGAATATTTAATAAAGTGTAAATGGCTATCATGATAAGGAAAGCATGAATTATATAGCATCCATCCATGATGTATAAGGACGGAGCATGACCCCAAGATAAACTCATTAAATAGGAATTAGTTATGACTTATAAAATATTATTGTTAAAATAATCAATAAGATTCAATGAAGTGATATGAACGCATAAGTAATTATTAACATATAACAATTTAATTAACATAAGTAAGAAGTTTATTTACATAGGATAATATAAATTAACTTAGCACAGAATTTATGTGACTAATAATTTGTGTATAGACAGATGGTATGATTCATAATACATTACAGATATAGATTTACTGGTGTAAAGAGATACGCAAGTAATAATTTACATATATAAGCAGTAGCTAACATATGTTATGGAAATTGGGCTTAATATGCTAAAGGCAATTACCAATGAGATTTAATAGATTAATACTGCTAACAATATGGCAGACCAAACAAGTGAGGGTCATTAATATATGGGTACGTAGAAGAAACATGATTTATAAAATAATCTTCAAATGAAAGTTTACAATTGTGATACAATAATTAAGTAACTTGCTTGACACATTAAGAGAATCTACTTAATTAACAATATAAACATTTATTAATTATCTGACATGATTCAACCTTTATTTGCGTGGATGACTTAGCAGTTTAGTTTAACAATTCTATTCTACCTGAGTACATTTAACCCTGTTCAAATGTTAGGGCAGGTAGCTTAAACATGCTTTACTGTGACATTTCTAAAATATTCGTAATAATCAAAAGAATGATTTATAAAGGTCACTGCATTATGACTTATAGAGGTAATACAGGCCATACAAATAATAGAGAAATTGTGGTGCTGGACTGCAGGGATAGCATTAGAAAGGAATTCAGGTCCATCTTTGGTTTGAGAGGCTTCATCATTTATAAAAGTCCACTTGTATCTGTGACAGGGCAGGGCGGTTTGTGGAGAAATGATTGGTAAGGATATCATAGTCCGGGCTTGCTGATGTTATCCCATGCAGAGCCTCAACAACCTAACATTGCCCTGAGGTCAAAGCTACCAAATCTCATTCTGGGACAAGTTATTTGAAGAATATCCAGTACTTCTGGAGAATAAGTATGACAAAGCAAAATATGAGACTTTCAATGCTATCATGAGTAAACAATGCAAAATATAGCTTGGGTCTTTAATGGCTCTGATATATTAATTAAAACCCAAATAATGTGTGTAATTCCATCACAAAGTATTAACCCATTCAGAAAGATATGTATATGACCCTGGCTAAATTAGAATGTCATAAACCAAAAGGGTAGAAAATATTGTTTCCTCTATTAACAAGCTCAAATATACTCAAAACGATAAATAGATTGTAAAACAAATTATAATGCTGAATAGCATGACAAGCAAATGAATAATTAGGTAAAATGAAATGATCATCACAATTTATTTAAAGAACAAAAAATGTATTTAAAATCAATAGCTATGACTGTTTAATAGTCTACCATTAAACCATATATTTAAATATTCAATCGAACGAACCTTTCATTTAATAGGAAATCTTACATCAAATACGTAAGCACCCCATAATATCAGAATGGTGGCTGAAATGATATAGGTTCATTAGATTGAGTCATTAGCATATTAACCCAACTCAGTACAAAATACATAGCTTAAAATAAGATTAAAATAAATTTATTATATGAAAATAGAAAATATAATTAAAGCGTGAAATTTATGAGGTAATGATAGATTAGAGATTCATAATTTTGCGCTGTTTTCCAGAAGGAAATTTATAAAATTTTAGAGAGAGAATCATTTAAAATTAATACAATTATGATAACTGAGATTGTAGTCAGTTATCAGATAAGTATAAAATTACATTCTGATTATAAATAAAAATTATGGTTGAGTGAGTAATATAAAGAATTCCATTTTGTGGCATAAACAGATTACCCCCTGACATCTTAGTGGCCGTTTGGATTGATATATATGAAACTTAAACATGGAAAGTATGGTCAGCAATACTAAGTGTGAATAAACTAATGGTGAGCATCTATCAAATATCCTTTCATAGTTCAGATAAAGCAGTTTTCAAGCTGATGGCATGGCAGAAAGGCAGCATGAGGATGATCTAAAAGATCAGAAGAGGCAAACTTGTATCTGCAGTCATTTTATCAAAATATCAAGTGATGTGGATTCATTTAGCAATGTGACTAGAACTTTGGTTCTTCTCCCAGTACTTAAATTTTTGATGGTATTTATACGATATCAAAATCTTCCAGAAAGTTTTCTACCTGAGTTGACCAGATATGCATTACCTAGCTTGATTTTAGCTGCTCTTGTTCATGTTTTACAGTTGAAAGATGTAAAGCAGATAAGTTCTAGAAAGTATTGTTCACATCTATTTCTGACTTGGGAATAGATTTAAAAGATATAACTTCTATTAATTTGCAAATTGTTGAAATAGCTAAATGAAAATGACATTTTTGCATTAACTAATGTACATTCTTTTATCTTTCATTTTAAATTACAATCATTACTCTCCAGAACTTTTTCTGATATTGCCTTAGCTTTACATTAGTTATAAAACGAATAATATATAAAATTTAATACTTATTTTATTACATAAATAGTATTAGTTTCCATATCTGTAATACATATACGCACATACATGATTATCTGTAATGAAGGGTTTTTTAGATTTCAGAAATAAAATTAATTAAAATTATTAATAATAAAATTGGTTAAATATAATTAGTTTAATAAATAGGGTACACATCATGTGTGTATATGTGTATGCCTACATTCCCTGATGACCAAATAAATATACAAAATGGTTCAAACCATACTTTTAAGGTTTCCAATGTCACCAGACAATGAAGCAAAATATGTATTACAGGTTTAACTGCTGGATTATTAACCCCATAGAGTAAGCTAAACTAATCTTCATTACCACAGAAGTATTAATCTTGATTATTCTCTTACAGCCAAGATAATGCCACAAAGAAGTTTTAAAAAATCAGTTATTTTGATTGTGCCTAGGATAGCCATGAGAAAGGAAATACAATTGTATTGCATCAGAGAGAAACATGACAATAGCCACATAAGAAAACATTCATTTGTCTATGTTAAATTAAGGGTTTTTATTAATCATAGATTAAATGTAAAAAACATTAAAAATTCCTAGAAATAAATTTTAAAGCTAATATAAATATCTTATAGAACATTAAGAATAATTAATTAGTCGTGTGTGTTGAATGCAAGAAAAACTAATCTTCATTTGAAGTAAACAGTTGATATGTTAGAAATAATTTGCAAAATTTGAAGAAAATATTTATCCTATACTTAATGAAAAAAAAAGATAAATAAAACTTAAATTAAGATTTCTTATGTTTAAATAGAAGATGAACTTTTATGCTAGCTTTTTAAGAACTGAATATTAAAATGGAAAAAAAAAAGTCTGTGTATTTTTGAAAGGTAGATGATAGTCACAAAGACATTGTAATCCAAGCTAGAAAATTAAATGAATTTATCCCATATGTGTTTGAAATTTTACAAGAGTAATGAATAACAGAAAAGGAGAGAAATTGGAAAGTAAACTTATTGATGACTTATTTGAACATGTTTAAGAGTTTGTGCCACATGGGAGAATAAAGTGGATATTTATTTAGAATATTCATCAAACTTTTCATAATGGATTTTGAAGAGCAGGATTATACGCAATGCAACTTTAAAACTAGCTAGGAAGGAAGGATGCATCCAATTTAAAATTTTATCCTATCATTTGTGCTTGTTGTTTAATTTTTGTTTAACTATACATGTCTTTTAGCAATACGAAGAAAGGAGAAACACAAATGCACGATGGGTGATTAAAGTCTGCAGTGTAACCATGGTAATATTAACTAAAAATTTGTGAAATGGCTTCAAAAAAAAGGAGACAAGGTTTTCAATTTTAAAGTTATTCTTAATAATTTTTCTCATTTGATATGAAATATACATACAAGGTGTTTTTCATAATAGTGATTTAAAGAATTGATATATGCAATTTAGTATATAATATTAAAAGTATTAATTTTTTTTTTGTTTTCCGTGTTAGAAAAAAAAGTATGCTTAAATATAGGAGGAGAGTACCCATGAGTAATAATATAAATGTGTGGTGAGCCAGTATATATTTTTAGAAAATTAAGTGTGATAAAATACATTAAAAAATATTTTGAATTTATTATTGTGAAAACATATTTAACAAAAAGGGAAATGAATTAATGATCATAAATAAAATCTGATAGAATTTCCGGAAAAGAATAACAAACATGTTATAAAATATAATATTTATGAGAGCACGAAATAGTGAATGTTAATATAAGACAAGATCATGATGTTATTTGTCAGAAAAGAAAAATGTATCCTATTAATAATAATAATAGAAATAGATTATTTGTTTTGTAACATGATTGCAAATATAAATAGAAAAATATTTCAGGGGAAGGTTATATTTTATTATTGGTATAGAGTTGATAGAATAATAGATGCTGAATACACTGTAGATGAGTTAAAATTCCAAGATAGAATATATAAATATCATCCTGAAGAACTGATGAATAGTTAAGGGAGATTAATCTTTGTGATACCCAGATATTTATTAGAAAGAGATGGGAGGATTTTTGGCAAAGAAATGAGTGTGGTACATAGTATGTGCTTATTGAAGAAGCCAGGATAAAATGGGGGTAAATCATTAAGAAAATGATTGCCTACCCATATATGACATCTCATATTTAAAAGAAACCTCCATTCTTTTATTGGGATAGAATATTGAATAAAATCATTCTTATCTGAAAGTTTTAAGGTAAATAATATAGTAGGCATCGAAGGTGGATTAAATATTTAAAGGATTTTTATATTTTTTCCCTAAGTCTTGACAGATTTGCTTGAAGATATGACCATGTACAGAACAAATATATAGTTGGATAACAACTTGAATAAATGACCATATAAATAAGAATAACTGAGATCTAAGATTAATATAAAACATGAGTATGAGAGAAGGAATGGATCAAAGGAATTTCATCATATGATAAAGAATCCTAACTTTATTATTCATTTTAAATACATCATAAATATTGTCTATTTTTTTTATATTTACCATATCAGTAATAACTTTGTTAATAAGATGAAAATGTAATGTTTTAAACCAAATTTTAAATATAAAATATAATTGAACTATTACAAGCTTATCAATATATTGGGAGTTACAAAATATCAGGAATATGGAAAATGATTCTGAAGATCCCAGATAACTCATGAATGATATAAATATATCAGATTAGTATGAAAGCATACATAATAAATTAATAATTTCAAAAGAACTAAATGATAAACTAAAGGAAGGGTTAATTGTATATAATAATCAAAAAGTTCATTTGTAAAGAATGTAAATAATTTATTATCAATGTATAAACAGTTTTCATACTTTATTTTTATTGTTAATGAATTATTTAACCTAATGTTTATATTTGTTTGTTGTTTATTAGTATTATTGTAAATAAACGATCATTTTGATATAAACTTTGTAGTATTAATTTCATTACATCTGAAAGTCATTTCCATCACAAGGTCATATCAATAAAGCACATTATCCATATTGAATCATACGTATCATATTTTGATTATATGCCTCATTCGAGGAGTTACACTTAAGAATTTATAATTAATACATTAACTGTTAATTGTTTTTAAATTATAACTATATTAAAGAAAGCTTATGGTACTTCATATTTATTTAAATATAAAAGAATCTTGAAGAGCCATGTGAAAAAAATACTATTGAGTATTATAAAAGGGAGAGCATATAATAGAAATCATTGGTATATTTGAGAGTCACATTCTAATTTTGTAATTTAAGTTGAAATATATATTATATCGTAAATTTAAAAGTATTGTATTATTTCAGAATACAAGTTACTAACTAAATATATTTTAAGGTTAGTAATTCTGAAGGATCTAGTTATAGTAGATGAATGCTAAGTAATGGAGAAGAGGTATTTAATTAAGTTAGCCATTGTAGATAATAATTATATAATAAAGCTCTTGATTATGATAAAATGATTGTTCTGTAGTGATAGTGATTATGATAGGTAGAGAATAAATCTTCATAAAATAAATTGGATTATTTAAACGAAGGTAATGAGAAGATAGTGAATGTTAATTTCCATGTCTTGCTATTATTATTATAGTTGGATTAGCTATTCCAATAGGAGATTAATCACGGTTTGTAATAGTAATTGTGCTTTTGTTTAAATAGTTGGATCCCAGTAAAATCCCTCTTGTGATTCAATTATTTAATTATCGATCTAATGGTTAGATTATATTTTTGAATAGAAAGAATACTTATGATTCCTGAGATATCCACAGGATAGCATTAATTGTGTTAAGTTAATATAATTTTGTTAATGTTTTTAATTTAAGATTCTCAAATTATAGAAGTGCATTTAATTCATTATTTAAATGAAATAGTATGTTAGTCTTTGTTTGTTGTGGGGATTTTGCTAATGGTTATAATAAGATGGTAGTAGGAGAATTTTCACAATAGCAATGCCATTGTGGAATATATTTTATACACTTCTCAATGTTAAAATCTCTCTGTTGTAATCATTCCTAAAATCTATGTTTTGTTTAGATGTTTAACAAGTTTCAAGCTCTTAAAAGAATCTTTCAAGGAAGAATGGATTTTTGTTTTTTCAGGAAGCTGTTCCATAGCTAGCCATTCTTAGTGTGATTTGATAAATGGATGTCCAGCTTTTTCACAGCTAGAGAGTAAAATAAGAATAGTAAGAATAATGAAAGTCTTTGCCTCTAAGACCTTGTGCTTAATCTTATCTTCTTCATTGCAGTATTGTTTTGCAAAGATTCTAAAGAGTGTTTTGCACTTCAGAGAGTTTTTTCTCCATATCTTTTTAACCATGTAAAAAGAAACATCACTGTGAGACTGCAATACATTTGTTTTTGTAAGAGGAATATTTTTTTATAATGGTCTTAATTATTTTAGTGTGTAAACTTTTATGTTGTTTTTTTTTTATCTCTTTTAGACTTGTTTTAGAAATTTATTTATGCCTTATACATTGATTATAAACAAAGTAATGAAGGAGATGAATTTGTATGTAGTTTATAAAAATAAAATAAATGAAATAAAAAACAACCTTCAAAGGTTACTAATAATTAATAGGTATAACATGTAAAAAATTATGAATATACAAAAAAAACTATATTTAAAAAATTAACACAATCACTCATGTAGAAATGGAATATAATAAACATAAAGGATTAAACTATGAAATGTATACATGTGTTTAAATATATATATATATTATTTTCATCATTATTTTCAATTATTAGCAACCCACTACAATATTTAGGTCTCTTCAAATTTAATCCAGTTTTTCCGATTCATAGTCCCTTTTTATCATTCCAATCATCATCATTTTTATCCATTATTGATTCAGTGCAGAATGATGCCTTTTGCCTGTATAATCCAGTTTTCCTCATCTCTAGCTTCTCTTGTCTATTCCACAATCCTTTTTCTTATTTTATGCATCCATCTCATATGTGGTATCTTTCTATGTTTTTTCATTCTTTTGAAATTCAGTTTAAGATTTCAACTGTCTACTATTATCTTTTCTAGCAATATATCTCATCTAATTCCACTTCAATTTCTTCTTTCAATGACACGTTTGTTCTCTCATCCATTAAGCATCACATGATCACCATTTAATAGTTTTAATGTATTTTATTTTCAGTCTCTCTTTTTTTTTTTTTTTGTTATTTCTAACATACATCTGTCCATTCTTTGTTGAGTGTTTTGAAGTCTTTGTATTGTTCTTTTTTTAAGTATCCAGGTTTCAGATCCATAAATAAGAAGTGGTAAAATATATTTATTAAAAAACGTTTTTCAAACCCATAAACATACCATTTATTATTAAGTTATTTTTACCATAAGCATTTCATCCAAGTTTTTTTTTATCATTAATTTTATTCATTATGTTTCCATCTTTATTAATAATCTGACCAAAGTATTTATAGTGTTAACTTCTAATTCATTATTATCAATCTTTATGTTGTTGTTTTTTTTTTTTAAGAAAACCCAGTGAACATTATTTTAATCTTTTTAACATTTACCTTTAGTCCTACTTTTTTATTTTTATCTGAACATTTCCTGAAGCTTTGAAGCATTATTTGCAAAAACAATTACACCATGTGAAAGATCTAGGTGATTTAAATAATCTTCATTTACTTTACTTTCTTATCTTTGCATTTTAATCCACAAAATATTTTTTGCAAAATTGCTGTAAAATATTTCCGAGATATGGAATCACCCTGTCATATATTTTTGTCTATACTAATTTTCATAGTATCACTGTGTAGTCAGTCATTGCTGTTGTATTTTGATAAATATTTTTTAGAATATGGCATTTTTTCTGGATTTATATCTTGAGAATGTTTTAATAACTGAAGAAATGCTTATATTATTAAAAAAGCATTTCATAATCTACAAATCCAAAGCATAGTGACAACTCATATTCATTGGTTTTTTCTACAACTCAATATTTGAATGTGATTCATTGTGCTAAAACTACTTTTAAGTCCAGCTTGTTCTTTTAGCTGGTTAAAAATTCTTGATTAAAATTTGGTATAGAACTGACAAAAGACTGCTAGATCTGTAATTTCTAATATCTCTTTTGCCATCTTTTTTTAATATTAATATTAATACTGCATTTGTTTAATCATCTGGTATGTCTATCATTTAGATATTTGTATTTAATTGTGACACCAATTTTTTTATTTCTTTATTAGCTGGAGCTTTTTTTTTCTTCATGATATTTAATTATATGCCTCATATATTCATTTAAAATCCTGTGCAAATAGATTATCTAGTATCTTTCTTTTGTTTTTTGCTGCTACATAATTCCTTATCAAACTCTTCCACACATTTCATGATGTGATTTTTCTTTTTTTAGAAATAATTCCTTTTTTTTTCTTAATGCAGAAATAAGTTTTCTATCAATGCTAAGATGTTGTTTTACACTTTTGATACTTTTTATTTTTTTTATAATTTTCCTTGCTAATTCACAATTATATTTTTTTATGTTGTTATTAAAACTTTTTTCTATCATTTTACAAAATTCTAAATATTCATTCCTTCATTTTTATATAGTTTTACATTCCCCCTTTTCTTCATAAATTATCTTGTCTTAGTATAAATTTTGCTGGTTAATTGTTGCTTTTTTGTGCCATTTATCTTTGTTGCAGTTCATAATAGAGTATCAGTTATCTTCCTATTAATTTCATTCAAATCTGAACCATCTTCAAAACTTGTTAATATTTTAAAATAATTTGCAATTTCTAATTTAAATTTATTAGAATGTTTCTAAAAGTTAGGAATAGCAACTTTCAATGCCATCTTTTGATAATTATTGGTCTTTCTAATTTTGCATTACCACATAACTTATATTTCACTAATTGATGATCACTTGTTTTGAATTTATTAAGAACATTACAGTATTGAAATACATTTTCTGTTAATCAAAATGTAATCCAATTCTGCTGTATTTTCATTTGGATGTTTCCATGTCCAATTTACATTTAGCATTTTTCGCAAAGAGAGAATTTATGGTAGGAAGTTTTTCTTTTTCTGCAAACTCCACAAATCTACATCCTCTTTCGTATTATCACCCTAACCAAATTTACTAACAGCACTTTTATCTTTCAATTTTTTACCAATCTCTCCCATGACAATTTAAAAATATCTGATCAAGAGCTTTTTGTACCATATAAAAAATCTTTTACTTCTTCGTCACAGTGACAATTTGTTAATGCTTAAACCTGAATTATCTGCATGTAATATTTTCCTTTAAGTTCAATAACTAATCTTGACAGTTTGATTGATACACTAATAGTCTCCACAGTATTGTTCCTCCATGTTCTTTTTAACTAATTCAATGTCACTTGTGCTTCCAATACGTGTCCTTATATTATAATGCATTTCCACTTTTTAAATCATCTAACCTTTTCTTATTCCTTCCCAATTCCTACAGTCCTTCATTTAATATTAGACAATTCTTTTAATTCTTGCAATCTTCCTTTAATTCAAAGTGATATGCAGTTGTAAGTACTTAAGTAAAAAGTTATCAAATGGAAGCCTGAATCTACAATTGGCATTTTTAACACCCTCTGCTTTTGATTGCTAACTACTGATTCGGTTAATGATTTTACAGCCTTCTGAGAATAAGAGCTATTTTTTTTTTACTTTTGTCTGTCATGGTTGTAAATATTTATTTCTTAATAAAGTTCATTCTGACTCTGACTTTAAGAAAACTCTAACTGATATTTCAGTTAAGTAAGAGTTATAGGTCAGTTAAGGAAAAAGATCATGATATTTCTTATCTATAACTGAGAGATAAAAAGTCAATAAACTTGCCAAGCTAGTGGATATATGTTGATGAATAATCATATAGTAATGACAGCTGCAGTGACGAGAATGTTTTTTACTAGTTTTTTTTTTTTTTACTATTTATTGATATCCTGTTTAAAATTCCAAATCGTCCATCTATTGTTATATTTTCTAATATATCCAAACCAGCTTCATTTTAATTTTTTAATTCTCACCCACTTTCAATCAAGTCTTATTATTCCCAATATACATCTCTGCATAGTTTTGTTGAGTAGGTCTATATTGCTCTCTGTTAAGTAGTCAAATCTCACATCTATTTGTGAGAACTGATGAAACACATTTATTAAATTTTTATTTTTTATACACATAGACATGTTTTCTAAAATATTAGTTCTATGATTAAATTTAATCATTATGTTTTCATTTGTATTAATAACTCTGACCAAGATATTTGTAATTGTTAACTTCTATTTCATGATCATCAATCCTTGTTTTTTTCTGAGAAAATCATTCAACTTTTCTTTAGTATTTATAGCATTATAATAATCTTGCAGTATTTACTGAAGCTCTGAAGTGTTATTTGTACATAAATACATGCAAGCGTATGTAGCACACACATTATATGCTATTATATATTTAAATTTTAAAAAAAATTATTAGCTGCTTTTATTGAAAGGGAGGAAAGAATTGATAAAAATAACTATGCTTAACTCTAATGTTTTCTCTGTTTACAATACTTAAAACATGATAATGTAACTAAATTCAAATGTAATTCAATGGGGAAAAAAAGAAAAGATGTAACCCAAGTGTTAATAAAGAATCTTTGAAAACTATATATATATAGTACCTTCATATTATATACAAAAAACAGAAACTCTTCTCCTTTTTATGCACTGACACTTGTCTATATCATTGTACCATTTTTATTTGTTAGAGAAAGTCAACAAGCATAAAATAATCTTGAGTTTAAATACTTGTAAGATCAGAAGACATGATTTTTCAAAATCATATTAAAAAAATCTGTCTGATTTTAAATTCATAAAGGATCTTGGGTTAGTAATAAAAAAGAGATTCCCTTTTATTTCAAAGTTATCTCAAGATAAAAAAAGTTGGTGTTGGCAACTAGAGCAAGCAGTTCAGCTTGGGATTAATAGTTACCTAGCAACACCATTGCGAAACATTTAGCTCTAGTTATTACTTGGAATATTCCCACTTATTCCTTTGTTTACATTGTATATATAAACATAAAAAAGGATTCATATCAGATTACATAAAAAATATTTCTTAGATAGAAATACAGAAAACTTTTGTTATATATATTGTAATAATATTGGCCCATAGAGTGGCAAAGATATAGCATAAAATAACTTTAGAAACTGAATAATTCAATAAACATGAAAATTAATGATAGGTTATGCTGGATCCAAAATAATGTTTAATAATAAAATATAGCTTATCTAGAAATATATATAAAGGTATGTAGCATATAACAACAGTAATGATGTATTTCAAATACTTAAGATAATATATTAATTAAAGAGGGGAGAAAAAATACTAAGTTGAAAATAAAAAAAAAGAAAAAAGTTGCTATATTCAAATGCTTAGATATATGTTCCTTATAAATATGTGTTAGAGTTAGACATTTAGTGATGAATGGTTTTATGAACCATGTACTTATCAAGAAGTGTGTGTGTTTTTGTTTATTGAAGCTATTCATGATTGTATATAGAATATATTTTAATGTATTCAATGATCAAATGTGTGTTATTGCATAATAGTGTGTGCGCTCTGAGGTAATGTTAAATTAATCATTTTACTAACTGAGTAAATCTAGAGGGAAATGGTGTTATTCTCTATATATAAACATAGCTTTATTACTTAGTATATAGTTTGATTTGTTACTCATATGATAATTATATATGTATATATAATTTAAAGTGTTTAGGAGAAATGATAAATTATAGTTGAAATTAACTCATTAAATCTGTGCTGTACAATTTATTTGAATTTCTTATAAATATCAAGGGATAAAAAAAATTGGAATTTTGTAATAAAAAACTTTATGTTTATTTTTAGTTCTTACGTATTGAATCTTCTTAAAAGTGCTAGCCATTTGATGCAATGCACCAGTTTAAATGTGTTTTCTACTTTTTGAAACTCTTGCGGAATGATGCATTCTAATATGTCCAACACCTCCATTGATTTTTTTCTTTCATCACTTCCAAATCTGCAAAACCTTTTTGGTTTTGGGGGTTTTTTAGGATTTTTTTTATTTGGGGGAGGGGGGCATTAAAGAAATTCCACATAGTGAGATTAGCTAAATATGGCTGCTGGATGAGCTGGTTCATGTTGTTTTTAAAAAATTGTTTTACCTTAAGACTATTGTTATCATAAAGCTTGCACCACCACAAATTTGGACATTTTCAATTTACTGCATCATGCAAACATTTTAGAACTCATAATTAAAACACCTAATCATTATAAATGAAATCTGAATGAACAATAATGTTTGCATCAAAAAAAAAATTAGCATCATCTTCACATTAGACTTCACTCACCATGCTTTTTTGGGATGTGGTGAATTTGACATTTTTATTAAACCGCTTGTAAACTTGTGTTTTTGTTGGAGTAGCTTGCTTGTGTGCTGCTTCATGTATTACAACTATTTTCCCTGACAGAAAATAGAATTTCACATTGTTCCAACTTTTCAGATGTTTTAAAAGCCATCACATAAGGTAGATGCACTTAACAAAAATATTTATTACGTAGCACCATGATTTTTGATGGCAGTTGGTAGACTGTTGCAAGGAGGTCCACTCAAAAGGCATCTGGCATTGAAAGTATGTACTACAATGGACTTGCCCTCCAGAGAACAATTCCATTGGGGGGTACCACCTTGTGTAATATTGAACAAAATGTATAGTTATAAAAAATAATAAAATATATTAAAAAAAATTAACTTCTGTAAAATTGAAAACAAGGATAGCTAAAATCCTGTAAAATTTTAATTAAGGATACTTGCCAATAAACAAGTTAAGTGAATTCAAATTGTAATTGAAAATAGTTTGGAAAACAATTTGATTTATGAATACGGGTGAACTGATTTTGATTTAAGCTGAAGAGAAAAGTATAAAACATTGACATGAATAATTTATTCATAGAGATATGTCTAGGTTCATCTTTCTGCATTATTAATAGCAAATAGTATGTAAAAGTCACTAAGCACCTTTAATTCACTCTGATTGTGGAAATAGTAGTAGAGCTTTGTGAAGCAATAATTTTTATTGTATTGTCTTTAGAATGGATTGTTAAGCAAAACATATTTAGGTTGTAGGTCTCTACCTGAAATGTGACTTTTGAAGTAAGTGATTGTGCAGTTGGAATGACGTACTGCCCATAATAAATGAATGTAAACTGTAAATAATGAAACTTTAGGAAACATTATAGTGTACCGGTCAAAAAACGTTTATTGATCCAACAAGAACCGGCATACAGGTAAAGTACCTCAAGTCCGACCATGTACAAGATATATAAGTCAGGTACATTGTGGATTCTGCCCTATTTACCATATCCCCAGATCAAAGATCTAATCAATAACCTTTCTCAATGATTACATCGAATTCCTTCATTTTCACCATGCCGGAACTGAGCCTTCAAGCATGAGATTCATTTTTAATTATATTTTAATGAGAACTTGGGTGATTTCATTTATATGAATACTTAAAATCAAAGATTACTTAAAATAAAAAGTAAATGAAAGGATTTGAAAAACACTGGAAGTTTTGTTTTAGGTATATATATTTTAAACTCATTAATTATTTTAAATTTACATTTAACTCAAGCTCATAAAAAAAAAAAAAAAACAATCTTTAAATTAATTTTATAATTATATATTAAGTTTATAGGAGACTGCATCCTGCATGACACATTTACATTAGTGGTTATCTTTTATATTATTTGGTTTGCACAAATTTATTTTTGTTTACATTTATTTTTTAAAAAAAAAGATTTTAGAATTAAATGACCATGGATTCTAAATTCTCCATTCACATTTAGTACAAGGTAATAATACATCAGCGTGTCTCAGTTAATTATCAAGCAAACAAGTCGCATTAGTTGGACTTTCAACTAAATCCTTCCTTATAAAACTATAACGTGAATTAGCTAAATTATAGAGATTTTAACTAATTACGAATTAAAACAAAAGAATTGGTTACTCAGGCCAAAGATCCTTGAGTAGAATCATTTCCCTATGGCTTACATATTAGATAGGCAAAACAAAAGCAAAACAATGTCAGGTTAATAAACATATGAATGCAAATGAAAGAAGAAACAGGTAGGGTCATATGAGCCAGTTCACAGACACTCGTATGCCTATTCCAACAAAGAAAAAGGGAATTCAGTATGTCTGCCATGTTGCGAACAAATACCGAGAGAAGATAGGAATTACGGGAAACCTTCATTTCCGCCTATACGATATCATGCTGACTAAGCAACTCTACCTCAACCACACTCCGGCCCACAGACATATGCGTAACCAGGAGTCAACTCTGAACATAAATCAGTGACCATTTTAGGTCCGTCCAAACTACTCCGAGCATTCTTTATCAACCCGACATATTATAATCACCAAATATGAAATAAATATAATTAAATAGTCCTAAATGATCTAATACTGCATAGAGCGCAACCAACTACTTTACGTAAATATTTAACCAACAAAAACCAAACATATAGAATAAGGAAAAGTATTTCTCGAGTAAATTCCCACTTTCCTAACTTTAAAAAAAAAGGCATGATAATTAACTGACGCTTTCCAGCGGCTCCATTACTAGGTCAAAATATATAGCATTTTTATTTTGTTTCAATTTAAAGAAATCTAAAATTATAGAATTCCATCCTGGGAAATCTATAACAAAACTATTTAAAAGATTACGGTATATTTTGATATACATATATTCAACATAACTTCACTTGCGAGAAAAAAAAATAGATCAATTTATTTTTATTTTAAAATTAATTCATTCTTTGCTAAAAACTCCTTTCTCCCTTGTGAACATAATTTGCTCTTTTAGCAAATTACCATCTTTGAACCCCCGCGAGTGAAGTTTATCAAAATAATAAAAAATAATCAAAGCTTGAAATTTTATACTAAAATCAATATAAAAACAAATAAATATTTTCATATTTAATAATCATATTAAAATTGTTGTGAGCTTGAGTTATAAAAGAACATTATAAATAATTTAAGAAGTAAAAGGGTTAAAGAGTCGGTTAAAATATTTCCAGTAAACTTAATTACATACTTTTAAACTTAAAGAAGTTACAATTCTAGTGGTAAGGAATTTAGGTTTTAAGATCTGGACGATAGGATTGGAATTTTTCGGCATTTACCTAGAGTTCCCCGGGATGAGTTCTGCAGGCAAATGTTGATGGAAGGTAGCATTTTAAAGCAGATTATATAGCAGCAGCATGATAGGAGACTTCGGGTCTCAGGAAGGAATGAGTGGTGATTTTTCCTTAACTACTCACTCAACATTTCAATTTGCATGGAGAAGTTCTGCAACTCTCTTTTTTCCCTTTTTTTCTCTCTTTAAAAAAAGCCACTATTTATACCTTAGCATTGGTATTTGAGCTAGGTGATGCCTGAGATGATTTGTCTTCAGATCTTCTCTGATACAAGAAAGATCATACTTTGTTTCTAATTTTAGAAAGTTTATACCTCGATAAGGATCGATAGAAATTACAGTATAATTTTATGTTAGTTTTTAGTTTATCTAACAATGTAGAATCTCAATTAATTAATAGAAATTCCAAAGTAATGGATTTTGGTAATTTCTAACTGCTTTAATTTAACATTTATTTTAAACTTCTTATCGAGTCAAATCTTTCAAAAAAGGCCGTTTTGGATTCTTAAAGAAAAAAATAGTACATTTTAAATATATTTATATATAAAAAACATATCAAAAAAAATTCAAAACTTACATTTGAATCTTTTTTTTTTCAATAAATGCATAAATTAGTGTGTTAGTATTGAAATGGTAAATCTGATTCAGATTTGCCATTTCACTGTCTGACCTACCTAAAGCCCACCTATGTAGAGAAATGTATTTTTCAACGTTTGTTTTTTTTTTTTTATTATTTTTAAAACATTTTTTTAACACAACTATCCAGGATAAATTGCTAAAATTTATTTCAGATAGTACTAATCATGTTTAATTATACCAACACACTAAGTTATTGTATTTATTAAAAAGAAAAAAAAAATTCAAATAATTTTTGAATTTTTTTTGATATGTTTTTTTTTATATGTATATTTAAAATGTCTGGTTTTTTTTCTTTAAGAATTCAAGATGGCCTTTTTTGAAAGATTTGTATTTCGATAAGAAATTTAAAATAAATGTTAAATTAAAACACTTAGAAATTATCAAAATCCGTTACTTTGGAATTTCTATTAATTAATTGAGATTCTACATTGTTAAGTAAAAATTATACTAAAATCTCTATCGATCCTTATCGAGGTATAAACTTTCTAAAATTAGAACAAAAGTACGATTTCCTATTGTTTCATAGAAGATCTAAAGAAAAATCACCTCAGGCAGCAGATAATTCAAATACCAATGCTAAGGTATAAATAGTGGTCCTTTTTTTAGAAGAAAGAGTTCCAGAATGTCTCCACGCAAGTTGAAATGTTGAATGAGTAGTTAAGGAAAAATCACCACCTGCCCCTTCCTGAGACCTGAAATCTCCTATTATGCTGCTGCCAGAACCTGCCTTCAAATGCCACCAGCCATCAATGTTCACCACACACTCATTCCGGGGAACTCCAGGTAAAATGCCGAAGAGCTTAAATCCTGTCGTCCAGATTTTAGAAATTATCATTAGAATATAAATGTAATTTCTTAAAGCTTAAAAAAATATCAAAAGTTAATGTTTATTGGAAATATTTTTAACTGACTCTTTAACCTTTTCTTTTTAAATTATTTATGTTTTTTTTTTTATAACTCAAGCTCACCACAATTTTAATATGTTGATTATTGAATATGAAAATATTCATTTATTTTTATATTAACCCTTTTCCCGCGCTCGACGAGGCTCCTCGTCGACATCTAAAATCACTCTAACTCAGTTCATTTTCATACGAAAAAATTCGTTAAATACGTATTGAATTCGTTTTTAAAAGTTCTGTACGATGGTGACATCTTCCGATTTATTTTAGAAGTAAAAAATAAAAAAAAACGCATTTAAACCTAAACAAAGAAGGAACATTATTTGTGATTGGTTCTTAGCATGCTCTCAGCCGAAAAAGACATTCTGATTGGCTGGAAAGAACAAAGAAACTGCCTGATCAAAGAAAATAAAGAAAAACGCTGAGATTTTCATTTCGAATACGATTTAAATTATTATTAAATAATATTTATGGAAATTAAACATAATTTTCAGAGAGAATAATAAAAAAACAAAATTATTTTCGAAAAATATTGAAGATTTAAGTAAATATATTGAAGATGTAGTAAAAAGAAATATTTACTTTTCTATAACGTAAAAGTCGATCTTTTTGTTTACATTATAACTTTTATGTTGCCGATATAGAATATCTTAGAATAAATAAATAGCAATTTATTTTTGAAAGAACTTTCGTTTTCTTCATGACCTGAAAAATTAATTATATACTTTTTATAAATGTATCTGAGTTGAATTTAATATTATAGGTGAATATGTTTTAACAATAGGCTTTGTCTTCAGTTTGTGAGTTGGCCAATTAAAAGATTTGATTTTTACCTCATACAACCTATGATTTAATTAGCGGTTTAAGGGTTAATCTTAGTATGAGATTTTATGCTTTGATTTTTTTTTATTTTGACAAACTTCACTCACGGGGGCTCAAAGAGAATAATTTGCTAAGAGAGCAAATTATGTTCACAAGGGGAAAGGGAGTTTTTAGCAAAAAATCAATTAATTTAAAATAAAATAAATTGTTCTTTTTTTTTTTTCGCAAGTGAAGTTATGTTGAATATATGTATATCAAAATATACTTACCGTAATCTTTTAAATAATTTGGTTATAGATTTCCCAGGATGGGATTCTATAATTTTAGATTTCTTTAAATTAAAACAAAATAAAAATGCTATATATTTTTGACCTACTAACAGCACCGCTGGATAGCATCAGTTAATTATCTTGCCTTTTTTTAAAGTTAGGGAAGGGGGAATTTATTTGAGAAATAATTTTCCTTATTCTATATGTTTGGTTTTTGTTGGTTAAATATTTACATAAAGTAATTGGTTGCACAGGTTAATCTCTATGCAGTATTAGATCATTTAAGGCTATTTAATTATAGTTATTTCATATTTGGTAATTATAATATCTCGGGTAAATAAAGAATGCATAGAGTAGTTTGGACAGACCTAAAACGGTCACTTATTTGTGTTAGGAATTGATTCCCGGTTACGCATACATCTGTGGGCTGGAGAGGGTGGTTGAGGTAGAATTGGTTAGCCAGCATATCCATATAGATGGACCTGAGGGCTCTCCATAATTTCTATCTCCTTTCAGTATTTGTTTACAACATGGCTGACATACCAAATTCCCTTTTTCTTCTTTGGAATAAGCATGCGAGTGTCTGTGAACCGGTTCGTATGACCCTACCTGTGTTTCTTCTTTCATTTGCATTCATATGTTTATTAATCTGACATTGTTTTGCTTTTCTTTTGTCTATCTAATATGTAAGCCAGTGGTGCCCAACCTTTAACTTGACGCGAGCCAGTTGAGAATTTAAAAAAAATTGGGGAGCCACAATTATATATTACATTTTTCATATTACATTTATAAACATGGTACTTGGGTACTAAACCTGCAATGTAGGGAGATAGGTGGGGGGGACGGCCTATTCACATTGGTATCAATCCGCCGTTTCTAATGTGGCCAAAATAACGTGTACACGGATCTTTCTCGATGAAAACATCAATATATACAGCAAAATATATATGTGTACACGAATCTATCTCGATAAAAACAACTATTTACAGCACTAAACATCAATATATATATATATACAGCAAAATATATACGTGTACACGGATAAAAACAACTGTTTACAACACTAAACATCGATATATACAGCAAAATATATACGTGTACATGGATCTATCTCGATAAAAACTATTTCCAGCACTAAACGCAATATATATACAGCACCAAACCAAACGTCTACAAGGATCTTTCTCGATAAAAACAACAATATATACAAGAGCACTAAACACAATATATATATAGCACCAAACCAAACGTGTACAGCAAAAAAAAAAAATGGTGTAATATGTTAAAAAGAAAAAAAAATGTAAATACATTTTATTTATTAAAAATTTGGTAACATACATATAAATTACAATTACAGGAAAAAAATATTTTATTTAATGTGAAACCTGACACTGCATATCGTTAGTGTTTGTATTGCAAAAATGTTTATTTTTTAGTGTGTGCATGTGCCATCAAGGAACATAAAATATTTTATCAATTTTTTTGAAGAGTGCAATTCGAGCCACATTAAACAGTTACGTGAGCCACATGTGACTCGCGAGCTACGGGTTGGGCATCCCTGATGTAAGCCATAGGGAAATGATTCTACTCAAGGATCTTCAGCCTGAGTAACCAATTCTTTTGTTAATTCGTGATTAGTTAAAATCTTTTAATTTAGCTAAGTCACATTCTAGTTTTCTAAGGAATGATTTAGTTGAAAGTCCAACTAATGTGATTCGTTTGCTTGATAATTAACTGATATATTTTTTTTATAATAGCTTACAGTTTTAATCACTGTGAGGTTATGTTCATGCTATTACAGCAAGGTCTACTAATGTAATAAAATATTATTTTTTTAGATTTAAATTATTATTCATAAAGAAAAGTAAAATAAATCATTTTCTTTTTTTGCATCATTAGAGTAAGACGACAAATCAATTTTTTTATTATAATTGTTTTTTGATATCCATTAATATCAAATGTTTTAAATCTTTTTTTTAGAAATACAATGTTGTCTCTTTATATACAATCAGTTGGTCAAATGTTTAGACACGCTGATGTATTATTATCTTGTACTAAATGGAAACGGAGAATTTAGAATCCGTGGTCATTTAATTCTAAAATCATTTTTTTTGTTTTTTTAAAATGTAAATGTAAACAAAACTAAAATTGTGCAAACTAAATAAAATGAAATGTCAACCGCTAATGTGAATCTGTTATGCAGAACATGGTCTCTGATCAACTTACTATTTAATTATAAAATTAATATAAAGAATGTTTTTTAGAGCTTGAGTTAAATGTGAATTTAAAATAATTAATGAGTTTAAAATATATATATCTAAAACAAAACTTCCCGTGTTCTTCGAATCTTTTCATTTACTTTTATTTTAAGTAATCTTTGATTTTAAGTATATATATAAATCAATCACCCAAGATCTCATTAAAATGTAATTAAAAATGAATCTCATGCTTAAAGGCTCGGCTCCGAGCACGGTGAAAGTAAAGAATTCGATGTTATTGTCAAGAAAGGTTATTGATTAGATCTTTATCCTGGGGATATAGATAAATAGGGAAGAATCCACGATGTGCCTGACTTATATATCTTGTACATGGTCAGATTTGAGGTACTTTACCTGTATTCCAGTTCTTGTTGGATCGATGTATGTACTATCCAAAATAAATTTTAGTAATTTATTCAGGATAGTTGTGTTTAAAATGTTATAAGAATAATAAAAAAAAACGTTGAAAAAATACATTTCTCTATTTACATAGGTTGGCTTCAATTAAACCCTCTTAATAAGTGGCTAAGTGGGTCAGATAGTGAAACGGAAAATCTGAATCAGATTTACCATTTCAATAGCAAAAAGCTGATTCATCATCATATTCTGAAATTATAGTGAATTACATTGTACAAGCAATAAAGAATTACCACTTGGAAAGATTTGACTTATAATTGTTATCCAAAAATAATAGATAATATATACTGAAAGGATTAGAATAAGTACCCCAATACAATGAAATGTATGTAGGAAGAAACATTTTAGTATGAAAATAAATGTTTACAGCAGCATACTTTGAATTGTGAAGAACATATATATATATATATATTGAAGCAGTGCATATCTGCATGCAGATATGCCTGCTTCATTCTTGCTTAGTAATGTGTGTGTGTGTGTGTGTGTAATTATACCTTAATTAAAGTTAAAAGCTGATCAATTAATTAAATGAATGTTAAGGTGTACCTACAATGGGAGAAGGTTTGATAATGGAAAGAAGCCATTACATGAGGAAGTGTGGGTGCCTTATTTTTCTATTTATAGTTAAAATCGTTACAGTTGAACACCTTTGAAGTCTGCTCGTGTTTAAAGGTGATAAAGAATTAAATAGAAACAAAAGCAAAGAAACAGATTCAGCAGCAAGTTAATCAATAAGGTAGTAAAATGTTAATGGAATTGTAATTATAATTAGAGAAGGATCAAATTATTAAGAACTCAAAAGTGCATCTGAGGCATACAAAATATAGATATAGGCTTGGAAAGGGGGATTGTTTGGGATTCTACTTTTTCTTTTGCATACTTTTCTGCTTCATTGATAAAACGGACTCATATTTTTATAAAATTGATTTTATCAAAAAATAGATATGTTTACCTATCAAGATGAATGAGTAATCTGGCATTGGTTTCTCCACAGTCATCAGAAAAATGCGGCATCTAGGTGATAGTTCCATCAACATGACTGAAATCCATCTACATTTCTATCAATTCCATGCTGATCTTGAGAAACAGTGAAATGCTGTATGGGATATCTGTGCAGAGAAATCCACTGAGCCCTGCAGTCTTGTTAGTAAACTTTGTTAAAATACATTCGACCGTCTTTTACTAACTGTAACCAAATTATTGTTATTTTTACACTAGTCTTAACCTTAGTAAGATTCTATAATATTATCAATTATGTCAAAATCTGCTGGTTTTAATTATTAGAAATTCAATTTTTTATTTTTATCTTGTTTACATGTTAACTTGAATGATGGAGGGAGTAAATTTTCAAATAGTTTCAAAATTTACACTTCTCTTCTCCTGATGTCCCCAGGAATATCATGAGTCGAGAAGATGCTAGTTTAAAAAAATAAATTAAAGTAAAAATAATATGTATTTTGATTAAGTTTCATTTTCTTACCCCTCATCATTTTAAGTAAAGTATTTTTCTTCTCTTTTTTAAAACTTGCTAAGAGAGAATTATGGGATGATGGTAAACATCATTATTACAGTTTAACATTTTATATAAATAGTATTGCTGAAGTGTTGCCCTATACATATGTGAGAAAATAAATAAATTATTTCTGTTACAATTTAGATATTTCCATAAGGTAAAAAGTAATTTTTATTATTTAAAAAATCCATATTTCATTTATGTATGTGCGATTTGCATTTTATATATGTAAACCAAGCCGTAAATTAGTTTGAAATCAATGTAATAAATAATGGCAGTCTAAACTACCAATCAGCATTATGGGATATTAATATTCCTCCCAGCTGAAATATAGTGTAGTTAAATTTTGAAAGTTAATATTTAATTGTGAATGGGTTCAAGCTTCTAATGAAGATCATACTTGGTAAAATGGGGATGCATGCTGTCTTATAAAAGCAATTTATGTTAATTTAGTATAGATGGGGGGTTAATTAAATCATATTATCATTTTCATAATTGCATTCCTACAATTAAGTGCACTGCAATGTTTTTATTAAATTATTTGTTACCTCTGCTTCCTGCATGATTCAATCATCTATGTATATAGGCAGCATAGCCGGAGTCTGCTATATTTTTCCATGTGTCTGATCCTCTAATCACAAAAGTAGTATTGGACTAGGTTCAGTGAATGGACTGAAGACTCCTAACCACCCCAAATCCTAGATTATGCACATATGTTTTATTCGGATGCACCTTTGGTTAGAAGCAGGAACACACCTGTAGCTGGAGATATCCATGTTTAATTGTGAATCCTGCCACCAAAATGCCAAGCCAATCTTTCTCAACCATTGCCAACCCACAAACAATGTAGTACTGTGATGCTCCCTATCAATTCTTAAAAGTAACCTTCACCAATACATTAGCCGTAGTCCTAGGTAGCCTAAATCCAACCCACGCACACTAGTTCCTTCATGTTTAAAATTAAATAAATGATAAATCATTAAATTCAAACCCATAATGGACTGACTTGTATTCAGGTACTATTACCTATGGATCAAATAGGGCACACTCTCTTAATTTCTGTAACTCACCATCACCTTTAAGTATACCTATGTGAAAATCAGTTGTATTTTAAATAGCAAGATATGTGAGCTACCATGTCCATCCCTTTTCTTTTATTTAATAAATGTTATTTGATTAATAGTCAGTATTGTCATTATTGCAGGTTGGAACTATATAAATAAAGTGTGAAATTATATGTATGGATAACTTTCAAGGGCTCTATAAATTATTATGGAAACTATGTAAATAATATTTGTTGAAAACTATAAATGATTTTTAAAAAACATAATCCATGGCTCTATAAGTCATTATTTAAATAACTAGATTAACAAATATATAATAGCTTCATAAATAATCCTATAAACAGTAATTATTAAGAGTGTATACCATAGCTAATAGATTAGAGCTGGTGATTAGGTGTCATGAGTTGGTGAAAAAATCTTTAGGAGGAGAATTTACGCTGAACCCTGAGCTAAGCCAAGCTGTATGAGAAGAGAATATGTGTTACATCAAGGGTGTTAATTATGTAGTAGAGACTATGAAATCTAGGTAGGGGTTTAAACTAGGGTCATGGGAGTAGCATTACCCCTATGCATGCTGATTGAAAGTGCCTTCTTGGTCTTTCGGTTTTGTTAGCAAATTATACATATTTGACCATTACAATATATATATATATATTGTAATCTTAATAAATAGACAGGGGGGGGTGAGAGAGAGTAAGTGAATGAAAGGAATAGAGAAAAAAAGAGAAAAGAACTGGGAAGAGAGTAGAGTAGAAAGAATAGAAAAGAGAGAGTAAGAGAACTGAGAAGAGAGAAAGAAGGGAGAGAGAGTTGAGTAGAAAGAAAAGAGAGTAAGAGGATGAATGATGAAGATGGGGGTAGAGAGGTTAGAGTGTAGAGAGAGAGAAGAGAAAGAATAAAAAGAGGAGAGAAAGACTAGAGTAGAAAGAATAGAAAAAAGAGAATAAGAGAAAGAATAGAGTATAAATGAAATGAGAGTAAAATGAAAGGGATAAAAGAAATAAATGAGAGAGAGAGAGTATGAGAAATTATAAAAATGAAAAACTCTTCAGCTAGACACAGCGGAGTTACAACAAAATTTATTAAAATTTTACTAAACAGAGATCTCTAACAAGATGGAGGGAAAGTCACGGTGCTAAAATAATCAGACACAATAATAATTTAGAATAAATTATTGAGGAAAAATTTTCACCTTTAACCATATTCCCCCAGTACAAGTTATAATCAAAATCAAAATAAAAATCTTTCTGAATGAAATTTCCTATCTCTATGCAAAATAAATGCTAGTCCAATTATCATTTTTAACAACATAATTCATAAGAAATTCAATAAAACTAGATTCCTTCAAGTGTGCTTTTCTTCTAACACAGGGAATCAATAAGAGGTACTTCTTATACTAGTTATAATTAATCATAGTATATAAAAATTGTGTAAATCACTAGAAGATCAACAGGAGTAGATGTTCTCAGTGGTCCTACTACAACTCTTGTGACATTACTAACATATGACATTGTTTGCTAAGCAACAGAATAGATAAGTGAATGATATCCTGGCCGACTATAAGAGGCAACTACTTAACCTGAAGTGACCGCATCCTATTACAAGGTAACAATATTTATCACAATTTAAAAATATATATTTATTCATTAATAAAGTTAAAGATGATAAGTATAAGATTGCTTCATTATTATGTTTTGCTGGGATATTGAGATGGCCAACAGGCTCACTGAACCTCTAACTTCTGAAGATTGTACATACGATCAGGTTAAAGAGTGTTGTCAAACCACTTTAACACTCAACCCTTTAGACATGTTACTAGACTGCAATTCTGAGTTCAAAACCAAGGTTGGGATGAAAGTATAAAAAATTACGATACTGCTCTTCATAATCTAGCAAAAAATTGCTTCTATGGATCTTTCCTAGATGAAGCCATGCTGGAACAATTTCTTACTGGTATGTGTAATGATAATTTACGCAACAATTATTGGCTATTAGTTATTTAGATTATATAGAGGCTAGAAAATGTGGGATAGTTGTGATCTGGTGCTTGAGCAATCTCAAAAATTTACCGAATTTAAGAGGAATAGCAAATCGCAAACAGATGTTTGTAAAACCATAAGGAAAGAATTGTCTAAGGGTAATGAGAATAGTGCTATCAGTAAAAACCCATTTCTATGTTTTTGCTGTGGGAAAAAGGACCACAAAGCCAGAAATTGTTTTCATAAATGAGAACGCTGTAATAATTTTTAAAAAAGAGGGCAGGCAAGTCAGCCTACCAATATTTAAAAAATGTGCACCAATAATGACAAATTATGCTACAATTAAAGCTCTGTGATCAGCCCATATTTAGGGAGGTAGTCAGTGGTAGTGGTGTATCATTAATATTGGTCCATGACTTGGCTACTGTAACCTCTATAAGTAAAAATATCTCTATACTGGAAAAAAGTTACTGACCTTAAAGCATTGGATGTAAACAGCAATGCAGTCAAAATTAAAGATGTTGTTCACGGCCCTGTAAGTAGAATGAAGGAAAATGTGATAGAGTGACCTTTATACATAATTTATGCTCCAATAAATCCTTTAACTTGGCGTCAATTGTTTAGGAAATTGGCTATTAAACTCACGTTCGTGAAAAAGGTTGAAATGGAAAACAAACTGGTTTCAAATTTCCTAGCTTATTTAATGAGGAAACTGGTATTATTAAAACAACCCTATATAAATATCAAATTTTTTATACACATAAAAAGCCTTTTTCAGCACCTGATTTGGTACCCTTTTCAAATGTTAATAATCTATTATTAACATAATAGATTATTAACATTTGAAAAGGGCACAAAATCAAGTGCTGAAAAAGGCTTTTTAAGTATATAAAAAAAAATTTATATTTATATAGCTGTTGTAAGAATTTATTATTTTCTGATTAATATTTCATTAATAGTTTTTTTTTATCAAACAAAATTTTCTTTCGGTAGAATATAGATTTTCCAGATATTTGCATTGAAATATTTATATTACAGACAGATCACATCTTTTAAATAACAATTTTTGAAAAAAAAAAAAATTAAAAATGCATTTTTAGTAAGATTAATGACTAAATCATATTATAAGTAGATATTTAATCGAGGATGGCAAAATTTAAATCCCACGTAAGTGATAATTTTAATGCAGCTATTTCATGTTTAAACTCTTATAAAGCATTACCTCTACTGGTTTGACCACAGACAGCTCCATGTGGCTTAAGGCTTCAAGTGAGAATATGTTAAATTTAGCTCACCATAATTTTATTCTCCATTTTTCCAAATTTTGTAAAACAATCACAGTTCAACTTAATGAACAATTTTTATCAAAATTACCAATCTGTATATTCTCCTTCACCAAAGCTTAACTAGGAATTAATTATAACTAGTTAAATATATCAGCTGAACTTCTCATCTGATATTTTAAACAACAAAATGTGTTCCAATCTTTATTCTCACAAGTCAGCTGCTAAACTAAAAGAAAACTATTTACCCACCAAACCTTTTCTTTTTCCTTTTTTAAAACTATCTATCACTACGTGGTTTAAATTTATTTCACCCACCCCCTTCTTTATAATTACTTCTAGTCAATTAACCCTTAAACCGCTAATTTTATCATTGGTTGTATCAGATAAAAATCAAATCTTTTAATTGGCCAACTCACAAACTGAAGACAAAGCCTATTGTTAAAACATATTCGCCTATAATATTAAATTCAACTCAGATACGTTTATAAAAAGTATATAATTAATTTTTAAGGTTGTGAAGACAACGAAAGTTCTTTCAAAAATAAATTGCTATTTATTTATTCTAAGATATTGAATATCGGCAACATAAAAGTTATAATGTAAACAAAAAGATCGACTTTTACGTTATAGAAAAGTAAATATTTCTTTTTATTACAACTTCAATATTTGTACTAAAATCTTCAATATTTTTCGAAAATAATTTTGTTTTTTTATTATTCTCTCTGAAAATTATGTTTAATTTCCATAAATATTATTTAATAATAATTTAAATCGTATTCGAAATGAAAATCTCAGCGTTTTTCTTTATTTTCTTTGATCAGGCAGTTTCTTTGTTCTTTCCAGCCAATCAGAATGTCTTTTTCGGCTGAGAGCATGCTAAGAACCAATCACAAATAATGTTCCTTCTTTGTTTAGGTTTAAATGCGTTTTTTTCTATTTTTTACTTCTAAAATAAATCGGAAGATGTCACCATCGTACAGAACTTTTAAAAACGAATTCAATACGTATTTAACGAATTTTTTCGTATGAAAACCAACTGAGTTAGAGTGATTTCAGATGTCGACGAGGAGCCTCGTCGAGCGCGGGAAAAGGGTTAAAAGTTTCATTATCTATATAAAAAAATAATTAACATTGTTATTTTATTTTATAAATAGACATTCTTCAATTTATAGATTAGTGTTGGAATTTATATGATTCTATTAACATAAATTCCTTTCTCTTATCTAAGTATACCAATAAAATTTTTAACAATGACAGTATTAAATAATTCAATTGACATAAAATATTTTATGTTTGTGATCATAATCAACATTTACACACATTTATTAGATTAACATAACAAATATTTAAGGATTTGCAGACAAATGCAATTGCTAAAATTTGTCCGCAGATCACATGGAACCGGCACATTAAAGATCGCAAGATTAGATTGATATGCCTTCAGGGTAATACGTCATTGGTTGGAAAATACTAAAGATGATCTGTTAAAGATGACCGTTGGGTAGATAATGAGCACCACCATGTTTGTTGGTCCTGAAAAAAATAAAAAATGTACATGCATGAAAATAGTATATACGACTTAATAGTGCATAATCTACATCAAAATAATTTAGAAATTGAAAGTAATTAAGTGTAAATTTGTTTCTATCTGCTGAATTTTATGTTTACAATGTGACTCATTTTTTGACTGAAAATTAGAAAACACAGCGCTTAGTGCTGGAATGGGGGGGGGCTCTGATGGTTTTGCCTGTCTGGAGGACAAGCCAATACATGCTCCATTATAAAATTCGGCACATAGAAACTATGTTGACTGAAATTTTACAATAAAATAAAAAAAAGAAAATGGAAAAAAAATATATATGCATTTAAAATAAATAGACAAATAAAGAACACTTTTCCCAAGTGTAAATTTGTTTCTATGCGATGAATTTTATGTTTACAATGTGTCTCATTTTTTGACTGAAAATTAGAAAAGTCAGCGCATAGTGCTGGAATGGGTGGGGGACCTCCAATGTTTTTGCCTGTCTGGAGGACAGGCCAATACATGCTAATTATAAAATTCAGCGCTTAGAAACAATGTTGACCAAAATTTTACAATAAAAAAAAAGTCAAAAAAAATGTACATGCATTTAAAATAAATAGACAAATAAAGAATACTTTTCCCGATTTAACTTTTTTTGCTTTTTTGGTGCTGCGTGTGCTCTTGTACACTCATTTGATGACATGTTATTTTCTTTCTTTACTGATGTAAAAAGTATAAGCATGACATCAATCAAAATACAGCCATTTTAAAGCTTAATGTCTTAGCTTTCAAACGAACTTTACTTCAAAAAAATTCGTTGAAATTTGGATTTTTTGCAAGTTTTAATCAACCACAGTATTTAATTTTTTTGTTTTTTTGGTAATTTTTGTATTTATCACGAAGCGATAAAGGACAAAAAATGGTTTACAGGCTACAAGTGAAAATTTCCCCATGTTATTCACAAACAAGCCTACAATAGAGCTTCGGCGTAATTACTAGTAAGTTAAATATTTTAATTTCTTGAAAAAAATATCTTTTTTATTAATTTTAGTTTGTAATTAGTCTGTGTTAGTTTGTAGTATATGTTATATATTTATTTATGCCCATATAGAATTCATATCTATTGTAACTTTCTAAAGTTAGTTTGTGTTAGTTTATAGTTATATATTTATTTATGCTCATATAGAATTCATATCTATCATAATTTTCAAAAGTTAGTTTGTAGTTATATATTTATTTATGCTCATATAGAATTCATATCTATCATAATTTTCTAAAGTTAGTTTGTAATATATTTATTTATGCTCATATAGAATTCATATCTATCGAAAAATTAGTGTGTGTTAGTTTGTAATTATATATTTATTTATGCTGTTATAGAATTCATATCTATCATAATTTTCTAATGTTCTATCTACACTAATCCTTTTATTTTTATAAAAATAATGATTTCCAAAAAGTATAATAAATTATTATACTTTTTGAAAATCATTATGTTTATATAATATGGTTTACAAGCAATGAGTTTTAAAACTAATAATCAAATGTATATGTTTCATAACATTATTTTCAAGTCTATAGCTAACAAATGAACTATATGCAAATAAATTATATCTATCTGGTACAATAAATATAACAAGATAGCATCACTTCTATGCATAAAGAATATAAACATCACTTGTGTGCATAAAGAATATAAACATCACTGGTGACCATAAAGAATATAAACATCACTGTTGTATACAAAAAAAATATAAAATGAAGAGATGAAACGCATTTTCTCAATGATATAGTCAGTAGCCTACAATTTCTAGTTTTAGATAGACAAGAAGCCAATTGCTATGATGATTTATTTTGTATCTTTTATTAGGATGAATCTTTTTTTTTATAGACACCTTTGACATTTAGAACATTTGGGGTAAAAGATAAAAGTGAAGAAGTCATATCCAACTTCTTTTGGAGATTGTGAAGCTGTGGATTATCTCAGGTAAGTCATGTTATACATGTTTAGAAAAATAATTTTGTGAGAAATAGAAAGAAATTATCACTGAAGATGTATTTTGAATTTTAGTTAATGTTAATTTCCAAATTATGAACAAACAATAAAATAATAATTATTTCGGATGTGAAAATTTCTTTTTTACCTTATTTTTTATATAGTTATCACTATTTATTTTATGCTTATGGTTTTCCTTAATTTTTCTAGTTTCTAGCAATATAATTGTTTTTGTTCTAATATAATTAAAACTGAAGTTATTGTGAAAATTGTGTCTCAGGCCAGTATTTTAAAAAATTCAATATGGCGGCTTGAAGCTGCAGTAGTTAATGCGAATCTGGCATTATTAATAGCGACCTGGAAAATAACTTAAAAGATACTCTATATTTAGTCAAAATAACAATGATTTATAAAATGCCATATTTTTACATGCATTTGGATTACTTAATGTCTATATTTAATTATAATATAATTAATTATAAAAAAAAATTTCTGTATAATATAATCCAGAAATTAAAAATAAAATTAATTAATTGTCCTTTTTATAATTGCAAAAGAATTTACAAAATTATATACATCGAAATGACATTATTTATTAGAAACAAAAATGAAAATTACTTATAAATAGCATTCACTGTGGTGGACTGAAATGCAAGATCTCAACAAAAAGGCAGTGTGATGCCGTGGGTAGCAAAATCACAAAAGACAGATAAATGACAAAATTTCCCAAAGCTTTCCGATTTTTTAAATCTCGCGGGTCAGAAAAATCCAAAAATTGTCTCTCCCATAGAATCATGCCAGTGTCTTGGTTGCCATGATGTTGTCATGTTATCATAGACGATGTCTACCGGAAGGAAAATCAGTAAGTATAATATGTCATTGGTTGAATAATACTAAAGTACTAAAAACTAAATATTACAATGCAGAATGTCTCTAGATTAGAAGCTTCATTCTAGCATTATCATACTCCCCTCCAAAAGGAAGAAAACAATAAGATATCTATTTTTTCTTTCCAGCGTCAACTGGATTCTAATATTAGCACCATGTCAAGTTGATCTATGTGGATATGGTAATCCCTAAATGCTACCTATTATTTCCTAACATCAGTGTCATTTATGAAATCACTTGAGTAATAAGATGACTTCGGGATTACTCTACCACTAAAAAAACTGTTGCTCTTCCTAAACAACTAAAATTGATTTGTCTATCTTTTGTGGAGTCTAGATTTGCATTCAACTGTCAAGAGAATGACAATCAGCTTGCAGCATAGAGATAAACAAAGAATCCAACACTGGACAGTAAGTATACAATGTTTTATGAATACCAGCAGAGCTGTCTTAAATTTATTTAAAAAACTCAAAATTTTTCATTTAAAACCTTGCTCATTTTCTTGAAACTTATAGGCCTGTTGACAACTTCAAAATATATGTATCTTGCTAATTTCCTCTGAGACTTAAAGGCATGGAGTTTGCAGGACTATATTAACTGCCCATGATATGTAACAAGAACTATCCCATTTGGAAATGGTTTATGTTAGTGTTGAGATAAAAGCATTCTAAAAACTTACATGAAACATTGCATTAACATTTCAATGATAAAATCCATCCATTACTAGTACTGAAAGCAAAATTAGTCAACTCAGTCAAAATTCTATTTTCCCCAAGCAGCAATATTACTCCACTGCAAATTGTTCTCTGATCTATTATATCTATTCTTATATTTTATTGTCACACTTGCCATATTTGATGGTTTTACAAGCTAAGTATTACATTATTTAGTACATTATATTTGTTTTTTCCATGATATTATTCTAAGAATCAAAAGGACAAATCCTAAGTCATAGCAGTTAAAACCATCTGATATCCATTGCTAATTTTTTTTTTGTAGCTTGTTGATAGTTTGTGGGATGGGGATCTCAGCTGTTTTCTTTATTGGTTGCACCACTCCGTGTAATATTCCAATTCTCTTTTGGTGATCTGCCTCTCTTTTGAGGGCTTTAATATGATGGGGGTGACTGCTGATGTTTTTATCACTCATTTTGGAACCATTTCCAGTTTTGTGGATCACACATGTTCTTTTAATGCTGCCTATTGATCTCTTTTTCTTTCTATACCCTGTTCTGTTGTTACACTCTGCACTTCTTTTGCATTAATATACATAGAATTCTGAAACTTTACCCTGCGTTTATTTGGCTGGTTATGTTAGCTCATATCAGTTGTATTTAGAAAATTCACTACCTGCTCAATTGTCTTCCTATTAGTGCTCAGAATCATTTCTTCAATTCTAAAAGGCAAATTATGTCGAATTATTCTTATAATCGGACTTTCAGACAAACAACAAGTATCCAAAGTTCTTAACTTGGCCACTTGTCTCCTAAAGAATTGTGAATAGTTTTTCTGTACTTCTGCATGGAATCTTTCTTGCATTATTCATATTTAATAGTTTTTTGACATTCTTCTGACCAATGGTTAATTACCAATGCATCTCAATTTTTAAAAGTCACAGGTTGCTCAAAAAATGAGTCTCACCAAGCTTGGATATCAGCTTGTGTGTGCAGGCAATACCAGCTTTTTCTTTCATTATATTAAAATTAAAATAATTTTGCAAGCTATTCATATGTTCAGTAGGTGGTTTCAACCTTCCTACATTTCATTTATCCAAGCTATTCATATGTTCAGTAGGTGGTTTCAACCTTCCTACATTTCATTTATCCACATACTCAGAATCATTCATTATCCTGTCCTTTTGGTTTACCTGCCTCACTAACCCTACCTCTATCTCATTTATTCTATGGATTATGGTCTCTTTTTCCCTGACTAATTCATCAGTTACAACCTTTAAATTTTTAATTTTTATATTCAGATCATTCACATTTGCTTGCAACTTCATCCTTGATAGTCACTTTCATTTTTATTTTCTACAACTTGTGAAGCTAACTCTAACTGTTTCTTTCTGCTCCTGCTTTTTTTATTATTTTGTTAAACCTCTTATCCCAATCCTTCACCAGGTTCTCAATTTTACCTATACTTTCTGCTCTCTTCTCACATATTTCTGTCATAGTTCATTGTGTTTTTTTAATATTCCTTAACTTTCGTGTTTCATGTCATGAAATCTTTCATCACTTTTTTTTTTTTGCATTTCAATGAACTTTTCATCTATTTTCTGCTGCAACTCATTAAATTTCAACTCACTCTTCTGTTGTAATTCATCAAATTTTACTTCACTTTTCTGTTGATTTTTTTTTAACTTTTCATTCACTTTCACTTCCCATTCCTTAAATTCCTTTTTCAACATTTGTTGTATCATCTCTCATGGGTGACTGCACTTGCTTTTTCTAAAAAGTATATTGTGTCAATTCTAGATTATTTACTTTATTTTCTTTTTTTAAGCTGATCTTGTTAACATCGATTCCAAATATTTACTATTTTTACAATTAATTACACTCCAGAATACTTATAATTTCTACTGTATATATTTCTGACTATATAATATGCCTGCATTTCCCTTCTTCATGCAGAACTAGCTATCATTCCCCACCTCAAATTATTTCCCTAGTGAGTTTAAATTCTTTTATTTATAACCATTATACTTTTTTTTTCTTTCTTTACCTCTGCCTCATTACTTTATTTGTGACAATCCCCTATCTTAACTCTCTTATTTATCACACCTTTTTTAATCTTATTATTAATGACCTTCGTTTGACAATCTCTCTCTAACTTCTCTCAGGGTTTTATTTCTATCGAGCCCCCACATTGTTAGCACCAAATTATGCACCAGGAATTTACATCTAATCATAAAACTGAAGTTTTAATTCATGAAAAGTTTTTGAATTTACTATTGCTATATATATATAATTTATTTTATCTATTTGGGACTAATTATACATGTCTATTATGGATAAGGACCTACTCTGAAGGGAGAGAATGTAAAACAGGAACAATAATTCAAAATAATCCAGTTATGTGCCATCTATATACTCAGATGGGGAACCTATTTCTCTTAAGGCAGAAATGAACCATCAAGCAAGATCAAAATGGCATGTGATAAATAAATTTATATAATATATATTCACTAATCATTTAATAAAAGAAAACACACATATACTTATAAATATTTTGCAAGTTTATAATAAATCATGAACAAATATTTATAATAATAATAAAGTTATTCATGAGTACCACATGTATATAAATTGAAAGTTAATAACATAAAAATAACTAATACAATTATCTTACTTAGTATTAAGTCTTTTCTGGAAAATAAATCTTACTGTGATATTTCTGTAATGTCATGTATGATCATACAAATGAAAATACTTTTACTATAAAATAAGGGATTTTTTCACCCCAAGATCATTTAATCCATTTAACTGATCAAATGTTCCAAAGCATTTATTTTTCTTCTTTACATTCATGATCCTAGAAAAGGATGGCTTATTGTTTTTAATAGAGATTTTTTTTCAAACAAAATCTCTCAATAGGATATAGATTTCTCAGATGTTTGCATTGAAATATTTATATTACAGACAGATCACTGCTTTTAAATAACAATTTGCAAAAAACATAAATGACTAAATAAATGGAAAGTACATTTTTAGCAAGATTGATAACTAAATCATATTCCTTATATAAACAGATATTTAATTGAGGGTGGCAACAGATTTAAAACCTAGGTAAGTGATAATTTTAAGGCCGTTTTCTGGATCTCATTTTATGTTTAAACTCTTATAGGGCATTACTTCCACGTGTTTGACCACAGATAGTTCCACATAGCTTCAGGCTTTAAGTGGGCATATGTTAAATTTAGCCCACCATCATTTTATTTTCTATTTTTTCAAATTTTGTAAAACAATCGCAGTTCAACTTAATGAATGATATCAAAATTACCACTGTGTATATTCTCCTTTACCAAAACTTAACTAGGAGTCAATTATATCCAGTCAAATGTATCAGCTAAACTTCTCATCTGATATTTTAAACAATAAAATGTCCTCCAATCTTTATTCTCACAAGTCACCTACTAAACTAAAAACTAATTATTACCAAACATTTTTTTTCCTTTTTTAGAACAATCACTATGTGGTTTAAATCCATTTCATCTGCCTTTCTCTATAATTAAATTTTTCAATTAAAAGGTTTGTTATCTATAAAAAGAAAAACTAATTAACATTTGTATTTTATTTTATAAATAGACATTCTTTAATTTCAATTTAGCATTGGAATGTATATGATTCTAGTAACATAAATTCATTTTTCTTATCTTAGTATACCAACAAGATTTTTTTAGCAATGACAACACTAAATAATCCAATTAACATAAAATATTTTATGTTTGTGATCATAATCAGCATTCACACACATTTATTAGATTAACATAACTGAAATATTTAAGGATTTTAAGTAAAATATTCCTTAATCCTATTGTACTCAGGCAAAACTCTCCATATAGTAGTGCCACTCAGTGCAAGCCAGAGTAATCAATGAATGTAAGAAGGTTAGTGCATAAAGTCACTATCTATTGCCTATTCATCCAATATGCCCAGACTAGTTTCTAGCTTATGGCTTTCATCAGTGAGGAGCCTTGGATCTGAGAGCACTGCATTTAGAATTTAGGATCTAATGTAATCATCCAGCTGCCACCTTTTATCTTATTGTCTAACTATAAAGCTTTGAGTCTAAAATGAAAAAGATAATGTTTTCAATTCAAGCTCATTAGCCTGTATAATTGTATAGATCTGAACCCAGTTCAACATCCTCACTTTTGGGGTCTGGTTTTTTAATAACCACAGTCACCATAATCCTATTGGACAGGATTGGTATTAAACCACTAAGCATCAAATGATCACCATTCTTTATGCTTACACAAGCTATTTAACACAGAAACAAAACTCTCTATACAATAAAAGGTGGCTGCTGGATGGTTGCATTAAATCCTAAGATGCTTCCAGATCCAAGGCTCCTCATTGATGAAAGTTACAAGCTAGTCTGTGGATATTGAATGAGTAGGAACTAGATATGGATTTTATGCACTGAGTGGCACTACTTTATGAAGAGTTTTACTCTTGTGTTAAACAGCTTGTATAATTATAAAGAATGGTGATCATGTGATATTTAGTGTTTTAATCCTATTGTATTAAAATTTTATTTTTTTAATAAAATAAAAACAAAGCTGTAAATATTACAGTGCAGAATGTCTCTAGACTGAGAGCTGTATTCTAGCATTATACTATATATATAATTATTATTATTATTAATGTATTGTGATGTTGTGAATACTCTTAAGTTTTGTTCATTCTATTTAATAATATATCTTTGTCAGTATGTGTGTGTATATATATATATGTATAAAAACTCATGATGTCTACAATCTGAATTATTGGTATGATGTATTTAGATTGTGCTGTTTTCATTTTGAAATAGTAGTTTTTAATTATTTTTAAGTGTTATAATGCCTCTGATAGAGGTGTGCTAAGATGGTTAGTAGCTTTTAGATATATTTCAAAATGCAGGATATTAATTTAATTATAAGAATTTGGTACTTTTAACTGAAAGATAAGCAATCAAGTTATATATCCAAACACAGATTAACTGACCATCCTGATCATTTTGTGTATGTTCTATATATTGCTTCATGGGTTTTTTATATTATTGTTTTTCATGCTCTTATTATTAAGCTTTAATGTTAATTATTTTGGAGTCCAAGACCATATCTTTCTTGGTTTTAAATCATTTTGTATTCTTTCTTCAGCCATATATTTATCATATCTATATGACATTGCAAGTTTAATAATTGTCTAAATGAGACAGAATGTATGGTTTATGATTATAGAAAATAAGTCTGGCAAGCTGAAAACAAAATGATGCCATTTGAATGATTTTCAAATTATCTAAAAGCAAAATAAGCTGACATTTTTAATTTAATACAGGTAAGATTTTTGTTGCCATTGTGGAAATATTTTTGCATACAGTGAATACGAAAAAGAAAAGTGGAAGAAAAATTCTGATGCGAATTTATATCTGAAAGCACAATTTTATTTAGCTTACTCTTATTTTACTTTATTGAAACTTGCAAAAATTCTATTTGAATTTTAAATTATAATTTTGAGCTTGTTTTATTACAATACTTTGCCCTTTGGTTTTTATGCTTACACATTAATAGATTCATTATAGTCATATTTAATGTGATCTCATATTATATGTTGAATATGTTTATCATAAATCCTCAAACCTTGATACCCACATCAGTTATTACCTATTTAGTTAGAAGTTATGACTATTTTATCAGCATCTTTACCACTTTCCTTCACCATTTTGATTTTATATATATATTTGCCTACATTAAATTACAATAGAATTTTAGAATTAAAGTAAATGTACAATTAAGGACTATTCTTTATTGAACTTAATCAGCATTATATTAGATTTTTTTTTTTTTTACAATAAAAGATAATTTTATCTTTTAATTGAATTTTTAACTTTTGAATTATCTATGCTGTCTGCAATTGTAAGTGAACTTTTTTTGTTTGTTGCATACTTCAACAATTATTAATCATATTTTTTGGATATTAAATGACCGTTTGTTATAAATTACTAAACTTGCCATTTATTACACCCATGTTATACTGTATAAGTCAATCATTAGTCAAGGCAGAAATTAAATGTTTATTTGACATATTTACCATTGCACAATTCTGTTCCATTATTAAATTTGCTGAGCTTCAATTTAATAAATTATTAAAATCTTGCTTGAATTAATCTTTGAACTATATATTAATAATTGTATCACACAGAATTCCAAAATCAAGTGTATATCTTGAAATATGAACTTTCAAATTGTCTTCTACTTTATTCTTTAAGCTCCATTTTATGCCTGTTCATTTTTCAAGTTTATAGTTGAGAGAATATGTATTTTTTTTATAAATTATGTTGTATATTGTAGATATATTTTACTCCATTATATATCTCTTCATTTAAATCTCATATTTTTGTTAATATTAAGATTAATTTGGAAGAAATAAAAGGCATAACTTCATTTAGTGTCAACAAACTGAATTCTGTTATAAATGTTTTTCATTATTGTTCATAAAGTTATTTTATTATGAAATTATCTTAAAAAAATCCAAAAGACAATTTGATGCAACATTTTTCAAATCAAAGTATTTAAAGGCCAAAGAAAACATTTTCTTATTATCATAATTCATTGCAACAATTGATATACACTAGAAAACCTAATCATAACCTGAAAATGTTTTCATTTTTCACTTCATTGAAATTTTTTGTCACAATGTATAAATCTGAAAATATAATCTAATTATATTTGATGGAACATGCATGGGAATAATATTATCATGCATGATAGTTTGCATGGTATGTGCTCAACAGTTCAGATTGAGCATTGGTTTCATTTTTGGTAGTAAGGGTGGCAGAAAATAGGAATTT
Organism: Epiperipatus broadwayi; assembly: GCA_028023455.1. NCBI lineage: Eukaryota > Metazoa > Onychophora > Udeonychophora > Euonychophora > Peripatidae > Epiperipatus > Epiperipatus broadwayi. Next base: position 80,407 of record JAQFVV010000242.1, on the reverse strand, counting down.
TGTGTTTTATTTAGAAATACTTGCCATTCTTATCTCAGATTTATGATATCCAGTCTCCATTTAAGCCTTCACTTCTTCAATACATTTATTTTTCAATTTGTTGTTAAAATAATACCGACATTTAACTTTTCTAGTGATGTCTGGATCTTGCCGATATTGCAATCAAAATCTACTCACATCTCACAAGAATCACAATGTTTGCCTGATTCTACCTTGATGTGAAGCTCAATGATAAAAGATATGAACCCTGCTAATTATCACTTTTGGTTCACAATAATAATGTGCTCAGTTTCAAAGATGAGTTATCTATTCAATTTTAAATTGTTGTGAATAGTATTGATAGATTCTACATGATTTTTTTCTATTATAGTGGTATGTTTATAGCACTAAAAGTAGTAGCATGGCTTCTATTCTCTATTTAAACTCATTATATTATATTTTCTTTCTTCCAACTTGAAGACAACCATGACTGTTGGTTGTATTAAATAAACAACATTAATAAAATAATTTAAATTGCTTTTAAAATTAATATTTTAATAATATTATACTACTCAAATATTGAATTTCAAAGCAATATTTTAATTATAAAGAACAACAAAGAATGATATTTTATTATTCATTATTTTAAATACTAAGCTTCTTTAATTAAAATTACCCCAAAATCCAAAACTCAACCAGACTAGCCAAGAAAAAATAAAATCAAAAACACAACCAAATGTTTCACTACTACAAGCAGACTTCTTAAGTGTAAAGAACTACAAAACAACATCATATTTATATTAAACATTACCCACAAATCATTTACTTCCCATCCACCCTTAATAAAATATAGGGGATTTGAACTCAGCCTTTCAAGCAACCTTCAACTATCCACACTATCTCATACTACTGATACATATGACCACACACATGTAGAAAATATAAATAATCACTAATATCCGTATTTCGTACTAAACCAGCACTCATCAATTGGCCCAGATTATCATGTACTGCACATCTATATAATCAGTGCTCAATTTGTATTAAGACAGCAAATCTATATACTTTAATGGACTGGCTTCAATCTACTCCAACCTTCACCTCTTCAGCCATTCATACTATTGAAAATCTGATTGATGATAGAATGCCCAAATCCCATACTGATGCTAATATTGTTGTTATATCCATGTTGACCTCAAGTCATTCTGGCCGCTCATGTATAGGACAGTATCCATTTAAATACATAGAAGAGGGATAGGCAGAATGTGTGGAAGATGATAATCTGGACCAACTGATGAGTGCTGGTTCAATATGAAATATTATATTGGTAATTATTTATCTTTTCTACATGTGTGTGGTCATGTGTATCAATAGTATGAGATAGTTGAAGGTTGCTTGAAAGTCTGAGTTCAAATCCCCTATATTTACTATTAAGTTCCAGGTATAAGAATGCCTGTATTTCAAACCTTAATATTAAAAGAATTTTTAATTAAGTTAATTGCTTCAGAATAAGAAATTTTCAATTATAATGATTCTTTAAGTCTTCTTTTTATTTATTTCTATTTCATTTTATTTTAATGCATTTAATGATAAGTGATTGTTTTATTTATCTTAAGATGAAATTTTTAATATGGTATTTATATATAACGTTATCAAAACTCACATCCATATGTCAAATATAAACAGAATGGCTTTTTAAAAAATTTAAAATAATTTATCTTAAGTAACGATTTGCTTCTCTCTATTCTCACTAATCCAAAGATTGTTTTTAGATGCTTGAAAGATGTTTTTATTATAACTAAAGAATTTTGTGCTGTTGCAGTTTATTAGTGAGCGACTGAAGCTAACTGGTTGTTGATGGTTGTCTCGGAGACAGCAAGCTGCATAACAACAGTTAATTAAACATACCTTTACAGATAAGATAAAGTGAGGTTTTATGTGGTGTTGGCTAGCTTTAAAATGTTTCTCATTAAAAACAAAGTAATTACCTACATTGTTAACCTTCTCTTTTAACACTTATTATTACTGGGTTGTAATCTAACAGTTGGTTATTAAAATTGATTAAAAAAAAAAAAGTTTTAATGTTTACTTTTCTTATTAAATTTTTTAATCATTTGAGGTTATGTACTTAAATGTATGTGTCTGCACTTACGTATATATACACTATACGTATATTAATAATTATTAAATTTTTTTTTTTTCTAAATAGCTAAAAGTTTATTGTATTTATTAAACTTTAATAATTATTTTGGTGAAGAATCTTATAGTGTACTGCCTAACTACTCCGCTATCATGGTTATGGCTAGTAATTGATGCCGGAAAATTTTTTTTATTTCAAATTAAAATAGATGTTTTAAGTAGCTTTTAATTAACCAAATTAACTGTTATCCGTTGATGATCTATAAATGGGTAACTAGCTATTATTATATAGATATTAAAGTCCCAAATTTATTTGGTTTTGTTAGATAAGTGTCGGCACACTTGTAAAAATATTAAAATGTGATTGTAATATGATGCGGTCTTCACCAATATTGGAAGAGGTGATGTGTGCCTATGTATATATGTTTATCTAAACAAAAACTCTAAAAATTGTTTTTCATTTATTTTTATATAAATAAAAATTAATAAGGAATACAGTGTATTAAAATATATGTATAGAGAGATCTGGTACATTGAAAGTTATAGAATAATATAACAACTATCAAACATTTTTATCATGTAAAATTTATTTATCAATTTAGTTCATTTACCTTTTTCTATCTAGTTCATAAAATTATTGTACATGTATTTTTTTAATCCTTCAGTAGTTATTTTTTGACAGTTCCTAGTGGTAGGTTTGAATAAATTTCCAACTTTTTATTTTATCAAATTTATTTTTATACTTTATTATATTTTTACAAATTTTGAATTATATATATAGAAATATAGATTTGCAAGTAAAAATTATTTTTAAAAAAATATTTCAATTTTGCAAATATAGGGGGAAAAAAACAATAAATTACATAATCAGATCAATGTCTTTTTTTTATTGAACACTAAGAAAAATATTAAATTAAAAAAAAATTGGAGTTGTAACTCACTTTCTAAAACCCAAATGAATTCTTGTTCAAAGGTTATTTAAAATTGTACTGATAATTATTAAAAAAATAAAAAATTAAATCTATTGCAACCATACATTATTGAAGTTTCTGACTTGCCTTCTAAAAAAATTAATATTACACAAACATTCTGCGAAAGTAATCATAAATATACAAACAAAGTATTGAAAAATATGTTTCCATATTTAAAATCTATATAAAAATGAATTAGTTCAAAAAGTCTTTTAAGCTCTTTCATTGTGGAAAGAACAAGAAACTATCAATCAACAACATTATGGGCTGGTTGTCAGGTTATTTGTAGTATATATCTCTGTACAGTTACCAACATCTTGAGATTTTGTTTTTAATTAATAAATCAATATTATTTTAGTTGCAGTTTTTGTCTTCATTTGAATAGAAAACTGATAAGCGAATGATAATGATAGGCACAAGAGAGTGAATTAAAACCAAATGAATAGTAGCATCATCAGTGGGAATGCAATATCATGTTCTGTGCTTGGTAAGAATAAAGCATTCTCCTAAGTGCTTATACGGTAATAATTCTAGTCATGGGCTATAGATATAGAATTTGAAAGCCAATTAATGCTGATATAAAAAAAATAAAAAACTATTAAAATGAGCTTTATTTTTAAAAATAGCCAAAATTTATGTTGTCAACATGAAATCTCTAAAGATCTCTAGCAGAGAAATAATATATAACTTTTGTAAAGTATTTTAGTCATGAGCTATAAGTTTAGAATGTGAAAACTGATTAATATTGACAAGAAAAAACATATTTTAAAAAATAGTGGAAATCTTAAATGCTGAACATTGAATCATTATGCCATTGACTGAAATAGCCAATGTTACAGTGAGCCCTACTGTTGATATAGGTACATAAGACTTCTCATCATTTTGGTTTTGAATAAAATATCTGATATCCCTGTTATATTTTGTGTTCTTATTACCATTTAGTTGTTTGTTTGTTTGTTTTTTGCAATTTATTAATTTTTATTATTTGTTTTTAATTTTTGTTATATTTATGTATAAATATTAATTTTAATCATAGCCAAAAGAAAAAAAAAGTGATGAATGTTTAATGAAAAAAAAATCATGTTTAAAGTAATTGTCAATTTAAGTTGAATATGGTAGCTAAATCAATGACTTGCACTGTCTAAAAAAAATAATGAATGAAAAAATGCACAGATAGCTGAGATTTCCAAATTGAGCAGTTTATGCTTTAGCATCATGAAATAAATGGGGGAACTCTTATGCTAATATGAGTTAATCAAAAGCACATTGCAGATAATGCAATAATTTCTGAAAAAGCCAATAAATTATTTTTTAAAAATTGGAAAAAAAGGGAATTGCATAGGATTATGAGGTGTGATTATGACTGCTAATGGAGATTAGGTTGTTGATCAATTTTATTCTAAGGAATTTATGGGGGGAAAAGCATGCAATAAAACAGACACTAATCTGTTGAATTTTAGTTTACATTAAAACCTAACTGTACAGCAATCGATTTTATATGTATTTTTACATTTACATTTTTGATTTTGTAACTTTTTTTTACTCGATTTATGTACACCATATGATTATGCATTTGGTTGAAAGTGCAATTTTCATAATAATATTGATTTACATGATAATAAAAATAAAATATGTGTTCCTTAAAGCTTACGTGCTATAAAAAACAGCAAAAATGATAAAATATAACCATAATATTAAAATAGAGAGTTTGAGCCTTTTTAAAGTTATTAATTTTAATCATAAATTATAAATTTCTGTAAGTTTTAAAATAGTTAGTTTTGTTAATAATTTCAATTTATTCTACATCATATATTGCTTAGTGATTATATTTTTAGCAGTTCCTTTTGTGAAAATTAGAATATTTGTTATTTCATTTTTAATCCAAAAGTTGCATTAAAGATATTTCTTTCTTTGTGGAGAATCTTTCTTTCCTAACAAAATAACTATTTTATTATGAAATAATCTTTTTTCAAATAAATCATTAATAATAACATTGTGATGTTGCAATTTTGAAATGCAAAGTCACATTATTAACTGCAGTTGAACAATGTATACACAACACATTAAAGATATTTTGGGATGTACTTAGGAATTGTGAGAAATATAGTTAATATATATTCATTGTATTTTTAAATACATGTATATTGTCTACACTAAACTTAATATAATTAGAAGAACTTGAACTCAGACTTTCAAGCGCTGTACAGCTATACACTATTATACAACTGATGCACATGACCACATACATGTGAAAAAGATAAATGATCTCCAATATATATTTCATGCTGAACCAGCACTTATCAGTTGGCCCAGATCATCATCTTCCATACATATATACAATCAGTGCTCAGTTTATATTAAGATAACAAATCTTCAAACTTGAGTGGACAAGCTTCAATCTTCTCCACCTTCCAACTCTTCAGCCATCCATATCATTGAAAATTGAAAGATGAAATACTCAAAGTCCTTGATGATCCCAATATTATTATCATACCCATGTTGACTTTAAGTCACTCTGACTCCTCACATATAGGGCATTAAAATGTCCAATTAAATATATCCATTTAAATATTCTGCCCATCCCTCTTCTGTGTGTGTTCATTTAAATATTCTACCTATCTCTTCTATATATTTAAATGGATATATTAAGGTTCTATATGTGAGGGGTCAGAGTAACTTAAAGTCAACATAGGTATGATAATAATATTGACATCATCAATGGCTTTGAGACTCCATCTTTAGATTTTCAGTGATATGGGATGGTGGAAGAGTTGGAGAGTGGAGAAGATTGAAGCTTGTCCATTAAAGTTTGAAGATTTTCTATCCTAATATAATCTCAGCACTGATTATATATGTGTGTGGGAGATGGTAATCTGGATCGACTGATAAGTGCTGGTTTAGCACAATTGATTATTTATCTTTTTCACATTTATGTTGTCATGTGTATTGGTTGTATGAGATAGAGTGTATAGCTATAGGGAGCTTGAAAGTCTGAGTTGAATTTGGGATAATTTTAGTTATTTTATTGTCTAGTTTAACTTTAGGCTTTTTATATAATACATATATATATATATGTCTGTATATAATTTCTTACACAAAATGCTAATAAACTTTTATTTAAATAAAAAAGTAGTATGATATAAATTACCAAGATAATTCAATTCAGTATAATGTAAAATATTAATTTTTTGAAAATGCTCAACTTTTCACTTGTATATAAAATGTTTATTTTATACTAAAATTCAATAATGGGACTTGATTTTTTTTTTTTTTAATTTTATAAATGAATAATATTTTTTAAAAATCACATTTGAACTTTTTAAATATTTAAAAATTGATTTGTAAATAATATACCATAAACATCATCAATGCAGTTGTGTAAACACTCTTTCAGAAAGTGAACAAATTCTTTTCTATTTAATTTTTTTTTTAATATGAACAAACAAAGGTGGATTTGTGATAAGTCTATCAAATTCTGCTTTAAAATCTGATACCATATAATAAAATATTTGAAAAAATTCTGTCAATTTTGAGAAAGACATTAATGATGAGTTTTACATGAAGCATCATCAAAAAGAAAAGATTATTTTTTAAATCTTTCCTTTGAGAACAATAGAATAAAGTTGATTGATATTTGCTGTGTAAGATAGTGACCTCTTCAGATTTGTTTTCAATTAAAAAATCAATAATGTAGTACAATCAAATTAAGATATCTAAAAAAAATCCTCTGCTAATATAAGTTACAATAATGGTAAAACAGCATTCTAAAGATGCAGAACTATTATGCTTTTTCTGAGGGAAACTTCCAACAATTCTAAACAAATATGATAGAATTAATTAGGAAAATATAATTATTAATATTATTCTTAGCTTAAAAGTATCTACCAATTCATTCTAAAATGCCCATATTTGAATTTTTCTTGACTTTTAAAAAAAAAAAAAATCATTAAAAAAAACTATAAGTCGGTTATTTTGGAAAAAATATTTTAAACAAAAACAACTTTCTATAAGATGATAAATCATATGGCATATACATTATGCTCACATTTTTCTGCTACATTTACTGAAAGTCAAATCCATGTCTATAGATTTATTACTACAGATAAAATATGGATTATGTTCAAGATTTTAAATGTTTTTTTTTTTTAAACTTTGGTTTAAGTTGTGAGCCTGGAATGCTACATTGAACAGATGATATAATGATTGATCTTCTGGAACCAATTACATTATTGTACCAGACTTCACTGCATATTTATCAGTAGAACTTGTGTAGTCTTAAATCAATGAAACTGGAAATTTGAACTTCTCTGAAACTTCTTTAATTAACCTCTAAGAAACAAAACAAAAAAAGAGATTCTAGTAATTAATTTCAATAAATATACATTTTGTAATTATTTGTGAATAAACTTATTAACTGTTTTTTAATAAATTTAAAATCTGTTTTTATGATTCATAGGCATTGTTTTTGTTTTTGTTTTTTTACAAAAACAGTATTTTAAAGATTTGGTCACCTGAATGAACATGCAAATCAAGTTGATGCCCAAACAGGCTAAAACAGATTATTGCATTAATTGTTTATATAATAATGGTCATAATATAATGTGGAAAATTAATTCTTTGTTGGAAAAGGACAAACATGAAAATATATCTCATCTGTTGATTAATAATCAATTGATTGATATTAATAATTCTAAATTTATTGCAGATGCTTTTTACTATTTTGCAGGTCAATATGATAGTAATAATAGGAATTTAATAAATGATTTGACTGAGAGTATGCCTAATTTATTACCTGTTTCTGATGATTATATTGAAAACTTAATTTTTGGTTTTCAAAATGTTAATCTATGGGCATGATTTGGTGACAGCTTTTATTTTAAAATGCTATATTTAAGTAATTACTATTCTCTCTAGGTTGATTTCCTAAGATATTGAAGATTGAGAATTATAGTCCTATGGTGATTATTTCTGTCTTTCAAATTACCTGAATTAATTTTTAAATTCAACTTATGCGTGCAATTAATGAATATATGTTATATTGCTAAATGTTTGGAAACCACTCAATATACTATTGATGCATATTTTGATTTTATCAAAACATTTGATTGCATTCGATATGATATAATGCATATTAAAATAGCCTCTTTTGGAATTTACTTCTACTTACTAAATTGGATTATTACTTATTTACAAGATCAGAAGCAAATAAATGGTGGTAACAAATGGCAATATTCTTACTAATATTTTGTTTATTAATGGAATCCAGGTCCATGACTGTTTGTAATATATTCAAATGAAATTTTTTAATTACCTCTGTATTCAATTTTACATATTATAATGTTTTCTGTTTTGTTAGGCCTCTACACGCTAATATAAACTGCGCACAAGTTGATCAAGCTATGTCAAAAAAGAAGAAAGTTGTATTTCTATTCTAAAAACATAGCTATATTTCCTGATCAACTCAGCCTATTAATAGTTGAGAATTATGCTATTGACGAAATCAGCTTTTAATTTATTTAATATGGGCACCAGGACCTTTTATTCTAAAGAGTCCGCTGAAATAGTCAAATAACGTCTCACGAATAAAAAAAGAAAAATACTTTTAACTTAATTGGTATTGCATCATACCGTAACGAGAATTATTTTTTTAAGATTATTATTCCTAGGCTTATTCAAACATATTGGCAAAGGTAAATTATGTTTTAAATCTTATCAAACTAATAATAAATTTAATAATAAAAAATAATAACTATTAGTAATAACGCACAAATGAAAATTGGTATTAGAAATATTTTTATTCCAATAAATTGTTTAAAGGAAATTATTAATCAAATAAATTGGAGAGAACACTTAATTCAGACGTGAAATATTAATAAAATAAAGCCATTAACATAAGTAATTAAAAGTTCTTGGGTACACAAGAGTCTCTTGATTAATTAAATGAAAGTCTATATCGGGGTCCTGTTATAAGCTTATTTTTACGAGTAGTTTGTAAAATGGTTAAATTTGTCACAATCAGGATAATGAAGCATAACTTACCGGTAAGTTTAGTGAATTCACGATGGTTGTAGATAACTATGCATAGTTTTTCGGGGTTAAAATGAGCTCACGGCCATTGATTATAAATTGATCTTGGTGCTGGTTCTATAAGCTAGTCGCGTAAGCTTCTCTGGTGTCCATCGGTAACGATGTCAGCTAAAGCTCTGGTCTACTCTCGTATGAAGAACTTTTTCATCGTAGAGTGGTCTGGATTCTTTAATCCAAAACCAACCAAAAGAATATCAGGCAAACCAAGACGTTCCTCCAACCGAACCCCTCCTTTTTATACTAGAGGTCCAGTTTTCAGACTTCTGCGCATGCTATTATCATGGTGTTTTGTGTTTATAATCTTATAGATTCTTTATAAAATTTACGTTATAAAGTTCTCTTTTCTTATCAAGTTTTTCGGCCATCTTTAATTAGCCAAAATATTTTTACTTTCTCTTATCTTTTTTTTACTTTTGGAATTCTTTTGTTCTCTCCAATTCTACTTTTATTTCTAATTACATTAAAAAAAATATGAAAGAATAATTTAACTTTCACTGTACGTTATTTTTTAGAAAAAAAATTAGTCAAAAAAAATCTAAATCTACTTTTATTTTTCTTTAGCTTTTACCAAATGCCAATATATTTGCAACGTATATAAATAAACGTTACAATATATATGTATATATTGATGATCTTGCATTTGATTTATAGCATCTGAAATATCTAGATATCTAGAAATGTGGGTTATGTACAACTTGTATATTATGGGAAATTAGTTTTGATCAAATAATTAAATGAAACAAAAGCAATTATATTTGTATTTGTACAGAGATTGGGATTTGCTCATAATCAAATTGTAACAATGTTATAAAATATTGAATTTGATGAGGAACATCTTTATCTTGGTATGTCAATAGATTCGTGGTTGTAATAGAATATAATTAAAAAGTCATATCAATGTTTTTGCTGCTATAATATTGATTCACTTATCTATTATATTATTTATCTTTTCTTTTATTTTTGCCTATTAATCCCTTATTACTAATTTACAAATCTTTCTGTCAAGATATTTTATCCTATGCACTTATGGAGATGTGCTGTCTCCACTTCACATTCTGTCGAATCACACTTTACATATTATATCCAGCAAAAGAAGATTGATTACTGTAAAAGATTTGCTTCTCAAATATATTATTTATTAAATAAATCAATTTTATTTATTCAGAATAATACTAGAAATATATACTGACTATATGTTAAGATATATTAAATTTATCAATTCTAATACAATCACACATTTCTCACTATATTGCACAATTGAATATACTGGATTTGTGTAAATCTCATAATTGAAAACATTAAATTTATCTTAGCTATTATTTATTCAATATAAAAACATGTTCTTTGGAATTGTCCACATCACTGTTACATATTTTTATTTTTAAAAGACACTTGCAGAATTTAATTTTAACAGAAACTGATGATATATTATTATTAGTTTAATTTTTGTTATTATTATTATTATCAATCTGTTGTTCTTGTTAATTATTTTTTAATATCATCTATATAAATTCATGTAACTATTTTTCTGTGGACTTTATTGCTTTCTGTGTGCAATTCTTATTGTCAGGAAAGCTGTAACATTTTGTGTAACTTTTAATTAAAGAATATTTCTGTACTATTTCTAAATATATGGGTCTCAATAGAAGTAAATAATAAACTATGTTGTAATTTATCTTCAATTTTATCCAAAAATGGAGCAATTTTTTTCAAATGTGAAATTATTTTTTCTTTGTTTCTATTTTCAAATCATCTGATAAAGGTCTTTCTCTGTCTAAAAAAGGATGAAAAGTATCTAAGAAGTATGATGTTATAAGAAAAATTAAATAACATAATTGCTACTATATATGAAACAAGAAATTTTAAATAGCATCAATATTTTAAAAATAATTGATGAATTTGTTTGAGAAAAATCAAGAACAAAAATTTATTTAACTTTTTACTCCAATTAAATATACAGTATTTCTTTTTTTTAAAAAAATATTTTATTAATATGTTGTAATTTTTATTTATATATATTTTTATATATTTACAGCAGCAACCTAAGAAAAATATCTAAATATAACATTGTCCAATTATTAATGTTTGTCTGAGCTATCAGTATTTACCCAAATGTATGTTGTTGTTTTTTTTTTCTCTTTAATTTTATTTTCATTACAGGGTTGTATTTAAAACAAAGTATTATTACAAATGTACTTAAAATCATATATTATTTATTACTGTAGCACTTTCACTACTTCTTTTAAAAAATGTGAAAAATTTTGTTCTTTCTGTTTTCCATTACCTTTTGACATGCATAAGTTTTGATGGCAGCAAGAATAATAATTTTTCCAAAGCATGAAGTTAATCTGTTTGTTGACCTAAAGAAACTTTGAAATGCTGTATTTATAATGAAAATAATTGGTTTAAATTTGAAGGCAAAAAAGTTGTATGCTGAAGCTAATCAAATAAATAGACAATTTGCAAAATAAAGAAAAATAAGAAATTTGTGCTAGTAGTGAGTTATTCAGATTTGCAGCTAGGTTCTAAATTTAGTGTTGCTAGCACATGAATCAAATAATTTAAAATCAAAATGCAATAAAAAAGTTTTACTGTAATGTCATATAATTATCCTTAAACGTGTACTCTTATATTTTTGTTTTTATTACTTTTTTTTTTCATGTCGTAGCATCGACCGGGAGGCGAACCCGCAACAACCGTCTGCAACCAACTACTTGCTTGCAAGGCGGCTTAGCTGATCTCTCGGCTAATATTGAACATCAAAATTTTTTCAGTTTATTTTTCGAATCATAATTCTTAGCAGCCAATTGTAAATGAACGGGGGGGGGGGAATAGCGAGAAAGACAAAAAAAAAAAGAACTTAGAATTGTTCTACTTGTATTTAAAGGCTGGAAATGTGTACACAATTTCGCTGAAGCAAATAGTATGGCAATATAGCTGTTGGCATGACATGTTGCTGAAGTTGGTAAGATAAAAGAAAATGAAAAGAGAAAAAAAAAATTATTGTTAAAAATTAGTTAGTTATAAATGTTGTAATAATTATTAGTGAATTAAGAAGATGAATTAATCAAAAATGTATTTGTGTTTTCTTTTTTTATTTAATTTCAATTATTATTAACACACACATGTAAGTTAGTTTTGAATATTTTAAATTTGTCTCATATATTTTAAATACATCTTCTTTAGTTTGTATTTAAAGATTTGGCACAGGTGAAAGCTTTGTATTATATTTATTTACAAATTATTTAAAAGTAACATATATTTATATGTACACTCACTATGTGTTTAGTAATTACAAAAACATTGTACAGAAATTGTTTTAATGAATAGTTTGTTGTTATTAAATTGTTGTACAACACATGCACTGGCTATTTTCGTCACATTGTTTCAGCTGAAAATTGCTAAAAAAAAAAAAAACATGGATGAATCTTTGTTCAAAATAATAGCACTTTTATAAATTATATTCTTGTAAGTTGTCAGAATTTAAAGAAATTAGTAGAATTGATTCCAAAATTTGATATTGGCTCTTTTGAAATAATTGCTATTTCTAAATTTCAATAGTTGATACAGACTGAAAAATTGCTATCCTGGAATTTATAAAATAAAAATGAATCTTTATAAACTACATTGAATTTAATGCTAGAAGTTCAACAACTGACAAGAAGTTTTAAGAGATTAACAGTTACGATTCCATTTGAGAAACATCCTTAAATTTCTTATTATTGAGATGCACTCAGAGAACTTAAAACACTTGACATGACAACATCTTATAGATTAGAAAGGTTTTGTTTGAGTAGCCGTTTAAATGTAGCAAGAATAGAGAGAGGGACAAGGAATGGAATTGTAATTATGAATGTTAGTGGTTAAGAGATATTTAGAAAGCAATTATAAATAGCATTTATTTAATAATTAATATTTTGAAATGGTGAATTTTATATAAAAAAAATGACTATTTAAAAATTTGCATTTGAACAGAAAATATTTGTAGTATTAAGTGGTCCAGAAGGAAATATACATATGCAGAAAATTTTTATTCAATATTTATTAAGATGAGTTGTGGAATGATTATTGTTTCATCAAAATGGAATTTAACATCAGAAAGAGAAGTTTTCATTGCATGAGTTAAACTGATAATAAGTAGAAGGGAGTATATAAAGAGCAAGTAGAATTGATTAAAATTAATGGAAAATTAAAAGACAACAAAGAGATTGAAAAGATAGTTGGACATAAAATTATAAAGCTAATTAATGTTTTTAAATGTTTAAAAAAATTGATTTATTAATTATAGAAGTGAATTATGAAATTAAAATGAAAATTGCAGTGGTTAAAGAATATGTTAATGAAATTAAGAGATTCTTCATAAGAGTTAATGAAATTTGATTTAATATAAATACCTCAAGAGTGTACTGAAACAGATTGCAGATTTTAGAAATGCTAATTTGAGGGGAAATAAAACGATATATTGTACAAATAATGCTAAGAGTATATAAAATTTTAAAGTATCAACAAAAAAAGATTTGATGAATTTAAGTAGATGAGGAATTGGACATGATTAAGAGATGTTAGAGTTATGAAAGATATATTGACAGATTGGAGAATATGGAGGATAGATGGAAGCAAAAAGTGTTTGTATAACATAAGGGAAGAGTTAGAATTGTTTGAAGAAAATAAACGAAAAGATTTAGAATGTAATTATGTGGACTTTATATACATGCAAACGTATTTATCTTGCCAGATATGTACAGCCTTAGAATTTATTAATTTTGTTACAATTTTATATATATAATTTGAAATATGTAAAATATTGAAATATGTAAGATAATTAAGCAAAAATATTTTTTAAGTATATAAAACATGACTCATTCATTAACATAATAATAACTTTCATTCTTAATCAATGTGGTTTCTTCATGTTCATCCATTTAAAATGGAAACAAAGTCTCTTGACTAGGAAAAATATTTAGTGTTTTAAACTAAATTTTATCGTTTTAAAATACATTTGATTATAAAGCCTAAGATTTCTTAGAATAAAAAATTGACTTTCAAGCATTTTTGATTCCAATTCCATTAAAACTTTATTAATTTCCATTAAAACTTTATTAATGAAGGAAGTAAGTGTTTTCTTCTTTTGTTATTTCTATTTTATCACTACTGTAAGATTAAAACAAACTAATACCATATGGTTTGGTTATCATTTATTATTCCATTATATAGAGACAGATTTTAATTAAAACCCCAAAATTAAAACACTGAAATAATTTTCATTCCAACTGATAAATTGACTGGTTATAAATAACAGATGTTATCACTTAATAGAGCATGCTTTTGATTTAAATCTATAAAGATAATGATTATCAAAGCACTTACTTTTTATATGAGTGTGTACAATATAGATATAATTTTTTTGATCATTTAATATCTTAAATAATTGCCCAAGAATTATTTTAGAATATTTAATTCTGTTATTTAAAATAGTATTATTTTTTCTTGTAATCAACAATTTTATAACGTTCTTAAACAAATTACAATATTTTTATTTTATTCATTTATCAATATCTTACAATTAAATGGCCATTCACCGCGTTGATACGAATATATGTGTTTACCTAAACATACTTTGTGTATTTATGTGTTAATAAATATACACTAAAAATTGATATTAATAATTACTATAATATGAAAAGTATGTCATATTTGAAATTATTACATACCTTAATGTATTCTATATGAAGACAACGTCATTATTTTTCTTTTTGTAAAGTCTTTTAAATAATTCTTTTATCCATCATAATATAGAATGGTCCAGATGTAATAGTATTTCAGAGGAATTCATTGAATCGTTTTGAATCAAATTTTTCTCATTCAACTTTATAATTGTTATGCAAAGTTATATCAATGTCACTATGTTTAACTTTGTATAAAAATAGCATCCTTAAAATTCCAGTGATTCAGCAATATTTGGTATTTACCAGAATTTGAATCAAATATTTGAAATTTATACAAATGTATTTCACATATCACTTGAAAAATCACAGTGACCAGATGAAGTCAATGGTTGATCAAATTAAGAGCTTTTTTTTTTTTTTAATTTTCCTTGACTTGAAATCAATAAGGAACCTTTAATTCTTAAATCTACTATTCTCTACACTGTAATAAACTATGCAAGCTAAACATTATTTGGTCATTTTTACAGGAAGTCATAATACATTTTAGCATCAAAGGGATAAGTGAAAACAACATTTAAACTTTTCAAAAAATCAAAATTTTTTTCTTATGCAATCTTAATTTTTGGTGTCTAAAAATATTTCAAATTTCATAAATGAATATTTTTATAATTTTCATATGTGGAAATTATGATTTAATGTATGTCTTTATATTTTAATCTATGCATTAATTTAGCTATAAGACATCTAAGTTAACTTTTTTTTTATTTTATGAATCTTTAAATCATTGTTCTCTTAGATCTTTCTCAATATTTTTTTATTTGGTATGAAAAGTGAGATTATTTTTTAAAATTTTCAGGGTGATGACAATCATTTTCATAATTTCACTTTTTTATATGTTTGCATTATTTTGTCAGCATATTGGAAAGAGTTCAAAATATTTAATTTACATGTTGTTTTAATTATATATAACTTATTAACTCAACTGTCTCATCTTACAGTTTAATTTGTTTTTAAGCATTTTCAGTTTTTTAATAATTTATTTGAAATTATTAAAAGAATATCTTTTATAACCTCTAATTGGTTACTCCAGTTGCCATGAAAGATGTTGAGCTTCATACAAATTCACATAAATACTGTAAGTATCATCTCATTCATAACTGCAAATTTGGTGTAATATTTAAAACATTTTTTCATTACCTAAATCATAAGTTCTTCATTATTTGAAAAATTAATCATCTTCTAGTTATTTTAACACCAAAGTTCAAACAAATTAAAAATAGATTTATGAACTTTTCCTTTTTTTTTTTTATTCACACATTTTTTTCATATATACTATTGACTATAATTCTTAATGAGGATAACTTTCTTAAATGATATATTATACTCGCAAAAATATTATTGCTTAAATGCTCATTGATTTCATTTTGTATTTTACATGTTAAGTATGCTACTGATAGTCATATAGATTTTATTATTTCTGACTAGGGAAAATATTTAAAGTATATTTGAAAAGATTTTCAAATATACTGTTTTTCATGTGTTCATAGATAGTATATACTATGAAAAAATGATACATTGATAATAAGAAAATTGGATAATTTCTTTTATTGATGTGTTATATTATTTGAAATTTTCTAACATACTTTGATTCACCTATATTGATATAGGTTTATTTAATTCTAAATGTTTGTTGTTGTTGTTGTTTTTTATTCCGCAGTTGATTTTCTAGAGCTTCATGTTTTCTGAAACTATGCCTTTTCTTATGGTTTCTCCAATTATTTAATCTTTTAATTGAATGGTTTGTTTTGGAAGATTCAATTCAATTGACTCTGAAAACCTAATTTTTTAATAATTATGTAGATTGCGACTGAATAATGTTTTTACTAATGTTTAAAATAATAGATAGTATATGGTATTGATGCAGTTGCTACAAATTTAGTAAATTTTTTTAATGATGTTTTACAGTCATTGCAATCTTCAGCAAATAATGAGGAAGGAGTACTCAAAATATTCTAAATTGAAGGGGAGAAATGGTATTTATCATATTTCTGTTTTTCCTAAAAAAATTTAAGAATCTTATAGATTTTCATAAATTATATTTTAATATTTTGAGTTGTTCTATTTTTTTTTTTTTTTTAATCTCAACATCATTATTTTTATTAGCACAATAATGATACACAGTGTATTTTTATACCAGTATGTATTTTCAAATTATATTCTTATCTCTTACACCTTAATTCAATTATATATATAGTAAAATATTACTAACTATACTTATATATTGATTTATTATTATGCTTGTATAATATCTATTATTATTTGTTTTTGTTATGATTTACTTTTTATTTTTTACCTCTCTATTTTGTTTTTTTAAACATAGATAAAAGTATCCTTGAGTAAGCTTTTTAATTTAAGAAGGAAGAAAAAAAACAATTTGTTTTTAATATTTAAATTGTTTTATTATTAAAATTAATAATAAATTCAGTTGTTAGGAAATAAATAAAGAATTATTAAGATTCTTTTTTTTTTTCAAATGGGCTTGATTGAAATTTACAACTTTATTGCAGAGTCAATAATCAAGTTATAGTATAGCTATATAGAGCATTTATTCTATTAAATGTTTAAATTGTAAATTAATTAAAATAATTTTGACAAAAAACTAATAACTTTTTCAACTTTAGTAGAACGAATTTTAAAACGGTTCAAAAGCTATGTTGCATACGGTATTTTTGAATTTTTTTGTAAACAAAATTACTTTTTATTTTTTACAACATGACGATAGTGTGATATGTGAACAAATGTTAAACTAATGGAATTTGTCTTTGTTCATAACAATATCAGAAATAAAATTTTAAAAAAAGAATGAAGCTAAATCGTGAAGGTCGCATCCTATTATAATTATATTTATATATTATGCATGCACATTTATCTGACCTACACAGCTAGATCTCCATTTGCTGATTGAAAATTATCTGGAGGAATAAATTCTAAGCTAGCTAGTGATCTGAAAAAAATTCCAAAATTTATCCAGCCAGTCTCAAATCTATTGTCATGGGCATAGCACCTATATGTATTAAGGAGATTCGTTGGTATTAGGAAGAAAAATTGTGAATTTCATTTGTCAAAAAGCAAGACAGTAACATTAGATGGGAAAAGTACATTTTTAAATCATTATCAGATAGAAATTTGTTTTTAAATATAAATTAACTTCACTCTAATGTCTTTATTATATTGTGTGACAGATAAAATACATATTTTATATGTACAAGGGGGTACCCAAAAGTAGTTATAATTTTATAATAAAAAATTATTTATTGTTAAATGTTGTTCAAATTACTATCCATTTGATGCAATAAAAGTGTTTTTTCATTTTTCAAAGTAGTCCAGAAATACTTGCAAAATGATGCATTTTAACACTAGCAGTGTTTTTTTCACCACTTCTAAGTTCACACACACAAAAAAAAAGAATTGAGACATTTTTTCATTCCAGAGATTTAAAAAAAATTGCATGAAGCAAGTTCAAATGAATATGGCTGATAGATAAGCTGGGCTATGTTGAATTTAATTAAAAAGTGTTTCACACTCAAGGCTTTGAGAGATGACACTTTGTCAAGGTGAAGACTTTCACTCTTTTTTTTTTTTGTTACAAAATGGGATATTTTATCACAGTACTTAAATGTTTAAGAACTTGCAGATAAAATCCCTGACCATTATGAACTAAATCTGAGAGAAAAATGCCTTTTGCATCAAAAAAAAAAAAAAAACAGTAATGTTTTGACTTCAGACTTTACTTGTCATGCTTTTTAGGGATGTGGCAAATTTAACATTTCAATTAAACCACTCACAAACTTGTGTTTTTACAGATCAGCTTGCTTGTAATTTGTTTCAAACATCACAATTATTTTCCTTGCCATTTTCTGTAAACGAAAATAGATTTCACATTGTTCGAATGTTTCAGTCATTATAAAAATTGACAAATACACAATATGCACTTTTTTTAAAAAAAGTACTATGTGGCACCATAATGCAGAAGGGTTCCTGCATGAAATGTGTAACAGCAGAAGGATATATTACACAAGCACACAAAACAGAGAATAATTCCAGTTATTTTGGGTTTGCCTCATAAATTAAAATGGTTGATTTTTTTTGAGTATTTTTTCCCCCATTTTTATGAATATAATACATGCTTTATATTATAGATTTAAAAAGCTTCTCCAATTCTCCATCAAATTCTGGCACTTCATATTAATGTTACTTTGGGAATTTACATTTTACATTATATTTTTTATATAGTTTATTTTATAAATGTGAGGCATGGACTCCTTTTTGTTGCAAACTAAAGTCAATGGAAGATTTTCATTTCAAGATACTCTGCAAGATTCTAAAACATTGGTGACATCACAGTACCATTTGGCATGTTTTCAATTTGGTGATTGTGATGTGAAGTGAATGATTAGCATCATACTTTCTGAAAATCTATTTTATATTAAACTTATGGTTTTTATTGGAGAGGCAAACTCCATTTATGTTATGAAAATTATCTTAAAGGTAATCCTTGGGATGGAACATATTGAAGAATAGAATTTAATAGTGCAATACAATCATGAAATATATTGAAAACTTTCCAAAAGTAAATTTCACAGCATATAAGATGCTAAGAATAGCATTGCCAGTTGTCAAATAAACACATTAAATGACTAGTCTGCAAAATATTTGTTTCATGAATTCATTTGTATAGTCATTTTCAAAACTCATCTTTTTGTTTATTTTTATTCTTGAAACTATTTACCAATAATTTATCTGAAAGATAATAATCAGAGTACATTTAAAGTATTACATGGCAGCAGAAAAAGCCATATGAAATATGCCAAAAGAATTAATTATATATATTTTGCATGAGTGCTGTTATCATCAAATTGGCTTCTACAACTTAATTTGGAAACAGTTTTTTTATTCCTGTTCTGGAGCTAAGTTTATAGATATTTACTTAATAAATAATAAAGTAAAAAAAAAAATGAAAAATATATGGAAATATAGTATTTTTCATATTTCACAAGAAAATTTTATTGGCAAAAAAGGAAAAGTTGTTACTATTGTTTAATATCTTTTAGTGACTTGCAAGAATATTCTTGAGGGAACTCATTTATATTTAGTGCCTTTCTAGATAGACTCAAGGCTTTGAGTTTTCAAGAAGATCCTATGACATGAAAATATCCTAAAGAGTATCTTTTGGATACAAATTACTCTGTTCTTGAGTTTGCTATAAAAAAAAAAAAAAAGTTATCTAGTTGTCTGACAATAGTTGTGTTATTATTGATTTGATTAAAAGCTAGACATGGCATTCTCTATTTGACAGAATCACAAAATGAATATAATATAGAGATTTAGTCAGAAGTTCAATAATTGATATAAAAATTCTAAGAATGGTTTGAGAAATACAATTGCAGATAATGTACAATGACTTGCTGAGTGTTGTATTTTAGATCTTTTTTATGCATTGAAAGTACTATGTGAGTCATAAAAAATAATATTCTATTAAATCAGTGAATGGCACACTCTTATAAGATAAATAATAGTATTTTTGTAATCTCAAAAAAAAGAAAAGGTTGCAGTACATGAAGAGATTTCTGGAGAAGTTTTAAAATTTTGATAATGGGATGCTAGTTTCAAAACTATTGAAACATTTTGAAAATATATGGATTACAAAATTGTACCATTGTGACTATTCTATTATTTCAATTCACAAAAAATAAAGAAGATAGAAAAGTCTGTAGCAATTATTATGGATTGTTATTTTTTATCTACTACAGCATAAGTACTTTAAAGATCTTATTTAATAAGCTGGTTTCACTCATAAATTAGTAATTATTAGAGATTCTGTAGGATACACATGTTAATACAGTCATCTGTATTTAATTCAAAAGTCTCTACCCTCCCAATGTGTTTATCATCTTTATCATGTAAGCACTAGAGACATTTTTTTCCAAAGTAACTGGTTGTACATGATAATGAAACATCTGAAATGAAAATAGTGTTAAACATACCAACAACTTGTATTTTGTGTATGCAACATTTATTTATAAAAAAAGTTTATAAGCAGCGTTATGAATAGATATCAAAATACAATTTATGTTTTAAAGAGAAGTCTTTAATTTGAACTGATTAAAAACTAAGTATGACCTTCTAAATTAAAAGTGTGTTGATTATTGTGCACTTGATTGTGCCTATTCTTGTTATTTATTTCATCATAATTAAATAGCTTTATCAACTAAATTATTGTATGGAAGTCAAGCACATATGCACTGGAAAGAAATAATTTGAAACTGCTCCATAATATTCTGATAATATGCTGGTAAAATCATAAGGCCAAATAATGTATTCTTCACTTGATGGATGTAGTGTTCACATTTTCATTGTATTTGGCAAATGAAATGGATAAAGAGTATTAGATTTCTTAAAAACATATTTCATGAAATACTTGAACATGTTTATTGAGAGAGGCAAACATCATTTATATTTTAAAGATTATTTTAAAGGTATTCTAAAGAAATGCAGTAATTAATTGTCTTTATTAAGATGGAAATATACCTAAGGATAGAATGCATTGGAGAGCTGCAATTTGGCATGGCAGCAAAGTTTTTTAAAAAGAAAATTTCGTTACGGAAGACCTTAAAAGACGACATCATAGGATATTGCATTAATGGATTAAATGAAAAGCTATAATATATATATGGATGGATGTTTGATTCAGAAATTGGCTTGTATACTTAACCCAAAACTTACCTTTAATTTTTTGTTTTCGTCCCCCTTCCCCCCCCCTTTTTTTTTTTTTTAAGAATTAAGACAGCCATACTTGATTGTGCTAGGAAGAACTTTTGAGAGGAAAATAGAAAAAAGAAATAGATAAGTATATTTATCAATTGATGCAATTTGGAAATTATAAAATTAGAATGTTTGTGATAAGAAAACTCGAAGAGAAAAATTAAAGTGATTTATGAGACTTGTCCCATAACTAGACGATTAGTATAATTGTATTTTTCTTAACATTTTTATTTTGGCATTCTAAGTATAAGTCTGTAAGTTTAGCTCGTGTAGATGTGGCTATTATTAAATCTTATTACATAAAAATGTATATAATTTAGGGAAACGACTAACAAAATTTAAATCTATTCAAAAATTGCTTAATTGGCTGATAAGGTTGGCACCAATATGGGCTTTGAGCGTTCCATCATCAGATTTTCAATTAAATGGACGGATGAAGAGTTGTGGGGTGGAGTGGATTGAAGCCTGTCCATTAAAGTATGAAGATTGGCTATTTTAATATAAGCTGAGTATTGATTGTATATATGTGTGGAGATGATAATCTGGACTAACTGACGAGTGTTGGTTTAAATACATATATTGGTGATTATTTATCTTTTCGACATGTGTGGATCAAGTGTGTCAGCAGTATGAGATAGCGTGGATAGTTGAGGGTCATGTGAAAGTCTAAGTTCAAACCCTTATATATTACATATTCGAGTGCAGGTATGAAAAAGCCTGTATTGTAAAAAAAAAATTCATATATTAATTGGCTGAATTAATTAATAAAGTTGAGATTCACTAACTTTAGTATATTACAGTAGTTGTTTACTATTTAATTAAGAAAAGTTAGATTGACAGATTTCTTTAACACACTATATATTTATTATTTTTGACTCAGTAAATAAATAATCGTGTTGTCATTTGCTCAAGAGGTTTAATAACGTTTGAGCATCAAATTTCTTCGACCAAACAGACTTATTTTTTTTACTTGTTTCAGGTTTAGAAAATGTTTATTTCTTGAATCTGCTAAAGTAATCTGTTATTAAGCTGAAATCTATGAATTGCCTATAACCATCACATTTAAAAATTTGAAAAAAATCATTTAAATCGGGTTTATGAGTCTATATGTTTAAGGCAGTGTATTTTTCTTCATTTATAATATTCAATAACGTTCTCATCGCTGATGTAATATTTTTGCGAATGCGCTCTAAGACATATTGAAAGATCCAAAAATTATGTGAAAAACAGTCTAGAAAGAATGATTTTTTTTTCACTAATAAATTTTGGAACTATTTTATTATAAATATTATTATGGGGTGGGGGGAATAATTTTTTTGTATGCCACTGTTATCTGTAAAATTCTATAATAACCATATAAATTATTCATGTATTTGATAGTTATCTAATTTTTAAAATTATTAATGTCAAAGAGTCTTCCATAAGTCTCTCAAACTGTTTGTTTGATAGAGTCTTCAAATAAGTAAATTTTTTTTGTCAATACTTTACGATTTGAAGCTTGTAAATTGATGCTGCTAGGTTTGGCTAATTGGTGGAAGTTCATTTAGTGAGTTCCTGCCCTTTAATAGTATCAAACCTAACATTATCTACGCTTTTATTTACTTTTGAAAGTTCTGTATATATTGACAAAGTTTTTAAGTAGGATTTTCTTAATTACCAGCAAAGATTACAAGGCTAAATTGCTGATAAGTTGAAGCTGTTTGGTTTGTTGGCAGTTTTGCACCATCTTTCTGTTTCATTGGCAACCCCTTATCATTTTATAGGGAGCGAAAGTGTCAACCTTCCTTCTCAAAGATCACATCTGCTTCCAGAAGGGAGTGCAGTTAATAGCTTCCCAAATTTTTAAAGTGATTATTTAACTAATCTTTCGACCTCGATGATTGTGAGATCTTTTTTATGTATATTGATTTATCATTAATATTAACTTTTATGATAATATTGCAGAGGTTTTGTTAATTATAGAGCATTTAATTTTATAGATTTTTTGAATTATCATTTAATTATAATTGAAAAATTATAAATATATTTTTATTAAAGTAGTAATGTTTATCCTGTTTATAGCAATATTAAATTGATTAAGCTGAATAATCTGCAGGGTTTATTTCATACAAAGGTATGATTGTATGTACGTTCATATATATATATCTGTAAACATAGCAATAGCCTTATTTTTAATGGTTGAGCCTTTGTGTGAATGTGAACGTGCGTTAGAAAAGAATTTGTAAATGCACACTGACTTTTATTAGTTTTAAAACAAAATATAACAAAGTAGGTGGACATCATTATCAAAAAGTGAATAATGTGTCACAAACTATGAAAATCTGTTTGTTACTTTTAACTAATTGAACACCAAGAAATAAAGAAAGTAAGTAAAGCTATAAAATAGTAGTATCATATTAATTGAAGAATTAATAACACTGATCAACAACAATTTTTTTCTTTGGGTTTTTTTTTACGCATTTTTTCAAGTGTACTTTTTGTTGCTGAATTCAAATATAAAAGATTTTTTCTTGTCATACTTGAGTTTCTTGTGCTATCACAGATTTTAAAAAAACAACACTAGTATTATTAACAGGGCTGCTATTATGCAACTCAGACATTTTCAGAATGGCATCAAAAATGGAAAGACACTATACATATATGACGTATTTTATTTATATATTAAATAATATATATTTATTTGCATCTTTTTTTTTTCTTTTAAAGAATTGAATGATGGAGTTCAATCTATGGATTGTGTTTCAGTCTCTGTCATTGCTAATGTTCAAACTTCTTGTAAATTCACAAGCCAGGAACCATTTGTTTTTGTTTTTTAAAGAAAAAAAGAATTGGAAGAGCAGAGCTGCATTATCCATAGCAACAAATTGTTTGATGTAGTGATCTGATTATATCTCTCTTTGGCACATTCTGATGCAAAGCTATTTTATAACCAGAAACAAAAGTAAATTGGTTATTCAATGATTTTCTATGATTAAATAAATAATGTTATATTGTTAGCTGAAAATTCAAATATAAAATGTTAATGACCCTCCCAAAGCTATGTTTTTCCAGAAATGAACAGCATCTTTTGATTATGCTGTTTGAAATTCGGTCTTTATATTTATTCACAAGGTATCATTGCTGGAAAAGCATAATGTTTGGGAGAGGGATGAACATATATATATATAACTTTAACTAGTGAGTAATCAAATGAAGTTGGTATGTATCTTGAATGAAAGGTAAAGACATTTCTAATTCAACATTTTGTGCTGCCTGTTTTTCCACTGGTTCATATTTACTGTTACTAGAAGAACTAAAAGATCATAATTTGAATTTATTGTGGGGACCAGTTTAACTTTTAGACTCAAGATTAAAAAATTGAAATATATTACATGATAGTGTAGTATGTTTTTACCAAGATGTCTCAGGTTATGTAAAGATGTTAATTTAATATTGAGAATTTTTATTCATGAACATTTTTTGATTGTTCTGTTGATTTTGAAAAAATTCTGTATCAGAAATAAAATGGAATATGTGTAGAGATCTAAACATCATTGCATTTTCACTAGAATTGTATTAAATTATATGAATCATTTTATTTATGTGAATTGGTAACTAGGGTTGAGTAAAACTATTATGTTTAGAAAAATCAAACAAAACATAATTTACTTGTTTGGAAGCCAGGAAAATATTGTGAACTGTCTACTTGTTGGCTCTTGAAAAAGCCTCTTTTATTCATCAAACTAGAACTTATGAAAAACTTTGTTAAACTGTGGATAAATAGCATATTGGATTTACATGCTTGAGAAATAATTCTCTGCTACTCTGTGATGCCGTGGTTAAAGGAGATAAGTTTGTATATTCACAGATCAGAAAATTTATTATATATATAAACCAAAAACTCCAGCATAAACTGTACAATATTCAGTATAAAAAATAAGTAGTAGCTATAACTTGCTTACAGTATGTATACTTTCCTGAGTAGCATTTAACAGTTAAAATTTAAAAAAACAAATCTCATTTAAGTCACAAAATATTATTATTTCCATGTGAATAGCCATCTTTCCATAATTTCCATATATTAACTCGATTATAATGTTTAATAAGTTGTCTGCCATATTTATAAAATATTGGGTTTTTTTTCTTTTTTTCAAATCATATTCCACAGCTAAAATAAAAACATTGTCAAAGCAAAAATTTCTATTGTAAATTACTAAATAGTCAGTATATACAGATCTAAATCTGCCCAAAGAGTATCACAATTTATATAAAAGTTCATCTTCATGAATTCTCTTTTTTAATGTACATTTTGACTCATCAGTGTAACTGGACTCACATCAGAACACCACTTTATAAATAATATATTTGTTGATTTTAACAAGTATCCTTTTCATTAATAATTTATCTATCAGTATTTAGCCTAACATTGAATGCAACATTAAAATGAGAAAATGTTGAACTAAATTGTGTTTTCATTCATTATTGTAAATATTTATTTTAAAACATTTTTTTAAATATATATATATTCATTTCAAAACTGAAATAATGGTGCTAATAAAAATGTGTTGAAACAAGTTAAACTATTTCCAGAGTGCTATTTGTTATATCATTAATTTATTGCAGCTAACATTGAAATGCATGTGTTTTGGGGTACAACAAGCTAAAGTTATCATCCAAAACAACTTTATATTAAAGCAGCAAAACCAAAAATATAAATGTAAAGTTACATATAAAACTTATTTCTGTATATTGTAAAATTATATTTTAAAGAAAATTAAAAATAATCTTTTAGCCTGAAATTAAAATGTAATCTAAATATCTTGATAAAAATTCAGATTGTTAATTTCAGAACTTCTACATTTTTTTTTTTTTTGAAAGAGGAAGGGAGATTGTGAAAATAATGTTCAGCAATGATTCTGTCTATGCTACCACTCTCACTATGATCTTATAATGCTATGCAATCTAGTTCTTTTTCTGAATCTGGTCAAGTATATTTTACTGGTGTAACGTTTTGCGACTCTTTGTCGTGTACGTTTACTTTTTTATTTTAACTTTTACATCATTTGACATCAAACATTCATCCTTATCAAACTAAATTTTACATTTATTTTTTCTTCCCGAGGGTGAATTTATACGGTGATGTGTGCCTTATTGATAGCCCTTCCCATACGAAGTTTTCCCATAAAATTGAGTCATTCACCCCTCATATGAAGTTTTCCCGAACTTTGGGTCATTCAAAATGGGTTAGAGATGAAGCTGACCACAAAACACATGTATATAAGGTAATTGTATCGAACCCTCCCAGCTTTAACTTAACTTCTAATTAGATCTCTATGTTTATGAACAACGTATCTTTTTTTTTGTTCGTTGCCAAGCGCCAATCTTGCTATTTAACAAGAATCATAGGGTCTATGAAATATTTGTTTGATTCAGCAATTTAATTCGATGCCCGCCTTAATGCTCAGGGTGTGGTAGTGCCTTGCACCGAAGAAGAAACGAAGGGTGAACGAACTTTTAAATCGAATCTTTCTATAAATTTCTATTTTTATTCCCATTAAAATCTAAAATAAACTTCTTAAAATTCTCACGCACTTTTCTAACTAACCTGTTTTTCTTTAACTTATTATTAAATGCAGACCAGCATGCATGTGTATCAGATTTTGGAACATATAAATTATATAACGTGTATTGAAACAAATCAATAGTTTAATTTCAGATTCACTAATATTTATTCTAAGAAAAATAATAAATGGCACACTCATGTATACGATAAATATTTTTAATGAATTACAATTAAAAGAAAAAAGAACATTAAATAATACATGTATATCACTAGATAATTGCACAGTTAAGTGGGATTAGATTTAAGGATTAAAATGATATAATATGTGTATATTTACCGGTATTACAGAGTCTGTATAACCTGCATATATGTTTCCGAGTGTACTCGTAAGTCAATCCTGGGATCCAGCATAGGCAAATATGGTGTCCATCGCTTCCACTTAATATTTCAATCCTTTTGTCCATCTAAAGTGGCGTATTTATTCTACTGTTCCTTTTTTCTTTTGGCTAAATTCTGGAATGGTGGATGATCTGCACCAGATTCAAATAGTTGTAGTTCTGAAGGGCAATTGGGGATGTTGATTGTGGTACATATTTACGTGGCATGGGTAAATAGCTGGAGTCTGAACACCGACCCCGACACGATGGTGATTTTACCCCATGAGGTCTCTTTTATATTTATTTCAATTCATACAGTTTATTCCTCGTCTTTCTGCTTTGTGGCTAATTTATTAAAATCTTCTCTTACTTTTTTTCAATACATTTTATAACACCTGCTCTTCTTCCCCGTCAGACCAGCAGAAGTCAACTGTTTGTTTTCTTAAAATTAATTCCTAATCCGAGTTTCCTTTCTCCTTATCTCTGGTATTTCTTTGTTTTCAAAAATAGATTTTTTATAAAATGCCAACAAAAGAAAAACCACTTAGCAATCTCGACTTTTACTTATCTAATTCTTCTTTTTTAAATTCTTGGAACTCTTTAATTACAAATCTTTTTGTTGACTTTAATTAAACAAAAGAAATCGAAAAGAGTTCAATAAATAATGGGCATTCCATATTTATTTCTCTTAAAAAAATTATTTCCACAAAATCCGTTTAATTAAAAAAAAAGAGATATCCTTCAAATAGTTAGATCTGTTTTTTTCTTTTTGAACAATGAGATACGTTTGGCTAATTAATTCGGGAAGTTATAATTGTAAAAGAAACTTTTTTTTTACACACTTTAAAATCTTTTAAAATTTTTTTTGTTTCTTTTTTTTTGTTGTTTTCAACAACAACATTTACCTATTATATACATGTATGCCACTTAAAATATATACCTATACCCCTCATTCCAGCAAATACACATGCGTTTGTCTGTGCGACTTTTACAAAATAATTATAGCATAATAATAATATTAAAAAAATGTCTAAAATCTACATTTTTTTTCCTTTTTGTAACAGGGTTTGAAACTAGATACTGTTACAATGCCCCCTGTTGGAAAGACTTCAAAATGAGGTTTATTTTGTTTTGAAGGCTACCAAAAAAAAATCTGACCCTAACCCTTTTTTAGATATGTATGACTTTTCCCTTCCCTTTATCTTCTATTTCCTATAAATTTTATTTTATTTTTATTTTTGTTATGGTTTCTGGCGATTAGAATCCTTTTCCTGATCATCGTTTCTCCATTTGCCTCGATCTATAGGTTTATCCTGTTCACTTTCACTCATGTCTATGGCGTTCAGCACTTTGGCCACTTCTTCAATTGATAATTTTTCAATCCCTATCAGCATTTGTTCGATTTGCACTGGCAAATTGTGTTTTATGATTCTTATTATGTGGCTCTCAGTCATATTACATTCATCCAAGGTCCGTAGCTTGGCCTCTTGACACTGAAAAAATTGTGTGTAGTTCTCTTGGCCACTCCCTCTGTACTTTTCTTGCATAACACGGTATCTGACTACTTCTTGTCGCTCTTCCAACCAGAATGTTTCTCGCACTGCTTCTGTATATTCTTTAAAACTCCGGGTTTGGTGGAACAGTGACTCCCACCAAGATAATCCGTTTTCTGCCAAGTTGCTACATGCTATTAATACCTTGTTTTCTTCAGGCATTACATTTATACTGAAATATTTCTGTAGGCTCTTAAGGTGCTCCACTGGTGCTTCTTCTATTTGGCCTGTGAAAGAATTGATCTTAAGGAATTGGTTAACATTAGTATGGTTAAACATACATTTCTCTACGGTTTGCCAGTCTTCCACTATTTTATCCTCAATGACTGGGCTCGTCTTTCCCTTTTCTTCATTTTTATCCACGGCCTTTGGCTTAGTTTCATTTTCACATGTACTGTCTTTTACTTCCATTCTATCTCTTGTTTGCTTTTCACTCTCCTTTTCTCCCACCTGACTGCCTCTTATTTCTTCAAGTAGCTTTTTCTCCAATTCTAACAATCTTTTTTCGTTTTCTCTCTGCCCCTCTAATATCCTTTCATTTACTTTTCTCTTTACGTCATTAATTTCTTTCTGTAATCTTGTTTTCATTTCCTGTAACTTTTCCATTATTCGTTCAAACATGTCCATTTCCTTTCCCTTATCTGTCAATTCTTGATCCATATTACTCTGTGATATGGTTTTTATTCGATTTTGATTTTATATTATTTTCTAATGAGATTAACAATATGTGCCAGGTTCAATGTCCCAGTTCCCCAACCATTTCTTCTCGTAATATTTATTATTTTTCCCCTTTTTTGTTTTTTACCCTATTTGCCTATCTACCATTAAATTCTATTTCTTATTATTTTTCTCTCCCAGAAAAAAATATTTAACTGAACAGCAACAAATTTTATACCTAAAAAAAAAAAACTATATTTCTTCTCTTTTGTAAAAAAAAATTTTTTTTTCTCTTTTTGATTGAGTCCTCTATATCCTTCGTCTGCATTCACCCTATCGATCTCCGTTCTTCAAAAGCCCCATCGTTGGGAGTCCATTGTAACGTTTTGCAACTCTTTGTCATGTACATTTACCTTTTTATTTTAACTTTTAAATCATCTGATGTCAAACATTCATCTTTATCAAACTAAATTTTACATTTATTTTTTCTTCCCGAGGGTGAATTTATACGGTGATGTGTGCCTTATTGATAGCCCTTCCCATACGAATTTTTCCCATAAAATTGAGTCATTCACCCCTCATATGAAGTTTTCCCGAACTTTGGGTCATTCAAAATGGGTTAGAGATGAAGCTGATCACAAAACACATGTATATAAGATAATTGTATCGAACCCTCCCAGCTTTAACTTAACCTCTAATTAGATCTCTACGTTTATGAACAACGTATCTTTTTTTTTGTTTGTTGTCAAGTGCCAATCTTGCTATTTAACAAGAATTGTAGGGTCTATGAAATATTTGTTTGATTCAGCAATTTAATTCGATGCCTGCCTTAATGCTCAGGGTGTGGTAGCGCCTTGCACCGAAGAAGAAACGAAGGGTGAACGAACTTTTAAATTGAATCTTTCTATAAATTTCTATTTTTATTCCCATTAAAATCTAAAATAAACTTTTTAAAATCCTCACGCACCTTTCTAACTAACCTGTTTTGCTTTAACTTATTATTAAATGCAGACCAGCACGCACGTGTATCAGATTTTGGAACATATAAATTATATAATGTGTATCGAAACAAACCAATAGTTTAATTTCAGATTCACTAATATTTATTCTAAGAAGAAGAATAAATGGCACACTCATGTATACTATAAATATTTTTAATGAATTAAAAGAGAAAAGAACACTAAATAATACATGTATATCACTAGATAATTGCACAGGTAAGTTGGATTAGATTTAAGGATTAAAATGATATAATATGTGTATATTTACTGGTATTACAGAGTCTGTATAACATGCATATATGTTTCCGAGTGCACTCGTAAGTCAATCCCGGGATCCAGCATAGGCAAATATGGCACCCATCACTTCCACTTAATATTTCAATCTTTTAGTCCATCTAAAGTGGCGTATTTATTCTACTGTTTCTTTTTTCTTTTGGTTAAATTGCGGGATGGCGGACAATCTGCATTAGATTCAAATAGTTGTAGTTCTGAAGGGTAATTGGGGATGTTGACTGTGGTACATATTTACGTGGCATAGGTAAATAGCTGGAGTCAGAACACTGAACCCGACATGATGGTGATTTTACCCCATGCGATCCATGAGATCTTATATTTATTTCAGTTCGCACAGTTTATTCCCCATCTTTCTGCTTTGCAGCTAATTTATTAAAATCTTCTCTTACTAAGTTTTTTTCAATATATTTTATAACACCTGCTCTTTTTCCCCATCAGACCAGCAGAAGTCAACTGTCCGTTTTCTTAAAATTAATTCATAATCCAAGTTTCCTTTCTCCTTATCTCTGGTATTCCTTTGTTTTCAAAAATAGATTTTTTTATAAAATGACAACAAAAGAAAAACCACTTAGCAATCTCGACTTTTACTTATCTAATTCTTCTTTTTTAAATTCTTGGAACTTTTTAATTACAAATCTTTTTGTCGACTTTAATTAAACAAAAGAAATCGAAAAGAGTTCAATAAATAATGGGCATTCCATATTCATTTCTCTTAAAAAAATGATTTCCACAAAATCCTTTTAATTAAAAAAATGAGATATCCTTCAAATAGTTAGATCTGTTTTTTTTTCTTTTTTGAACAATGAGATACGTTTGGCTAATTAATTCAGGAAGTTATAATTGTAAAAGAAACTTTTCTTTTACACACTTTAAAATCTTTTAAAAATTTTTTTGTTTCTTTTTTTTTTGTTTTCAACAACAACATTTACCTATATACATGTATGTCACTTAAAATATATACCTATACCCCTCATTTTAGCAAATACACATGCTTTTGTCTGTGCGACTTTTACAAAATAATTATAGCATAATAATAATATTAAAAAAAATTGTTTAAAATCTACATTTTCTTTCCTTTTTGTAACAGGGTTTGAACCCAGCTACTGTTACACTGGCAATAAATTCCTTTACAGAAATAATGCTGTACTAGAAATCTTAGCATAAAATTTTTAATTATTATAATTGATAACCTATTCATAAATAAAGGTTTATTTGTCACTATTGCCTGTTTTTTTTTTATTAATCCATATTAGTCGGAATAGTTTCCATTAGTTTTATAATGTTGAAATATAAATTGCTCAAGCTTAAATCCTTTTTGCTAATTTTGTATTTTATTTTTTTAATGGTATAGTACATTGTATTCACAATTTAAATTACTGACAATTTAACAGATTTCTATTTTAGAAATTATTCTTGTTTTCCATTTCAGTATTGATCAATTTTTTGACGCAATTTTTCTGACTCATGATTTGTACAGATATGAAAAGAATTTTTTTAAAAAAATTAGTAAAGTTGAATAAATTGCAAAACAAAAACTAAAGACAGTAAGCTTACAAAACCTAATAATGAAATCTGACATCTTACTCAAGACTAAAATTCTGTGAAAAATCTTTTGCATATGATTGCTATTAATTACAAAGAGCACTGCTTGTTGTAACATTTTCTTATTTTTTTCAATAGTGTTCATTAATATAGTCATTCCACATTTATCATTTAGTTTTTTTTAATCACTTTACCAGACTTTCATTTGAATTTATTTTTTTTATTTCAACATTAATAACCCTTCAAATTCTATTTTTATACTTCATGGCTAAATTTATTGGAGTATTTCACCTTGGAAAATATTTTTAATGAAAAAATATACAATATTGTTACTATAAGAGATAGAAAGAATTGAACGATTAAGTTGATAACTAAATTTTAATTTTTATTGTTTTATTGGATTTCTTTTTTTTTTTTATGCCAACAGCAGTCAACTTTCATTGATAATTAAATTTTAAATTTCTGCCATTTGATAGAACTTTTATTTTGAAATTGTTATTTCTAATATCAACATTAATCACTTTTAAATTCTACTTTTATGACTAAAATTATTACAGAAGACTACTTTTTAAACTAAATATGTTCAACATTTTTTATGCTAGTTTTTGAAAAAAAAAAATACATCAACATTAATCTACTTAAAAATTCTGCTTTTATGGGTCATGATCAGAAATTATTATAGTGTATGCATCTAGGAGAATATTATTAGACAAAATATATATTCATTGTAAATTCTAGAGAAAGGAAGAGATATGCAAACTAAATTGATAACAAATATTCACATGGGAAAGATGTCCCATTCTAATATTCATTATATGTCATTGCCTTTGTTGTATAAATCTTAATTTAGTGAGGGAAAAGTGTTCAATATATTAGTTGTTCATTCTAGAAATCTTTGTTGTAGCAGTCTTTATTATATAAATCGTCTTCATTTATGCACATTTTTATGAATTTCTAAACTCAAAGATTGCTAAGTAAAATCTTATGCATCTATATATAAATATGATTTTGGATGTAAGGTGTGTCATTTTACCTACTTTATATTGAGAAAGTTATTATAATTCTTTTCATAAAATATTTTTATTGAGTTTTTTTTTTTTTAAATATAATAACTATACTTACATGCTGTTGGTTATATTCTATAGTTATAAACTAAACTTTGAATTATAAACAAATTTAAATTAAAAGCTTTAATAATTATCCAACAAATTAAAATATATTGTTTTTATTATTAACTTACAGTGTAATCATTGTGTATACAAATGAAGTCAGGTTATGTGACAATATCCATCAATTGTAAACTGTATTGTTTATCAACTTAATAATCAGTAAATACTAACTATTTTTGTTACTTGTAATAAAATATGTTTAAATATTTTTTCTTAATTAAATTTCAAAACGGAATACATTTAAACTAAATAATGCAACAACTTTTCTTATTCTAAAAAAAAGCTGTTAATGGTTAGAGTTGTCAGATTCTCATGACAAGTTTTTTTTTTTTTTAAATCCACAAAACTCTGAATTGATTATGAGTTATTACAATAATTAATATAGATTAATGATTATTTTAAAAATCTAAATTTTATTTTGTGATTATAAGTATTTATCTATAAATTTTGATAATCTTCTTAATGACAAGTCATAAAATAAGATAAAATAACAAACGTTTTGAGTATTTGTTATATTCCAATGTACATTTTTTGCTCAAGCTTTGAGCATAATCTGTTACATTTGGTTGTAAACTATGTTTAAGGTTTATATCATTTATAAACTATCATCAGTACTGATCATTAATTATTTTTAATAATAACGGTTATTATCTAGCCATCTAAACGTGTTTTTCAAAAAAAATATTAATAGCTTTGAAATAGTTTATTAATAGTGATTAGAAAAAATTCTGCTTTTAGATGGACACTTTATTATGAAATATTAAAATATAAGTTATCATTCTCAATGTTAAGGCATTGTGGTTAATACAAAAAATATATTTATATACCGAAGAATTTTATTTTTGGTTACTCCTTCTTTAAAAAATCTTACAATAATCTCTACACTTATTTATGCATCTCACAGATTTAGTTTTACATATAGTTTCTCAGTGGTTTAACTATGTAAATGCAAAAATTGAAATAACCTTGGCTCATGTAATGAGGACTCGATGTGTTTTTTTTTTTTTAAGTGTCATAGCACTGCCGGGACGTGAACCTGCAACCCGGGCAACTGCCTGCAAGTGCAAGGCAGTCGCGCTGACCTCTCGACCACCAATGCAAGACTGTTTTTTTTTCATATTAAATTCCACTGTCATTTTATAGATCTATATGTGTTTATACACATAGATAATGATAATGTGCATGGTTATTTTTATTATTTCTCTGCAGTAAATAATAATTGAATCGGTATTTTTTTCATACTAACCGATTGGGCTTAGGAAAGATAAGTATCAATAACTTTTCTAATTTATGTTTAAAATTTTATGTAAGGAAAACACTTGCTATTATAAAATTGCAAATTGTAACAATAGTACAATTCCATAATTAAAATATAACGAATTCCTATGCTTTTATGAAATTGCTACTTATATATAAAAAACAACTAGTATTAAATATGTAACCTTAATACTTTTTCAATACAGAGCATTGTTTTTTAAGTCAACAGTTATAGAGCTAAACATATTATATGGAGTATGTACAGATAAAGTTAGACATATTTGTTTCTTACGGTATGTTTAATAATTAGTTTTCAATGTTATGAAAACATTAGTGAAATAAAGGTTTATTCAGTTTAATTTTTTAGTTGTAGTTGAGCATACTTTCGGCTGGTTAAGCCAGATTCATAGCACTCCACAGGCTTCTGAGAATGTTATAGTATTTATGTAAATGCTGATTTATTTAAATTAATGATTTACTTATTTCACTTTTTGGAAAGTTGTATACTATTCTTTTTTTTATTAATAGCAGGGTTTATCTCTTTCATGTATAATATTTGCTTTTGAAAAGGCTGCTTTGCATCAAAACTGCATTAAGGTTATATATCTAATATTGTTTGTGATTTCTCTGTTTAATTAGCAATTTTTTAATTGCATATAGTTGATTAAAATTATAAGTGGTGAGTAATTATTAAGATTTCATCTATGCTATACTATTATGTTCTTATAACTTTTCATGACTGAATGTACATAAATATCATCGTGTATGCCATTATTACCATCATCACTAGCAAACATTCGTAAATGAATTTAACTATTGAAGTTTCAGAAGAAGGAAAAGAAAAAGTTAAAAAATGACAGAATTGTTGTAGATAATTGTGGTTACACAAATATTCATTCCCATTGTTACCGTTAGTGCAAGGAAATAATTAATAGCATGAGAAGCATAAGGCTGCTTATCCAATTAACATACATAGTCAATAATAAATAGTAAGGTTAAAAAAATATGGATAATATGAGATCAAAAATAATAATAATTAATTTGTTATAAATGTTAATAATAATTATTAGTGAATTGAAGATATTAAAGGAGTGGTAGGTTATTATTAGTCAGATAAAATTTGTTTTTAAAATATATCAACTATGAATAGTATGGAGTTTAATTAGATGAAACTTAATTATTTTTTCAAGTAGTAAAGCGTATTTAATTTCAGAATTTTTTTAGATAGCCCACTGATTGATAAATAGCAATTTACTATTTGTAGTGTTAACGGGAGTTGTGTTGGTTTGTGAATCACAACAGAAAGGTACAGTAGTAAGCAATGCAAATCTTCGCTATTGATAATATATATTATAGGAAATAAACTCATGGATTATCTTTAAGGAAAAAAAAATCAAGTTAGTGATTAATAATATTTAAAAGCAAAATATTGATACCATAACTACAAAAGTATGTACATTTTCAATTTAAGTTTATTCATATGAGAAATCTCGAAATATGTAAAACCTACAGGAATGCAGTGAAATGTAATCACATTTTAATACAATAAATTTTGCCACAAAATTTGAAGGCAAATCTCATTTATATTATATCTTTTAAGTCCAATTAGTTTCAAATGTTTTAGCAGAAAATAAAGTAATATATAAATGCAGAATTTGAGAATCAAAATATCAAGCTAAAATGAATCAACTATATAATACACATATGCTTATCAAAGTCTAGTTATTTTCGAATATTGTAACAATAAAATATGCAAATGCAGAATTTGAGAATTAAAATATCAAGCTAAAATGAACAGAATAATAAAAAATATATAATTATTTTTTGAAATTTGTATCTGAAATATATCAAATTAAGAGTTCTTACCTAATATGTAGTTTTTTTATTTTCTCTTAAAGTTGTTTCATTAGTTTTCAAGGTTGAAGCAACCATTTCAAAGCTAATAGTTTCTGGATCAAAGATCAATATGTCATATGATCTCCAAGTAACTAACCATTCCGGTGTTATGTATTAGTTCCTAAACTAATCTAGTTTTAAAATAATACAAGGAAATGTTCTGGGAATAACATAAAATGAAAACATATTCAATTCAAATTTCAAGTTAGTGATGAAATTTTTTAGAGATATATGTTCTATTAAAAATAAGCAAATAAAATAATATGCTCTAATTGCTTCCAACCTAGATATCAAAATAGTATCTATTTATTACATGCAAAAAAGATATTAATTTAGCATACACTTTTTTTTTTCATTATTTATAATGATGAATACATTGTGAGTCAAATTTAGAAAGTAAAGGAGAACAGTACTGTTGGATATACGGGTAATAATGTTTCATTTAAGTTTGAAAATAATTACATTTCTATTTAAAATAGATAGTAAAAAATACATTCATCGATTATTTTTTAAAACATTTACACTAAAAATAATAATAATAATGGGAAGTCTACTGCTGAATTTACTAGTCACTCTGAAAATATAAGTTCCTCCAAATATATATGATACGTCCTGCATTTATTTTAATTATAGTACCTTAATATTTTATTTTTATATATAGATATATGGACATTATTACTATTTCAGTGCTAATTTCTGGTGTTGACTATAGATAAGATGTATTAACATCAATGTATTAACATCATTAGTATTTCAATATTTATTTTTGATATTAACTAGTAGATATAGTTAAAGTTTATCAAGATAAATTCAAAACACACATATAAGAAGGGCTTTAAGTTGTTGTTTTGTTTTGTTTTTGCGCATATGTGCAGTAGTTTTATATATATAATGAAATACGTATATTGGAGGTCATTTATCTTTTTCACATGTATATGATCATATATATCAGTTATATAAGATAGATTGGATAGATATAGGGAGCTCAATGAATGTTCGAGTTCAAATCCCTAACAATTACATTAAGTTTAGTATAGACCATGTACATATTTAAATATTACATATTCATTCTGTATTTTACCTATTCCTCTTCTGTATAATTACATGGATATATTAAGGTCCTATGTTTGAAGGATCAGATTGATTTAAGGTCAACATCCGTATGACAATAATATTGGCATTGACAAGGGTTTTGAGCATTCCATTATCGAATTTTCAATGAAATGGATTGCTGAAGAGTTGGAGAGTGGAGAAGATTAAAGCTTGTCCATTAAAGTTTAATGATTTGCTACCTTAATATAAACTGATCACTGATTGTATATATGTATGGGAGATGGTGATCTGGACCAACTGATGAGTGCTGGTTTGGCACAAAATACATATATTGGAGATCATTTTATCTTTTGTATGTAATCATGTGTATCAGTTTATAAAATGGATTGGATAGATGTAGGGATCTTGAAAGTTAGAGTTCAAGTCCCTTATAATTATATATAATGACATACTTTAAAGTGTTTTACAGTGCTATATTTTATTTTTAAAGATTTAAATTTGACTTTTAACTAGATTCTTCTATGTATAAATACTGATATTTATTTTGATTTGTATATTAATGTTGGGGAAAATATATTCTTCATATATAACAAGAGGTTTATTGCTGCAACAGTTATTCATCTGGGATTTGAATCCAAGTGGAACATTGGATTTTTTTTTTTTTATTTCGAAGACTTAAAAAAAAAGAATGTTTTTTAAAAATAAATAAATCAAAATTTGTAGTAACATTTGTTAATTAAGGAATAAAAATTTTGATTTGATTTTTTTTTTTTATTATCAATTTATTAGTATATGAAAGCATGAGAATTCAGCATGTGCTTTAAACAGAATTACTATAAGTTGAAATATAAACACCATTCTGTTAATCTTAAAATAATTTCTGTTTATCTCTCGGTAAGAAGTTATTATTATATTCTTTAGCGAACATTGCGTACATTGATATATGTGTGTACGTATAAACCATATATATATATAATCATTATTATATGTCACATAATTGTTAATATTCTAAATGATAAGCATTTTATAATTTTTAATTAAAAGCATTACCCCAGATTTGTGACTCATATGCATTTACATATAT
The DNA here is from genome assembly GCA_028023455.1 of Epiperipatus broadwayi. Lineage (NCBI taxonomy): Eukaryota > Metazoa > Onychophora > Udeonychophora > Euonychophora > Peripatidae > Epiperipatus > Epiperipatus broadwayi. The sequence goes on along the minus strand of JAQFVV010000242.1, from coordinate 41,318 downwards.
AAATGAAAAGTATGAATTAAAGAAAATTAACAATATTTGGAAAAAGCTATTGGAGGATAAAATAGCAAAGGGAAGAAAATAATGGTTTTAAATCTCACCACCCACATTCTTATGATTTGAGAGAAGAAGCTCTGAGGAAATTATTTGTTATTGCACTGAAATGTCATCTATTTAGCTATTATATTTTTATTACACGGAAGCTCCTGGAAATAATGCTATGAATTCATCATTTATCTGTGAGAATATTAGAATTAATATATATTGTGACAGTACAAACCACCATTAGATCTGCAAAATTCCAAAGATTACCCATATTATGGATAGCCTGCACAAAGTCACCACTAGGCGTATAGCCTAGCACTAGATTGAGAAGATTCTTCAGATCGTAGTGATTATTTATTTACGTAATATGGTCACATAATATTTTATGGGATAATCTTTTGTGGACTCTAATGATTATGATTTATGTTCTTCCCAGAGGACACGATTGCTGTTAATTCTAGAATTAAATTAATAAAAGAGACACTCAAATATGGCTTTAATAATCTTTATTTTACCCTATTTTTGTTACTATCTTCTTTTTAAATTGACTCAGTCTATTTCCAAAGCAAAATCCCCACAACAATTAACTCCATCAATTACCAATTTTTATAATGGTACAATTATTTAACATTTTTATAACCTTTCATGAGGAAATGCGGCATCACAACCCTATGACCGACAATGATCTAATAGGGGTGAACATCAAGGCGATGTAATACCAGAGTGAGCTGTATTGCACGTCACTCTGACCGTCTATCTTCATTCATGTTAAATAATTTTATACTTATCATTAAATGATAGTGTAAGTTTCCAGGTGTTTATTTACGACAGTTGATTTTACTTTGTCATATTTTTTTTTCTGGCATAAGTTTCCAGATGTTTACTTATGACCAAAATTTTAACTGTCTTTACCTGCCACCTCCTTTTTGTCTTTCAAGATCGAGCAGTTAATATTTTGGGAAAATGAACTCTAAAAATATATGAGTACAACAAAGATAAATAAAAAATATATAAAATAATATAGCAAACTACTCTCACTTTTTTTTTAAATTAGTTCAAAACAATATAAATCCCTTAAAAAAACCTATTTTGAAACTTTTAATGTACATCAGACACAATTGACTGAGTCTAGGTTGATATCATTCTAATTATAGAATAAAAGTTTACTTAAGCAACAGTTTACAGTTATCCTGGTTGATCAGCTGTTAATTTTTCACCATGATGGTATAATCCATATGTGATATGAGTTCATAGATTCTGGTGTGAATCCTTTTTAGTCCTCTGGCTTCTGAATACATCCTCAGCTAGCTTACTGGTTTAATATTTTCCTTGGCTGGAAATCACTCAGACAGCTCCAGGTGTGGCTGGGAGAAGTCCTTGAAGCTCTCTAATGGGAGAACATTTTCATAGTGACATATATTAACTTTTAATGAAAAAGTTCTTAATAATCCTTGAACAAAAGAAAACTCTGCAATTTATACATTTTTTTGCGAACGGGATTTATGCCTCTGTGGTTTATTTTTAGCGAATTTTTGTCACAAATTCCATCTTTTTATTCCTGAGATGGGGAATTTTTAATTAAAGAAAAAGTTCTTGATCATTAGTGCAATATACAACTGATAGACTCTAACAATATTTTTAATTACAAATATGTTTTGTAGCTTGAGTTTCAAGAATAGAGTTAATTGTGAATCTCTCTAATTCCCCCCTTCCTAATCCTTGCTTTTCCAAGAAACAAACACAAAAAATGCTTTTAAGAAAAATTTGTATCTCAATCTAAGTTATAATTAATTTAAATAAATTAAAAGAAAATCAAACGAAGAAATCCCCATTTCTTCATAAGATAAAAAAAAAACCTTTGATTTAATAAAGATAATATATTATTTTTAAAATTCTTATTATAAACTACTGACATTTTTACTTTTTTAAATATATATATATGAGATGGCAGAAAAATACTATCTCAACATATATATAAAAATTGTAGGTTTTGGTATTGGTTTGTTTGTTTTTTTGGTTAATTTATATGTGTATTTGTTATTTGTAGTTATTCTTTATTATGGGTTTGAGGAGTTTAGTTTTAGTAATTTTTCATTGAGTCATAAAAGTTGTTTAAAAATTGGAATTTAGTTTTGAATTTACAAATGTATATTTTGAATAGTTTTTGAAAGAAAATTTTATTAAGTTTTATAAATTTATTTATGAATATAAAAGGAATAGGTATTGTTTAGATAAGAGATAAGATTTTAATTATTCAATTTTAAATGTTTTCATAAGACAATTCAGAATAAATAGAGTAAATTTCTATTGTAAGAAGTATGAAAGAAAATTAAAATGGTTGTTTGGAAAAATGAATAAAGTTTATCGTAGTGATAGGGTAATTGAGAGTAATTGTTCCATTAATGAAGTTGGTAATCTTTATGATATTTCGTTAAATGCTAGAGAAATAGAAATTCTTGGTAAATACCCTAATTTTGTTCCATTTCATCAATTGAGTCTAAATAATTTGAGTGATGAGCAGAAAGTTGGGTTTCAATTGATTTTAAATAAAAGCTTAAAAAGGGAAGAAAAATGTATTGTTAATCCTGCTGAGATTAAACATCTTAAGGATAGGTTAATTGCTAATGATGTGGTCATTTCTTATGAAGACAAAGCTGGCTGGTTTGTCATGAAAGGAAATGAGTTTAGGGAGAAAATGAATAAAGAGTTAAATAATGGTAAATATATGTTTTTTTTAGAAAAAGATCCTAGTAATGTGATTAAAAGGAAATTAATAGATATTATGGAAAAAATGGTAAATATAAAAAAATTTAATAAAGTAGATTATTTAGTCAAGCATTGGTGGTCAAGAGGTCAGCACAGCAGTCTTACAAGCAGTTGTCCCGGATTAGCGAATTCACTTCCCGACCGATGCTATGACACATGAAGAAAAAAAACGATCATCTATGATGTTTATGAATATTAAGACTCACAAAGATGGTTAGGTAGTATTATGGAGGATATTTCTATATTCTTAAATAATTTTTTAAAACTGTTGATTTTTGTCATTACACAGTTTTTTCTTTTGAGGCTTTTGGTCAGATTAATAATTTTAAAATGGAAAATAATTGACTATTTGATAATTTGGATATTGAGAATATGTATTAATCTGTTATTAGATTAAACAGTATTGAAGTTATTGTATCTATGTTAGTTAAACATGGATCTTTGTCAAAGAATAATTTTGTGGCATACGTGTATATTGATAAATATTGTGTTGAAGGGAATAAAAAAATGAATAAAATCGAGAGATTTTCAAATATTTTAAAATATGAAGAAAGGAATTTTGTTTACCTTCCACAAATCAATTAGTCAAATGAACTGTATTGTTATTGAAACGGATATAGTTAATAGTTGGATGTTTCATTTAAATTAATAAGATTAATATATTATCAAACTTCGAAACTTTGGGGAAATGATTTTTATATTAGCTAAAAGAAAAGAACAGGCGGAATGTCTATTAAGAAATTAAATTCATGAGGATCCTATTGTCTAATTATCGAGGTAAACAATAAAGCGTAGTTAGAGGGAATTTCCAAAAATAGCAAAAGTTAAAGTTGTTAAGTGGTTTTTCTTTTGTTCGCATATTGAATAAAAAGATTTTTGGCTAGAGATAAAAAAAAAAAAGATAAAACATTGTTGAGAGAGAGGACATTTTGTTTTTGGCAGTTGGCTATTGATTATTGCAGAGAGAAGGCAGAAGGCAATACCTGGCAAAAAGAAGAGATTTATAAAAATCATTTTTGTCCAGAAAAAAGAAATATATAAAGGAAACTACATGAAACGCATGGGGTAAAGTTCTCATCATGCTGGGGATCTATGTTAGACTCCAGCTCCTTCTGTACCTTTGAGGCCATGCAAGATATTAAGAGACATATTGCCCTAAATATTATATTAAAAAAAAGAGAGAAAACACGACAAATGAATCCTGTGCCTGGCGTCCACCATTCCACAGATCTATCATGGAATGATGAACTTCTTAATTAGAACACTGAATTAAAAGACCAAATGGACTCGCGATTTTATCCACATTTACCCAAGGAATTAGAATAGAAGTAAATGAATTAATAATCACAAAGAGTGCACTCAGAGATATTTAATTTAATTACGAAGACTTGTCAAAACAGCGGCAAATATATTTGCTATTATTTTCAATCTTTGAATATACAAAAATCAAATAGTGTAATAATTTTATATGTATTTTGTTTCATAGATTTTATTCTTTAACTATAACAAATCAAATAGTGTAATAATTTTATATGTATTTTGTTTCATAGATTTTATTTTTTAACTATAACATTCTGTAAACAGAATATTATTTCATATACATGTGGGTGCCACTTTATAATTTCTTCAAATAAATATAAATAGATTTTAATTTTAACAAAACAAACTTTATATTTTATTTTTGTTTGTTTATTTATCTCTTTTACATTTTATTATATATTTTTTGGTTTGGAATACGTATTGTATGTTTTGAAATAGATTCCATTTTTACTTTCCTAAGAGTGCGTGTTAATATATGTTTATGTGTTAGATTAAGGTAAAAGAAAGGGATAGATTTTAATTACCTGCTGCTTCTTCTCCGGCAGGTCACACTACCACCCCTGAGCATAAGCTAGTATAAACTGGGCAAAAGTTTAAAATTTATAGAGTTAATTTACTGTTGGCAAATTCTGTTATTCTTGTTAAATAGCAAGATTGGCCCTTGGGCTGTAGCTCATAAACGTGGATGTTCGCGCAGTGAGAGAGTTAGTTAAGTTTGTGAGGGCCGAATTATTAGTTTGCGTACATCCATGTTTGTATTTATCAGGCGAATCCCCTTTTCTCACCCTTTGAATGACCGAATATTAAGAAAACTTCACAATAAGGGAAGGATGACTCAGAACATGGGAAAATTTTGTATGGGAGGGGATGGTCGGCGCTATAAATATTATGAATGCATAGGCATGCCAATTCATCATCCTCTGGAAAGAAATGCACAATCAGAAGAAATCAAGACTCAATAACTAGCTAATATAAATTAATAAACGTAAAGTGAAATAAACGAGGGAAAGCGCCTTTTCGTTACAATGGACGCCCAGTGATGGACTTTCGAAGAACAGAGAGCGGTGGGGTGAATATATCCTAAAGAAATAGAGGGCGCACCGATCAAAAAAATTGTTTTTTTTTAAATACAGGATTCATCGTTGCTTACATATTTTATTTTTAAAAGAAAAAAACCAAGAGAAAAATAATATGGTAAAACAAATAGTGGAGATGAAAAACTTTGAAGTAGAAAAGCAGATAGGGCAATATATATGTCCCATGTGGCAAAATGGTCAAGGAGCTGGGATATTGAACCTGGCATGTATGGTTAATACGCCTAGAAAACAAGTAACAAACAGAAGAATAGTGAAGGGGAAAACAAATGAAAATTATGGCAGTAGAACTGGTAAAAATCGAAATATTCAAGGGCAAAGTGGGGGAAACACCGGTAAGACATGTGGGAAGCTTACAAAGATATTTTAGGATAAATAAAATACCAGAAAAGGGGAAGGTGATCATAGCTTACAACCACCTAAAAGAACACTCCCTTATGTCGTGGAACTCACTAGCTAGTCATCCCGAGAGCTTTAGAAAGTACAGAAAAATGTTAGAGGAGACCTTTTGGTCAGAAGACCAGCAAGAAAGAAAATGGCAGGTGATAGAGCAAAAATATCAAGAGCATGGCACTAAAAACTGCATACAGTTTTTTTAGATGGCATGTGGCTCTGTTGAGAAGCTTAGAAGCATGCAAGATGTCAGAGAAGCAAATAGTAGGGATAGTATGCCGAAACATCGGCTTAACAATGAAGTGCATATTGGGAAGGAATGATAAATCAGCTAAGTATATAGATAAAGTGTTAGGTATTGGTAAGCAGTTATCGGCAGGATTCCGAAGAGAAGGAAGCTAGAGATGTAGGTGGAATGCAGAAGCAGTATCATAAGGAAGAGGAAAATAAACCGAAAATTGACAAAAGAAATGGAGCAGGTTTGAGCTATGCTGAAAAGGGAGGACAAATGGGGAACCTCATATGTTCATGGGAGGATAGAGTTCCAGAATAGGCCCCACAAACCTGCCCAAAAATGGTGATCACGTTTGGGAATATTAAAGTAGCAACACTCAGATTCAGGGAGCCAGGTTTCTGTACTATCAGAGAGGCTATACCAACAAATCTTAAGGGAACAGCCGGGGATCCAATTCCTTCCATTAAAAGAAACCCATGTCACTATGGCAAATAATCACAAGGCGAAGATAGAGCCCTGACAGGTATGGGCCGAGATGAAGATCAACAAGAAAGTCATTTTATACACCTTTTTGGTTATGAAAGAATTTATACATGAGGCATTATTGGGATCAGAACTTATACATGAGGCATTATTGGGATCTGATTTCCTGCACAAGCATAAGTGTACTCTCAATTACAAGAAAGGACTGTTATATGAATACAAAGAGCTGGAATTTGGAATAAGTGTACTGTATGGCTCTATCGGAGTACTCAAAATGGGGGAAGACCCCATAGGTAACACCATTAGAGCAAAGGTCAAGAAAGCCAAAATAGTGAAGGAGTCCGAGTTGGAAAAAATATTGATGAGGCATTGTCAGGTTTTTTTTCGGATATACCCAGTACAATCCATGGGTTCGAACAAAGAATTAGATTAAGCCAGGACCAACCTTTCCCATCTAGGTCTTACCCTATACCACATCAGTACAAAGAAGAGGTAAAGAAGCAACTTGATCAGATGATAGAATGGGGAATAGTGTCAAAATGTTCATCACCCTATTGCAACCCTCTTGTGGTGATAAAAAAAAAGATGGAAAATTTCAGTTATGCCGGGATGCCAGACAATTAAATAAAATAACTTTACCTGATTGCAACATCCCTCCACCCATGTAGGAATTGTTGGGAAAATTCCATGGAAAGAAAATCTTCACATTTGACCTGATTGCCAGCTACTGGCAGATATCGCTACACCCTGAAGATCACAAGTATACTGCTTTCTGATTTTAGGGCTACTCATACCAATTCAATAAGATGCCTTTTGGTCTCATAAACAGTGGGGCTGGGTTATTAAGGTGCCTGGATCATGTGTTATCCCCAGAAGTCAAAGTTCTGGTAACCATGTATGTGGATGATGTCCTGATAACCTTATCCACTGTAAAGGATCATCTCAGAGAAATAAATCTTTTCCTGGATGAATGCAAAAAAGGGGAATCTAAAAAAAGTGTTCTGTATAGGGAAGAAGTCACATTTTTGGGTCACATAGTATGGGCCCAAGGATTCAACTCCATCACTATAAAGTCCTTGCCATTAGGGATTATCCAACACCTCAGTCTAGGAAACAAATATGTTCCTTTTTTAGGTCTCTGCAATGTTTATCATTGTTTCCAAAAGCGATTTGTGGAGAAATCAGAACCACTATTGAAATTATTAAGGAACCATGTCCCTTGGAACTGGTAAGGGGAACAGGCCGAGGCATTTGAAGACATTAAAGAAGGTTTCTTAAAACAAGTGATGCTCTTATTCCTTGATTTCAACAAGTACTTTTTGATGCAGACCAATAGTAGTGGGTATGGAATTGGGGCTACATTATCACAAGTCAAGGATGATGGCGAAATGGGAGTATTATAGTTTATAATCAGATTACTCAAAGGTCCCAAGATGAACTATACCACAACTAAGAAAGAGAGGCACTAACTATTATATGGGCATTTCAGAAGTTCAGACTGCTCTTGCTGGGATCGAAAGTGATTGTAATCACAAGAGTCTTGAGTTCATCAATCACAGTTACTTGACTAACAGCCGACTAGTACAGTGGAGTTTTGTTTCTCCAGGAGTATGATTACCTGGTGCATTACTGTAAGGGATCAGAGAATATTGTGGCTGATATTTTGAGCCACAATCCTGCTGGATGCCAGCCTCAACATTTAAAATGTGATGATGTATACATAGAAGGTATCAACTTGGCCATAAATGAAGGCATAGAGAAAGATCTGGAACAGTTGGCCCACCATCAAAGAAAGGATGAGAAGCTGGCACCATTGATAGCCCTATAAGAAGCAAGGGAGCCAGTCAGTATAAATTGGGTAGGAAAGAAGATGGAGAATTATCAAATACATGACAAAGTCCTTCAATATAAGATTCAAGTGATCCCGAAGAATGGAGACCATTCCTCCCAGGCCGCTTGGGGGATGCAGTTGTTAATCACCTGCACAAATTATATGGGCATTATGGACATCAAAAACAGAGCACCTAACATCATTGGTATCCTGAACAAATGTGAGGTGTGCCAGAGGGTCAAACCAGTGAACTGAAATTATGCCACACCCATGATACCAGATGGACCTCGAGAAGTGATGGCCATAGACTATTATGGACCACTTCCTCCATTTAACTGAAAACGATATATGGTGGTCATATATGACCTGTTTTCTTAATTTGTGGCTGCATACCCTGTAGTCCAGGCAAATGTAAAGGAGACGATTAAAAACTTCAAAAGTAAACACTTTCCATTGGCGGGGAAGCCAAAAATCATCCTGTCGGACCACAGTACTCCATTTACTTTGGGTGAATTGGAGAAGTGGACACGTAGACAGGATATAAAGCATGTATTAACTTCCATTCGTAATCCCCAGTCCAACCCGTTTGAGAGGGTAATGTGGGAGCTGGGACGGTTATTTAGGAATATACACCTGATAATCACCGGGTTGGGTTAAGTGTCTTCCACAAGTATTGAACTACATCAATTGTTTCATAAATGAATCCACAGGGTTCACACCAGTGCAATTGCATTTAGGGAAGCATGTTCCATGGTTGATGAGGGCGGTGTTGTCAGGAACCAAAGACCAACCCATAAATCCTGAGGCTGATTGCATGTTGGCCCGCCAACAGATGATCCAAGCAAGCAAGCATCGGAACAGGAGAATCCCGAAGCCTAGTTATTACTTCAAAGTAGATGATAGTGTCCTAGTAAAAACTCCTCAAGTGAGTTATCCTGGAAAGTTCATATGTAAAAAGTTTTGCAACCTATATGAAGGCCCTTTCACATTGTGCGGAGTCAAGGCTGAAATGCATTTTGGCTGGATACCGGACAAGGAATTAAGGGTACGTATAACGCCAGGTCACTAAAGCCGGCATAAGGATTATTAGTTAGAATTAGCTTTCAAAACATGAGGAATCTCATTGTGAAGTCTTCCAAAAGGGGGGGCATTGTAACAGGAACTGGGTTCAAACCCTGTTACAAGGTATAGAGTAAATCAAGCTATGTATGTATGTGTATGTTTTGTTTTATGAGTTGTGTATTTGGAAAGGACCATGCAGTTACACATATATAGTTATGTAAATAATAATAATAATGGTGGTGATGGGTTACTAATATTAATGTATATATTTTACTTTCTTTCTCTCACTTATTTTATTCTTATTTTGTGGCATACGTGTATATTGATAAATATTGTGTTGAAGGAGGTAAGAAAAATGAATAAAATCAAGAGTATTTTCAAATATTTTAAAAAAGAAAGGAATTTAGTTTACCTTCCACGATTCAATTAGTCGAACGGACTGTATTGTTATTGAAATGGATATAGTTAATAGATGAATGTTTCATTTAAATTAATAAGATTAATATATTATCAAGCTTCGAAACTTTGTGGAAATGATTTTTGTATTAGCTAAAAGAAAAGAACAGGCAGAATGTCCAATAAGAAATTAAATTCTTGAGGATCCTATTGTCTAATTATCGAGGTAAACAACAAAGCGTAGCTAGAGGGAATTTCCAAAATAGCAAAAGTTAAGACCAAGAATAAATTAATTTTAAAGAGTTGTAAGTTAGAATTAGGTAATATGATTATGTCTTTGGGCTGGTTACCAAAGGATTCAATGGAATGAAGTACTGATGAATCTTCTGTGGCAGGCGGCATTCTTTGATAGCATGGGCACTTTTGACCAGTAGGAGCTACATTTCTACATAGCAAAGAGTGGGCTGAAGATGGAGTGGAAGGTAGCTTAGGCCCCTCTTTAAAAATCAAACAGATGTGGAAGTCGGTTAGCAACTATTGACCGAACTCTGACACAATCGATTTTTGGCCCTATTTATACAAACTTTGACTTATTCAAAGAATGTTTTTAATTAAACTTCTTAACTCTTAATTTTAACTCTTAATTAATCTTTAATTTATAGAAATATTTTCTTTATTGTTATTGGAGATGCAATCACTAGATAACTCAAAAATAAATTCAAATCAATTTCCAGATTGGAAATAGATTTGATAAAAATGTTAACAGCTAACTAAAATCAATTAGCTTTGTTTTAAATTTTACTTTCATTAACTTTAATTTAAAAATTTCTTTTAAAATCATGAAACAAACTAATGTTCCCACCTTTTTAATTACCTTTGGACAGTTAGTGGTTGCATCTTCCATCTTGAATTTTTGTGGAGTTCTATAAAGAAAAATAATTACAAAGTATTAAAAATTGAAGTAAGAAAAAAATACAAAATTATTTACATTTGTTTGTGCTTTTATTTATATAAAATCTCCATTAATATATGTATACATCTGAGTCGCATCTATAAAAGCCAATATTTAAAATTAAAATAATTTTTTGAGATTTATATTTATAAATTTTTATAGACACTTCTCAGAAACATACATATAACTTATTTACATGTGACAAAAAGGAGCGGGGTAAAACATGCATTAAGTGGTAGAATAGTGAAACTCGATTTTGAACTAAGATCAGCTGTTTCACTATTCATTACGGGTTTCATTTCATTAATATATACATTCCTTTTATAATTCTTTCATAATACATTCTAAAGGTTTTATTTTAATCTCTTTATGTTGAATTTTACTCATATGACCATAAACTGCAGAATTTTTATTATTTAAATGCTGCTTCAATCTTGTTGCCAATTTATTCTTTGTAGTTCCAATATATGATATTTCTTTGTTATCTTTAAAACAATCTAAACCTTTTATAATGTATTAGGTCATATTATGAAAGAAGAAATTTATATTAATGAAATGAAACCTGTAATAAGCACAATGTTAATTGGAAAAAAATGAGGATAATAGGTTGGTTTAATAAAATAATTATAAAGGATTATTTTAAGAAAGGTATTTAAGAAACATAATGAAAAATTAGGATTGTTGTTAGAAGAGTTTTAATGTAAGAGGTATTTGTATTAGTTATATGTATTATGTAATATTTGTATTTATTGTTTTTTATGTATTTTTAATTGTTCTTTGATAAAGACTATAAAATAATTTAATCGAAATGGAGAATATTATTGTATGGTATTTTGGAATTAGAGCTGCAATGTAAGGGAAATAGGAGGCCCTTTTACACCTACCATAAATGTGTAATGTCATGATGATGTCAAATTGAAAGAAAATAATCCCTGCGAGTATACGTGAAAACATGGGTTTTTTTATCAGTGCGATCTTTTTTTTCATAATACTTAGACATTTTCAGTCTCAGAATTAATATGACTTTTTTTTTGTGGTTTTTGTTCTGATTCTAATATGTATTTTTTGTGTGTGGTTTTTGTCCCATTTTTTTTTTTTTTTTGGTTTAATTTGTTTATTTAAAAAAAAATGTTTATTAGCATTTCTGTTGAAAACCCCAGCATACTGTGCAATCATGTTCTACATTTTCAGTCTCATATTTAATATGTATTTTTTTGTGTGTTTTTTGTTCTGTTTTAATATGCATTTTTTTAGTGTCTTTTGTTTCAGTTTTTTTTTTTGTTTGTTTTAAATTTGTTCATAAAAAAAAAAATGTTTATTTGCATTTCTGTTGAAAATCCCAGCATACTCTGCAATCATGTTCTACATTTTCAGAGGGAAAATTTTTAGTGCAGATGTCCATTTTCTGTGCTAGTATTAATTTGTTTTGTTTCAAGGCAACAATTCCTGTTATATATTACACAGTAATTATTGTGTAATTATACTTAATGTGCTTTTATAAATATTATTTAAAAAACAAAATTATTTACTGTTTGTTTAGTAACAATTTTTTTGTGTAATGGCATCATTTCATTAAGATTGCAAGTCACTTTTTTTTTTTAAATGTAATTCTTAAAAGTTGTAACTGTGGAAGTTATACATATAGTTAATGTCTTTTTATAAATATTATTTAAAAACTAAAATCATTTACCCTTTGCTTACTGTGTATTTAAACTAGCATTTTGTGTGTGTGTAATGCTGTCATTTCATTATGATCGCAAATCACTTTTTTTTTGTTAATTTCAATAAAAGTTGTTAGTGTCCATGTTGTACATACTTGAATGTCTTGTTTAAAATTACATTATGTTTTTACTTTTATTTATTTTTAGTCCTGCAACACGGAACATATATTAGACCTACTGCGCCTGTTGATATTCATATCAACCTCCTGATAACTTTGTAAATCTTGCCAAAATATCATGTACGAGATCCATGTACACATTTTTTTTGCCAAAAAAAGTTGTGTACAAGATACGTGTACATGTTATTTTGGTCAAATCACAAGATTACAAAGTTATCAGCAGATTGATACGAATGTGAACAAGTGCAGTAGGTCCAATACATGATCCGTGTCGCAGCTCTAATACCAAACTACCATTATACATTATAATAGTTCATATTATAATAAATCAAGATTTATAAAGAAGTTTGTATGTGGTTTATTGTGTATATATTGAAATTAATGGGTTATTATTAAAATAGAAGACTGTGTTTGTTTGTTATTTTTTAATTTATAAAAATAGAATATTATCAAAGTTTATTCAGTAAGGAAATCATAATACAAATTGTAAAAGAATAATTAATAATTCTGAAGTGATAAATCTTGATAATTAACTTAAAGGCACTTATCATGCATACATATATAAACACACATACTTAATTACATTATGAATTAAACCATCATTCTGCATGGCAGTATTTTTTTCCTGAAATTATTTTTATTATTATTTGGAAATTTTACATAGTTATTTATATTTGACTAAGATGTGCCCATTTTATATTGTTATTAGAACTGTAATTAAAAATAAAAGTTTACAGGAAGTTATCATATTTCAATTATAAGACTATCCTAGGGATTTTAATTACAATCAAAAGGTATCATTAGAAGTTATTTGATATTATCTCCGAGTTATTGTCTTTATTAATACTAAGAAAATTGAAATTATTAGTCTAGAGAGATTTTCTAAATATCATCATAAATCATCTGCCCTGAGTCATATCGTTTAAGGCCTCCTCCATGAGTTTGTCTCTAGTTTTTTTTTTTTTTTAATAAGCAAAGTATCTTATATCTATTTTTGTTTCCCCATTACAGTCTTTAGAAAAATGACAAGTACTCGGCCGTATTGTGGTCATATTTAGAAAGATGTGTTTAAAGAAAAGATATTTTTAATAACTTTGTTTTTCCAGCACCCCCCCTCTTCTTCATCTTAGCTACGTCTTAAAATCGTTCTGATTTTTAGTGTTAGTGTTACAGATCAATGTAGCACACTCCAAACAAAACATTCATTAAATCTTTTGAGTGTGTGTGTATAAATATATAGAAAAATCATTTTTTAAAAAAAAATTTGGAGCAATTAATTTGAAAAGTCTATTAACATTAAACTTACGAAAATAAATCATAAGACTTATTTTCTGTTATGGCTAAAGAGTGAAAAACATGGTAAATGAAAAAAATTTTTTTACTATATTATGTAGCTACTATATTGTCAAGTCTTCAGACATCATAATCATAAATAGTACTAATGTAATTAAAATATTTTACTACTTATTTTTATTTTTAAGAGAGAGAGAGAGAGAGCTGTTAAATAATCCTTTAGATCTTGATATTTACTGTTGAGTGATATAAAGGTATATGCCCATACTTTATCCTTATGGAAAATGGTAGCGGAATTATTACTAAGAAAGAAAATATTCTGAACTACTGTACAATTCGCAATGAGACAAAAACTTGCCACTAATATACATTAGATATAAGAAAACCAGTATGATGATCATGAATAATATCTATCATATCCCACCTTGCCTTAAAATAAGGACTAGTCCAGATTCCTTTTTATTTAGATTGGGTTCAGCATTCATTGCCATGAACCTATGTGTTTATAGATAGATAATGCACAGCCAATGGCAAAAACAGGTTAATAGGTGATGATGTTTACTGAATCCAAATGTTTCCATTAAGGGTGGGGATCTGACAATAAATAGTCAATTTTTGAAGGTATGATCAGAGAACTACTGTCACAAAGTTAAAAGACAGAATTTTTGTTCTCAGTATATGTTCTGCACAGAACTATTATCAAACCTGCACTGCAGTATACATACTCTCCAAAGTATTACTGTCACAAAACTAAAAGAATCTCCATTCTCCAGATAACAATGGTTAAGCTAAATGGTTGACATAGTGAGTCAGATCCACATTCAGGACAGGAAGTGCCTAGAAACAAACATTGGCACAAGGTAAACTGTCATAGTATATCCAAAAGTGTCATCAGATTTACTCACAAGGAAGGCTGCCAAGATACATCTGGAAGTGATAGGAAATTTACAAGGGTCATTACAGTCCCTTCCATGATTCACACCAGAACTAGGAGTTATACCTTGCCAACAGTCGCAGACAGTGTATAGCCATTGTAAAATATATTGTAAATATGAATGTATATTTATTTGTTTTCATTTCAGTAATAAATGTAATATTAGAAATGTACTTACATGCATTTGTGTTTATATATATTCCAGACTAAACACAACAATATCTGAATCTATTGTATAGTTATTGTATCATTAAATACAGCTTTGATGATCATCACTGCATAGAATTGGATATCTTGTAATCATTGGGAGAGTCATTGTAAAAAAAGATTTTTATTAATAAAATAGAACTGATGAATGTTGTATTATTAACAAAAGCTTCATGTTGTAATATTTGTTTATCTTCATATCATGACCTGAGTTTTTCAGAAAAAAAATTGGGGGGGGGGATTTAACCATTACAACTATTTAGTGAATGTTTGGTGAATAAATTAGTGTCTACCTATTATTAGCTAGAGGATAAAGCTTCCAGATGAACTTGGGTTATTTAATAGTAAGATCAAAATATGATTGTGATACAACCTTCATCACTTTATGAAAGAGTCATTCTGGGCTCTAATTCCATTATTTAACTTTATTTTTAAATTGTGTGTGTATATATGTTTTACCTACTGAAATTTCGGATTAATTTTAGTATGTGGTAAAATGTCAATTTTTTTTCTCTTGATTTTCATGGTGAATATGTTAACTTAGGAAGCATTGAAGTGTGTTGCTATGACAACATAGTATTGATATAAAAAATTGTTTAAAGATTGTGAATTGACTTTATTAATTTTAAAATGGATATGTGAATAATAAAACATAGTTTGGATAAAATTATTGTTCTTTTGTTGTTATAAATTTTCATTACTGCATTCACCATAGTAAATTGCAAACAATACAACTAAATGTTTAATGTCTCTAATATATTTTTTGTTTTATTTGTATAATATTATATTTGAAAGATATGTACAAAAGTTTGTTTTCAGTGTAGTATAGTGAGAATATATTATAAATTATTTAATTTGTGCTAGAATGAAAGAATGGTATTCGTATTATGAAACATCAATATTTGTTATATGTGATAATTTTAAAATATTTTATTTTTTGTATAGTAAAATTTTTAGGAATTGTCTAAAGAGTTAAAAAAAGGTATTGCTATAGTTTCTTTGATGTCAATGGCAAAAGTTATAAATAGAACTAAATAGAAAAAACTCTTTGTTTTAGCTTTAACAGAAGACAAGTAAATTTCTTTACATGCTTTTTATTTTTATTTATTTTAAAAGTATATAGTTAATTGGACAAAATAATGGGGTGAAAAGCAACAATTTATTATAAAAACAAATCATCAGAATGCTTCTTTGCTTTAATAATGGATATTACCTACTTTTTAATGATGAGATCTAAATATTAACAACAGGAATTTGCACACAAACATTATGGTCACCTACTAATATAATTTTATGAGCGTGATGGATAGTTTATACATGGGATAAAAATTGGTTCAATTTCCATAGCATCTTTATGGATGAAACTAGTGTGTGCTTATGAATTGATTACTTTCTAAATGAAAGTGTATCCATATTGCATTTTCATGGTTATAAATTAGTGTTTGCACACTTAAAACATTAAATGGATCAAATATCTGCTGAATAAAAAGATAATTTGGATATTTGGAAATATCAAAATTAATAAAAATATGTTCTGAATCTTATAACTTTTTATGCTATTTCTACTTTCTTTGGAATAACAATGTTGTTGAATCGCAGTTTAAAAAATGAATATCAGAACCAGGGCACTATTTTAGAAAGGCCATATTTAAAAACTATTATTCAGGTTGTTTGCTTATATTTATCATTATTATTGCTATTTTTTTCATTTAATATATCTACTATTATTGATATAAATAGTGGTATAATTTTAGGTTAAGTAGTGATCTATTTATATACCTAAATATAAGAGTTGGTTTCCTAAGTTTGAATTTCTATTTTATAGAATAGTAATTGTTGTTTTAATTTAAAATATTTATTTTTTTATTTTTATTAACAAACAATTAGATTCATTTTTGTATATATATTTTTTATATTTTGTTTAACTGTATTTTTATATGAAATATAGAAACAAGATATATCTTGAACTCTTTCATATTTTGGAAAGTGTAAACATTCTACATTTTTGTGTGTTACATAAACATATGTGTTTGTATTTAGTAACTAATAAATGGAGATTTATGTGCAATCACCTATTTAAATATGAAGTTAATGTCAGTTGAAAACCTATTATTTCAAGCATAATCGAGTGATCTGCATGTATTTTAAATCTTTATTTGCTTTATATATTTTTTTGATTTTAATTTATATCAATTTGTTAATAAATTTTGAAATAATTTAAAACAAATAAACTTGCTTGGTTGTCATTCAATTTTACAATGCAAATTTATTGGTTAATCATATTTGAATAAGATGATATTCACTAATTGATTATATCATATAAGGCATCAGAATATGTAATTACATGTCATTTTCTTTATATTAAATTTAAATTTTATTATCAGACCAGTTATGGGTTTTATATAACAATAAATTAACTGATTTGACATCATTAAATATTTAATAATTAATTGGAAGCTTATTGTAATTACTTGGTTAGTAACGAGTAATAGATATACTAAAATAGAAATTATATATGAATTGATTTGATGATTGATAAAGACATAAATATAATAATTATTGAAGATAAGTAAAGGTAGTTGCAGTGAAACATTCGATATTTTATTTTAAATCATTATTAATTAAAAATAAATGTTGTATAATTTTCTTATACAGTCATAAAGATTGTAATTGTATTCAGTTATAGATTTGATAATAGTAATATATTTTATTCTGTTACAAATTAGAATGATGTGCTTTAATTATATTAAAAGTTCATTAATGTGGATTATAAATTTAGTTTAAATACTGAATTTTAGTATTAATATTTGATTATAATAAACCTAACTATTTTTCACATGCTTTGATAATTGTAGTCTAAAGTTTTAACAATGTAGCTTTAATAAACTGAAGAGTAATTAGATATGATTTGTCAATTTTTGGAATAAAGCAGCAAATAGGAATCTATCATTTATTTTATACATTGTTATGATTGAATATTGAAAATCTTAAGGTTATTTAATAGGATAATTTTATTTTATAATAGATTAAGTTGATGAAATTGGAAAGATACATTAGGTTAATTGATTTTGTATTATTATTAAGTATTTATTCTTATTATTATAATTTACTTAGTTAATAAAAGTATGTTGATATTAGTGGAATAGTACAGCTGAGTTAGCAGTACTTTTATTTTATTGTAATTAGAAATCAATTATTGAGTTATGTATTTTGTTAGATAGCATTGATATTGTAAAGTTGTAGGTCATATTAAGATTATTATTTCACCCATCCATTATTGCTTCATTTAAATATAAATAGAAATAATGTTTGACTTTTGGTACAAGTTTGTATTATTATAAACAGTGTGTTGATTCATGAGGAATATTAAAGTGTATCTACTATTCTTTGTCATTTTTATTTTAAGAAACTTATATAATACTATTATTTATGAGATTGATATTTGGTTTTATTACTTGAACTTTGACTTATTGCAAATAATGTTTATATTTTAGAGTAGTTTGAAATAATGTTTTATTTGTTTTCTATCCATTCTAAATGCTATTGGAATCTATGATGTTACAACAAAGATTATTATTGTTTTGTTGATTTAAGTGTTAGATTGTTTTTCATTTATTGATATTCATTTTAGTTTAGTTTATTATTTTCATTATGTTGCAAATGATGCCACAATTCACCAGCATTAATAAATTAGAATTGTTCTTCTTTGGTTAACATTTCTACCATGATCAATAACTAGGCTATTACTCAGGATACAGTATGATCCATAATTTTATTGTTATAAATAGTGTTCAATTTCAAAATATATTTTTATTCACTTGTAAATGATGACCAACAATTGGACTATATTTTCATTTAGATTATATTAAAGTTTTAATTTCCCGTGATCATTATAGTTATTCAGTTAAGGATAACTCCCAAATCTGTGATGCATTAAAACAAGAGCATACCCTCATATTTGTTCTGTTACAAATGGTGCAGCAATTTGCAGACATTATTAAGCCAGGACCATATTTATTGTGTTACAAATGCTTCCCAAACCAGTGGGGCTATAACAGGTTAGCATACACACATATTTATTCTGTTATAAATGGCACAACCAACTTAGACTCGATCAAAGGCCAAAATCAGAGAAGTCAGAATCTCATTCATATCGATAAAGTAATATAAAATTATATTTCGTGTATATTAATAATATTTTATAGGCAGAAAAAATTTATCCAAAATATTTAAAAGAATTTGTTTGGATAGTAAGGGAAGAGATGTTTTGTATGCTTCAAAAGAAGAGAATTTTGTTATTGTCATTCTTTCACAGGTTTTATTGATATCTGGAAGGTTGAATGGACGAAAATTTATGTCATATAATGAAATATTTTAAAATATTTTCATAATTTGTTTTGACTGAAGAGAGAATATTATTTTTGCTATAAAAAAAAAAAAAATAAGTAAATATGGAAACCAACAGAGTTGAAACATTATCAGAACTTGAAGATGTTATTCAGGGGATTTTAAAAAGATGATGGATAAATTTGAAGAAATGAATAATAAGTTTGAGGCTCAAAGTAGGGATATGAATAATAAATTTGAGATTCAGAAGTAGAAAGAATAAAGAATTAAGAGAAGATATGAATAATAAATTTGGAGATATAAATAATAAAGTTTGAGAATTGAATAATAAAATTTAAGATTCAAAGTAGAGAAAATAAAAAACTAAGAGAAGAATTGAATAATAAGTTTGAGGGCCAAATTAAAGAATTAAAAGAAGATATCAGAGAATTGAAGGTAAAATCATGGCAATTTTATAATAAACTAGACTTGTTTAAAATTCAGTTGAATGTGAGATTTGAAAAATTCAAATACAATCTGGATGTTTAATTAAGGGAATCTGGTGATTAATATGATTGTAGATTCAATGACTTATGTGACCAAATAGATCAATCACAGGGAAGATTGGAAGTTAGGCTTAATGATTTAGATGGTGAATTAAGATGTAAAATTGGGTATCAAAAATTGGAGATGTGTAAAAAATTGAGTAAGCTCATAAGAATGTTCAAAAAGCATCGAGAGATAAATGATATTAGAAGGGAATTTTTAAATATTCAAAGTCACATGAAGGTAGAATCTAAAGGAGTAAAAATAGAAAATTTTAGAATGTCAGAACAAGTGTTTTTAGAAACAATAACTATGATTAAAATTTTTGAAATGGTAGAGATAAGAAGCTTTTAGATGCTGAATTATTACCACAAAATGAAAAAGTAAAAATTAAAGATAGTCAGAGAATTATAAATAAAATATGGTTAGAAAATAAAGTTAGATCATAGGAGTTAAAAGTTTGGAGAGTAAATTTGGTGAAAATATAGATTATAGACATGTAACACAAGGATGTAAAAGCATATATTATAAAGTAAAGTCACAGAAGAAAAAAGAAAATATATCCTATGAGAAACAAATTAAGCAATCATTCCAAGATAAAATTTATAGTGATGTAGTGAAAGGAAAAGGGAATAAACCTTCTGAAAAATTTCATGAAAATCTTATAATAAGGGTGACTATGTGATAGATAATAATGTCAGTAGTGGAATTTTTTTATTCAGTAATGTTGAAGATAGTTAAAAATTACATGGAGAGAGGAAATGCTTAGTTTTAGTTAATGCTGTGATAAGGTTAGACGGCTTTAGATCCTCTAAGGCTCATGATCTAGTTAACAGATTAATAATAATCAGCCATTAAGCTAATGCACATGCGCTTTGTGGATTTTTAACTATAAATGAATACTCTCACTTCCAAACACAAGATAAAGTCTTTGTGAAAAGATAGAATGAATCCATCTATCCTTTCTATCCAAACGTTTATGTATGGGCAAATCTTAAGCATTTGGGAATGAGAGCATGAAGATGTTAAGCAGTCAGTTTAAATTACCTTTACTATGCCTGAATGAATGACACGAAATTTACTAGAATTTATGATACTTCATTCTTAGTTGAAATTAAACATATGTAAATGAGATATTTATTTTATATAGTGCGATGTTTTTATAAACTGTACTAGTAATAATCAGCCATTAAGTAAATTCTAGTAAATTTTGCAAGCATCATTCATTCAGGCATAGTAAAGGTAATTTAAAGTGATTGCTTAGCATCTTCATGTTCTCATTCCCAAATGCTTAAGATTTGCCCATACATAAACATTTGGGTAGAAAGAATAGATGGATTCATTCTATCTTTTCATAAAGACTTTATCTTGTGTTTGGAAGTGAGAGTATTCATTTATAGTTAAAAATCCACAAAGCGCATGTGCATTATCTCAATGGTTGATTATTACTATTACAGTTTATAAAAATATCATGCTATATAAAATAAATATCTTTTTAACAGATTAATGAACATTATGTTAATGTATTTTTAAATCAAACTCAAAGAAACAAATGTGTCTTATTAAAAAAAAAATTAGAGTATAATTTACTTTATACTGTAATAAATGCTGCTTTAATATTTGAACTTGAACCCTATATTGTTAATGATAATATGACTATACATGTTTAAAAAAGGAAAAGATGTGAAATCTTTGTTCGTAATTTGGATAGAATAAAAATATAACCTGTTGAATAAAAAGCATTTATGAAATAGTAGTGTATTATTATTATTATTTTTATTGTTGTAAAACAGAACTAAATAATTAATGATAAAAATATAATATTATGGAAGATAGCATGGAATACGGTAATATAGAAGAAAATAATTTTTTTTAATATTTGTGGTCATCGCTCCCTATGTATAATTTTGAAGTGTTATGTAATCCTAAAGCTAGGAATATTTTGAGATTGCTTAAAGAAGTGAGATATATGATAAATGATAAAGACCTACAGCTATTATGTGTTAATTAGCAATAGTTGGTCTCAAATAATTTTAATAGGATTACTGAATAATTTCCTTTATTAATAAAACCTCTGGAACATAAATTTATCTTCAAAGTTGAATAATGGAGGTAATCTTAAAAGGAATACTATATTGGAAAACATGTTGGAAATGCATTATATAAAAGAAACTTTATTAATGTTTTGGGGGTATCGTGGTAAGGATGATGAATAATGGTTTGTTACAATAAATTTCAGGTTATATTGTTGATAAGAGGTTAGTGAACTAGTTAAAGATATAAAGGGTTATTTTCAAATTTATAATAAAGTTTTAGCAACTGTAATAGAAAAATTTTATTAAGGATAAAAAGAATGCAAATGGATAATTGTATTTTGTGATACATTGTTATTGAACATTAAGTAAGCCTATTTTTTTTTGTTAGCCATGATGCTTTGACTTATTATTTATTGGAGGTGTATAATGAGCTGATGGGAATATATTAAAAAAATGAAAATAAAAGAATAAATAAGTTTTATATTGTTTTGGTAAGCATACTAATGAAGTATTTAGGATTCATTAGGATTGAATTATTAAACAATATATGAAAATGGGGAAGAAGAAAAAAATGGACATTTGTGTGTATTTAAATGAAAATGGTTTACTATATTCATTTAAAGGTAATAATAAATCATTGTTGTTAATTTTAAAAAAAAAATTGAAAAAGCACCCCACCCCGATAGAAGGGAGATGTTGTACCTACCTACTGAACTTTCAGGTGGTTTTCAATTAACTGGTAAATGTCAGTCATAAAGTTTTTTTTTTTTTGTTTTGATTGTGGATATATTAACCTATGAAGCATTCAATTATGTTGCTATGACACTGATAGTATTGTTATAAAAAAATTGTTTATTAGTAATTGTATTGTATGAGTATATATTGATTTTATTCATTTTAAAATAGATATGTGAATAATAAAGCATATAGTTTGGATAAAATTATTATTCTTTTGTTATTATATATTTTCATTTACTGCATTCACCATAGTAAGTTATGTACAATGTAACTCAATATCTAATTTCTCTAGTATATTTGTTGTTTTATTTGTATAATATTTATTTGAAAGGGATGTGTAAAAAGTTTATTTCCTATGTAGTATAGTGAGAATGTATTATAAATTATTTAATTTGTGTTAGAATGAAAGAATGGTATTTGTATTATGAAACGTGAATGTTTGTTGTATATAATAATTTTAAAATATTTATTTTATTTTTTGTATAATAAAACTTTTATTTGAAAAACGTTGGTTGGAATTGGCTAAAGAGTTTTTTAAAAAAGGTATTGCTATAGTTTCTCTGACATGAATAGTAAAAGTTATAAGTAGAACTGAATAGAAAAAACTCTCTTGTTTTAGTTTCATCAGAAGTACATCTAAATTTATTTACATGATTTTTTTTTTATTTATTTCAAAACTATATAGTTAACTGGACAAAATGATGGATAAAAATCGACAATATTTGCCCAGAACTGTACAGTGTGTAGAGGATTTGTGAGGGGCAGCAATTTTTTATAAAAATGAAAAATAATCAAAAATGATTCATTGCATTATAAACCATCAGAATGTTGTTGTTTTTTTGCTTTAAAAAGGATATTACCTACTTTTCAATGAGATCTAAATGTTAACAACAGAAAATTGTACACAGATTATGGCCATCTACTAATATAATTTTATATGTTTGATCATTAGTTTATACATGGAATAAAAATTGGTTCAATTTCTATAATATTACTATGGATGGAATTAGCATTTGTTTGCATGTAATGTCTTATGAATTGATTACTTGCTAAATGAAAGGATATCTATATTGCATTGTTGTGGATATAAATTAGTGTTTGCACACTTGTAACATTATATAGATCAAATATCTGCTGAATAAAAAGGTAATTCGGATATTTTGA
This sequence comes from Epiperipatus broadwayi, assembly GCA_028023455.1. Lineage (NCBI taxonomy): Eukaryota > Metazoa > Onychophora > Udeonychophora > Euonychophora > Peripatidae > Epiperipatus > Epiperipatus broadwayi. The sequence goes on along the minus strand of JAQFVV010000242.1, from coordinate 17,660 downwards.
AAATATCGAAATTAATAAAATGTTCTTCGAATCTTATTGTTTTTCATGATATTTCTATTATCTCTGGAATAACAAAACATCATTGGATCACAATTTAAAAAATAAACACTACAACTATGGTACTATTTTAGAAAGGCCTTATTTAAAGACTATTATTCAGGTTTTTTGCTTATATTTATCATTATTATTGCTATATATATATATATTCTTTTCATTTAACATGTGTACTATTATTGATATGAATAATGCTATAATTTCATGTTAAGTAGTAATCTATTTATATACCCAAATTTAAAAGAGTTGTTTTCCTAAATTTGAATTTATACTTTACAGAATAATAATTATTCTTTTAATTTAAAATATTCAATTTTTTTATTTATATTAACAAACAATTAGATTTATATATATTATATTTTGATTAACTATATTTTTATATGAAGTATTGAAAGAAGATATATTTTTGAACTTTCATATTTTGGAAAGTATAAACATTTTACTTTTTTTTTTATGTATTACATAAACATATGTGTTTGTATTTAGTATCCAATAAGTGGATATTGATGTGCAATCACCTGTTTAAATATGAAGTTAATGTCAATTGAAAATCTATTGTCTAAAGCATAATTAGATTACATGCATGTATTATACATGTTTATTTGCCATAGATAGATAGATAGATAGATAGATAGATAGATAGATAGATAGATAGATAGATAGATAGATAGATAGATAGATAGATAGATAGATAGATAGATAGATAGATAGATAGGTAGATAGATAGATAGATAGATAGATAGATAGAGATAGAGTAGATAGATAGATAGATAGATAGAGTAGATAGAGTAGGTAGTAGTGTGTAGTGATAGTAGTAGATAGTAGTAGATAGATAGAGTAGGTAGGTAGATAGATAGATAGATAGAGTAGATAGATAGGTAGATAGATAGAGTAGATAGATAGATAGATAGGTAGATAGATAGGTAGGTAGGTAGGTAGGTAGGTAGGTAGGTAGGTAGGTAGGTAGGTAGGTAGGTAGGTAGGTAGGTAGGTAGGTAGGTAGGTAGGTAGGTAGGTAGGTAGATAGGTAGATAGATAGGTAGATAGATAGATAGATAGATAGATAGATAGATGGGTGGGTGGGTATGTAGGTGGGTGGGTGGGTTTGATTTTAATTTAAAATAAATTAATTTGCTTGATTGTCATTCAATTTTACAATGCAGATTTATTGGCTAATTGTATTTGGATGAGACAATATTCACTAATTAATTATACCACATAATTCATCAGAAACAATTATAAAATAATTTGGAAATCAAAACACGGGAGGGTAAGGAAGTATAATTACATATTCATTTTTTTTTGTATTATATTAATGTTTATTATAGGGCCAGGTATAGATCTTATACAGCAGTAAATTAATTGATTTCACATTTTTAAATATTTAATACATGATTTGAAGCTTATTGTAATTATTTTGTTAATAACAAGTAATAGATATAATACAATATAAATTATCTATGAATTGATTTGATGGTTGATAATGGCACAAATATGATAATTTTTTAAAATGAGTAAAGCTAGTTGCAATGAAATGTTCACATATTTTATTTTAAGTCATTATTAATTAAAACGAAGTGTTATATGAATCAGTATAGAGTCATAAAGATTGTAATCTTATTTGATTATAGAGCTGGTAATTGTAATATAATTTATTCTGTTACAAATTAGAATGATTTGCTTTAATAATATTAAAAGTTTATTAATATGATTCGTAAATTTAGCTTAAATATTGAATTTTAATATTAATATTTGATTATAATAAATCTAAGAATCTTTCACATACTTTGACAGTTGTAATGTAAAGTTTTAGCAATTTAGCTTTAATAAACTGAAGAGTAATTGAATGTGATATGTCAATTGTTGGAATAAACATCAAATAGGAATCTATCATTTATTTTGTATATTATTATGATTGGGTATTGAAAATCTTAAGGTTATTTAATAGGATGATTTTATTTTAAAATAGATTAAGTTGGTGAAAATGGAAAGATACATTAGGTTAATTGATTTTGTATTATTATTAAGTATTTGATCTTATTATAATTGCCTTTTTTAATAAGAGTATTAAAATTCAAGTTGATTGATTCATATAATTTTAAAAGGTCCAAGGATAAATTTATTTCCGCCATGCTATACAAGTTTTGCAACAAAGCCTTTTCCATGCACAAATATTCCAATGTATACTCATCCACTGCAACTCCACTCTGATTATTCTTGAATATTAAGTTACACAAGGTAGAATGCCTCTTTCACTTAATGATTGACTTTGGGGACACCTATTACTATAAGGCCGCCCAAATGATTGATCTGTGGCTTAGTGATCAATTCAGTTTTGAAGTCTTCATTTGAATGTGTATCTCAAATCAAAAATATACAACTCAATGAACAGCATTGCTTGGCATCATTAGATATCACTCAACTGTGTGGCTCTATTCCATGCATCTTATAAAATTCAAATCACTAAGGATGCTCTTAGCAAGGTTCACTATAATGCGCATAAAACAGAATTTATTCTTGGGTGTTTACATTGGTTACACAATTGATATTAAAGTTTTATTTAATAATGCCTTTTATAATATGGACAATGGCTGCTTTATGGGCCTCCCTATTAAAGGGACTATCTCAAGCCTCATTCTCAACAAATATGAAGAAGACTTATTGCCTCAATACCTTGATTCTGACCCTTCTGTCCTATATATGCATTATGATTTTCTTATTTTTGCTTCTAATATACAAATCAACAGCATACAAACCACCCTCTTATAGACATTGTCCTTAACATGAACTCAAGAAAATAAAAATAATGACCAAGGTATTACATTTTTTTACCTCTATATTGTTAAACCTATCAACATCCGAGGTGCCACACGCCTTGAATCTATCACTTCAAAATCCTTCAATCTTGCTGATTTAAAAACTTTTACATCATAATCATCATTTATGTAAGTTCAAGTCAGATAAAGAAAATAACATCGACTCTTATGTCTTGGACTTGCACAACATCACTTTTAAAAACAAAATATCTGTCAAAAAGTTTTATTTCATGCTTAGAAACCCATTTCCAGAAGGTGATAATGAACTGTGTTTCACTACCATACATTCCTTGATTACTCATCACCTTCTTAAAATTTGCTCTACAACTCACCAAATTGTTCTACACACTCCTCTTTCTCTGAACCAACTTATTAACAATCCAAAAGACATCCTACTTCCAAACCAGGAATCACATATTGTATACAAGGTCACCTGTCCTCAAATCAACTCCCATGCTGTATATTATGGAGAATTGATGGCCAACTTGTCTACTCGATTTGCACAACATCAGCACATATACAATTGTACTCAAACTTAAACGGATACTAAATCAATTTTTTATTAACACCAATCTACTTCCAGCTATATCCCTTCAAGCCTACATTTGCCATTATTGTATGCTTAGTGCATAGCAACACTAAGCATAAACTGAAAGAGGCCTGGAACATCATGAGAGATAATACTATTAACAAGAAAGACTCCTGCATTCCCTTCTCTAAAAAATAGCCAATAATTAACCATTCAATTATGCTAATCACCCATTCACATTTTCTCCTCTCTACCAGTTGGCATGACTATGACTAATATAACTTAATCGAAAGTGCACTAGGCAAAATTGCTAATTTCACAGATTTTAAGCATATCTCGTATATGTTTATTGTGTGTATTTGTCCATCTTAATCAGAGTATGTTGATATTAGTGGAATAGTATAGCTGAGTAAGCAGTACTTTTATTTTATTTAGTTGTAATTAGAAATTAATTATTGAGTTGTGTATTTTGTTTGATATCATTGATATTGTAAAGTTGTAGAGCATATTAAGATTATTATTTCATCCATCCCTGAATTACTTTATTTAAATATAAGTAGAAATAATGTTTGACTTTTGGTTTGTATTATTATAAACTGTGTGTTGATTCATGAGGAATATTAAAGGGTATCTGTAATTCTTTGTCATTATTTTTATTTTAATTTAAGTGATTTATATAATAGGCATATACTGTTATTTATAAAATAGTGATATTTGGTTTTATTGCTTGATCTTTGGCTTATTGCAGATAATGTTTATATTTTAGGGTAATTGAAGTAATGTTTTATTTGTTCTCTATCCATTGTAAATGTTATTGGAATCTATGATGTTACAACAGAAATTATTATCATTGTTTTATTGACTTAAGTGTTAGATTGTTTTTTATTGATTGACATACATTTTAGTTTAGTTTATTGTTTTCATTTTGTTACAAATGACACTACAATTCATTGGCATTAATAAATTAGGATTGTTCTTCTTTGGTTAATATTTTTATCCTGATACAAACGGTGATCAATAACTATGCTATAACTCAGAATACAGTGTGACCTAAAATTTAATTCTGTTATAAATGACATTCAACTTCAGAGAATATTTTTATTCAGTTGTAAATAACCAACAATTATGCTATATTTTCATTTAGATTATATTAAGAATTTAATTTCCCATGATCATTATAGCTATTCAATTATAGATGACTCCCACATCTGTGAAGCATTAAAAGTAGAGCATACCTTCATATTTATTCTGTTACAAATGGTGTCACCATTCATGGGCATTATCAAACCAGGACCATTCTTTCATGGTCTACATATTCATTCTGCTATAATATATATATATATATATATATATATAATATATATATATATAGAAACAGTAAAAGTCAAACTCATTCCAACTGTTTAATATAAGTTAGAGAGCAATTTAATTATATTTAAACAGTTGCCATGAATTAATCTCAAAACACACACACATATATGCAGTAAAGCATTTGTTAATTTAATTGTATCTATAATTAAGACTATAGTTTTAAAATGCTTTATGACAGTATGAGATAAGTAGATGGATGTTTTTCATAAAACGTTTTCATTATCTTCATATCTTATAAAGAAATCTTGTAAGGTTTTTATTTTTTCCTCCAGTTTTATTTCGTTAATGTACTCTGTGTTTTTAACAATTATATCTAAACCATTGTAATACTTTAATAAGTGAATTTATATGATTTTTTACTTGAGAGAAAGAATATATCTTTATATTATTTTTTTGAGTCTCAAGTGGGTATTTTTTTTGTTAATACTTATCTTTAAAAAAATCAGACATTTTGTTTAAATACTGCAATAGCAACTATTTTTTAATACCACATCTTTATAAAATATTTTATATATTATGCAATTTAGAATTTTTCATTCAGTGAAATTTTATTATTTAATATAATAAAAATTTTAAATGATAGATTTTTTTTCACATATTAGAATATGATTTACTAACAATTATTATGAAAGTTTAATTACATTGTTCACATGTATTATTTTTAAACTTATTATTAACTGGTCTGCAATTCATTAATATTTAATTTTTATTCTTAAACATTTTCTACAAAATAAATGTGTATGTATACAACACAAATTTTTAAAAACTTTTTTTTATTTTCTAGGTGGTTCTTTACATTGTGAATCTTCATCTCATGTTGTCAGTGGATCTAATCTAGCTGCTGCATTAATTGACAGTCATGCCAGTACCAGCCCCTCTCACACTAGACATGCTAGCTTAGAAAATAAGTCTCCTATACCTTACCATCAGTTTAAAGGTAAGTCATGAACAAATATTTAAAGTTGATTCACACACACACATGTTTTTTCTGCATCTTGAGATTATTTTGTATGCATCTGTATTTATTTGTATATATACATTATTTGTTGTGGTAATGATTAAAAAAAAGTGATTAAACAAAGATTTATATCTGAAGCAGTAACTGGTAAAATGCATTAATGATATGAAGAAATGTTATGCTTGCTGTATTAATGTTAGGTTTGATAGTATGGACAAATTAGTTGCATAAGTATTCTTTTACTAAAGCACTGATTGGAAAAAATAGTGAACTGTGATGATTATTAAAGTAATAAATAAATAGTAACAATATGCATCTAAATTAATTTTATTTTTTTTTTTTTATAAAAGGTTAAATATTTATAAGGAATGTATTTATTCTAATATAAACAGTTTTGAAGTAATCATGATTTATTTGTCAGAGAATCAGTTATGATTCTTTTTAGTAAAGCCAACAATAGTTTACTTGTATCCATATCACATTATTTAGAAGGATTTCATGCCTCAATAACATAACAATTTTGAAAGTTTAAATTAGCAATTTTATCTTTAAGTAAGCATTTTTTTCTTTTTGTAAAATAAACATGGTCAAAATAAACTAATACTACCAATCTAACTAGCTATTTTGAATTGGTCATTAAATAAATATCTAAGAAGTTATATGAAATTTATTTGTATAATATGTTTAAGAAATATCTCATCTTTTTCACTTTCTTTAGATTTCAAAGTTCAAATTTATTGATTAATATAACAAAACCTTGTCTGAAATATTTAACAAGTATAACATTTTTGAGATTTTATCAAATTCAAATTTATTGATCAATTAATATAACAGAAACTTCAATAAATATTTATTTCAACTTTTCACACTATTTCCAGATTTTTGGGAAATAATATATATAAATATAACTACTTCCAAATAATGTTAATTTTGGTTTATCCTTCAATATATACTAAATACAGGTTGTAAAACTATTATTTTACTTCATTTTAAATTTTTATACTATTAATGTTGCAAACAAATCAAATTGATACTCTTGCTAAATGCTTTTTATTGGAAAACTTTGTCCAAAATGGAGGGGGGGAATGTAATAATAGAAAACAGCCTTGACTAATGATTGTTGTAAACAATTGTGAAAACAAATCTATAATGAACTTTCTTTAAGATCTTGCATACAATTTGTCTCTGTAAATGTATTTATTTATTTATGTTATAAAAGATGTGTTGTTTCATTTATTATAATAATAACAATAATGCGTCTGTAGAAGATATAAAATATGAACATGATTTACATATGTACACATTGTTTGCATAATAGCAGTAATGCTTTTTATTTTTTAAATGGTCATTTGTTACACAATATATATCAATAAAATCAAAAATATTTCAGTTCAGAAATAGTTGTTCAGTAAAAGAATTTAGTTTTTTAACTAAGATAACAAAAGCAAACAGCTGATATGATTTCCATTGATAAGAAAGGTAAAATTAGTGCTTCTTAAAGATTGAAGCTATAATGAATCACTAAAAATCAATGTAACTAGTAAATTAGAAATCATTTTTCATTGCTATAAAAAAAATCTCTTTACAGTATAGTGATGCTATAATTAAGGACAATATATTTATTATATTTTTATCATAATTACATTACATTGCATAATTAAAAAAACATTCTATATTTTACAAAATTAGTATACTAATGTAAATTTTTGTTTTTTAAATTAGATTTGTGTGTTGTCTTTTTATACAGTTGGCCTTTATCATTTACCTCATCCTATATGATTTGAATGTGTTTATTTTATATTTTCAATATCAGATTGCAATCAGTTATTATCATATAATAATGTTTACTTAAAGTCTGATTTTATCAGTGTTGGTATAAGTTTTTATATTCAATTTACTGTAATCTTCTGGCACTTATATTCTTGATATGGGGGTTGTTTATTTACTAGAAAGCAATCTTGATATCCCATTGAATATTTTTATAGACTATCTACAAAGGTTCTTCGAATTGAACTATAATAATGATTTTTTTTATTGGAAGAAATATAATTTTCTACTTCTTCTTCTCCTATGTATTGATTTCTATTATAACATATCATACCATTTACACCTTCTTTGACACTTTATCAATACTTTTATTTTTATTATTTGTATTACACTAACAGTTTTGACTGTCCTGCAGTCATCACCAGAGTTCTTGTCGACAGTCAAAACTGTTAGTGTAATACAAATAATAAAAATAAAAGTCTTGATAAAGTGTCAAAGAAGGTGTAAATGGTATGATTTTTATTATTGTTGTTGTTGTTTTCAATGTCAGAGTTTTATGAAATAACTAGTATTTATATGGCAGCCTATATATACTTTTGTATTTAAAAGTTTAGAAATTTTAAGTATTTCAAAATCTCTAATTTATAACCAATATTTCAGTAACATACAATATATATATATAGTAATTTTTGGGTTAAACCGTGTGTTATTTAACCCAAAAACTACTTTATTTACATCATATAACCATGAAAACATTAAATATTATATATATATATATTAGAAGTTTGAAATATGAAAATTATTTATAAGTATTATTTGCTATTGAAAATCTTTGTACGTCTTCTGTTTTCTGAAAATTGAAATTCAATTAATGAGAGACCAAGCTTGCATAAATGATGCTTGTCAATCTTTGAGTCATTTATATTTTATGAGTAACATACATAATTAATCCTTTATTATTGTTGTTATTATGGCATTTAAATAGAAATTAAAAGGTAGTTTATTTGTTTTTTGTTTTTGTTTATTTCAATGTTAATGTTTCATAAATTTTTAGGGTGGCTTTTAAATAAATAAAATTAATATAAAAAAATGTAATCACATTTTACTCTGGGAATAATGAAAAGATTCAAGACAGGAATCCAGTTGTTTTTGTTTTTTTTCTATAATGACTTGAATATATTTTAATATCTTGGATAAATGATTTGCGTATCTTCAAATGCTTTGATATACATTCATTTGTTTTATAATTTTGTATTTGGATTCTAGTTCCTCAGTAAATCATTTTGAAAAGAATTGGGAACACATTATGAAGTATCAGTTCAAGAAATATCATTTCATTTCTTTCTATGAAATCTAATTGCTATAAAATATTATCCAGTAATATTTTTATTCAATTAGACTCTTCAATAAAGTTTCTATAATTATTGATTATTTTTTAGAAAATTATTAATTGTGTTTTATGTGTGGTAATCTAACTGTTATCAATTAATTTCTAAATTTTACTTTGCCATACATTATTTTCTGATACCAAACTATACATTTTCTATATAAAAACACTAATATTCAGTTTAGTATCTTGAATATAGAAACTAATGTAATAATAATCACTTAATTAACTGCTTGTAAAATCATGTGAAATTGAGCACAAACATTCCAGTCAAATATTCAACTGAGAATTAATCTAGAAATCTTTAACTGTTATGTGAGTTCACTACTTTATCTTTATAATAAATCACTTTAGGTAGAAATTAATAGGAAAAGTTTTATTTACTTATTAAGGTATGAATAGTGGAGTTCACAATAAATAGATTGTCTCTGATTAGAAGAATATTTTGATTTACTCATCAGAAAGAAGAAACTTAAAATACATTAATCTTTAAAAATGCATTTAGATCTATGACATTAAAATAACTTATATACATATAAAAATAACATTTTGATAAAAATGGAAAATAGTCTTTGAAAAGTATTGGTATAAAGTGAACTTATTTCATTTGTGTACTTTTTTTTTTAACTTCACTTTATGATATAAGTGTTTGTTCATTAATATTAAAATATTTTAAATAGGTACTAGTTATTTTGAAAAAAGATCTAAAATATATAAAATAGATTTCTCATTTACTTAAGCAATGTGATCTCAAATTATAGAATATAATTATTTTGGTTTAACAGAAAAGTCTACATATTTATCATTATTATTGTTGATGTTGTTTATTGTTTTATTATTGATTAAGCTCTTCAGACTAAAGATTGGTAAGGATGATGGTCAAGTTTGTATTTTCTTCAATTCATAAAAAGCACATTTTAAATATTGTTAATTGTTATATTATTTAAAATTATACTCTTGGATTAGTATATAATGGAAATCATTTTCAGTATAGCAACTTATATATGGCAAGAGTATTTGTCTATTATTTTTTTAAGTGCATTATATTTTTTTGTATTTAATATAAATGCACACTGAGCTGCTTTCATTATTGCCTTTATTGTTTGAAAAAAAAAAAAAACTATAACACTGTGTGCATCAAATATCTTGATTGTCTTGATAAAAATATTTTTTAAGAACAATTAATAGGTGCCCAAAGCAAAACATATAAGTTGTCTGATGTGTGCACATGCTCTGGAGCTTATTTCAAAAAAATCTGTTATGGTCAATTATTTGAAAAGTCAAAATATCCAAAGATTTTTCTATTATGATAAATCAAAACTTTCTTTAAATTGCTTATCACATATTAATGTCGGTATTACTGCCATGATAACTATTCTAATTTATTAATAACATTAAAAAGTATTAATTAAAAAATGCTATTTTAATTTTAATGATAGATATTGTACAGCATTTTTTTTTAAATATAAATTAATTTGTTATATATCCTAACAGTTTAAGTTTTCAAGAAATGGCCATCCATCAAAATAATACACATTTTGTTTTATTGATTTCATTGGAAATTATTCTGATTATTTTAATTTTAAAAGTGAAAAATTATTTTTCTCAGCATTTCTAATTTATTAATAATCATAAAAAATATTGTCTTTTTAATATTACATTGTATAGAAATTTATTTTTAATATGATTTAATTATTCATTGTTATTAAGACAATGTTTTGATTTTCAATGCAGATGATATTAGCAGTTTAGTTCAGTTTTAATTTTTTTTTTAAGAAAATAATAATAATAATAATCCCATAGAAAATATATTTTAAAAGTATTTATCATATATAATAAATACAGTAATTGAGTACATACCTAGGCTATGCTATGTTGATATTATTAAGAAATAGTTATTGATCAAAACAAAACAAAAGTTATATTTTAAAATGTTAAATTTCTATATAATAAATAGATTAAATAATAGGTGAAAAAACTGAACTGGAGAATATGAAAATTCTTTAAATTTTTTATTTACTACAATTATTATTTAGATTTATTTGAATTTTTCTTTTGAAGAAAACTGATGAATTTTTAACTTTTAAAAAATTCAAGATTTTTTTTAAAGAAGACTTCCAGAGCCATAAGATGAGGTTAGATTGGAAAAAAAAAATACCATGTCAATCATTAGTTAATTTTATTACCATTTATAAAAGTAAGTGGTTAAAGATAAAATTTGTTCATACAGCTTCATTCCAATCAGAAATCATTCTGTTTAACAATTAGCATAATTCTTAACATACTATGCACCTTAAAATGGTATAATCAATATAACTATAGCCCACATTAATACATGTATATAAATAATTACTGTTGGGGAACAGGATCAAAATTTGTATCATATAATTCTAAGAAAATGTTTTGTTAATTATAATTATAATTAAGAATATATAGCGATTTTCTATTTGACATCAACTTTCCCATCTTACATAATAAAATTGACAAAAGCATCATACTCAAGTGATATAGGGACTAGTCTTCTTAGTTATAAGAAATAATGTGAATAGATATAACAAACTCAAATGTCATATAAAGATCCATCAATAATGATTCATTCTAAAATTCAGTCATTGTGCCAATTGAAATTCCATTTATCCATAAAATTATCTATTAAAAGTTTATAAGTTTTTTTATGGATAACAAAAAACCAATAAGAGCTGTGTTATCCCCCCTGAGATTTATATGGCTAGTAAGATGCAAGGCAATTTTTAAAACAAACATTATTATGTTCAAAGGCACTTTGAATATTGGTGGAAGTAGTTTTATAGAGACTTAAAATATCTACCTAAAAAATTAAGATTCATAATGTGACCATAGGGATTATTTAATCCATGAAATTTTCTATGATTTAAGTGAAATATGAATTCCCAACCACATCAATTTTGATGAAGACCAGTTTTCTATATAGCAATACATGTGGGCCTCTATGTTGAAAATCTACATGGAAACATAACCACCAAAATTGGATCAATGTTTTTTCTTAATATAACATGTTAAGTTTTGATTTTAAATATGAAACATTTTTTACTTGATTTGTATAAATTATTGTATGAAATAAACTAGTTTTAAAAATAATTATTATTAAGACTCATCTTTCAAAGAGCTTATAATAAACATATAAAAATGATATTAGATGATCAGTTAGCTTTTTAAATTGCAATAATTATACTTTCATTTTATATTGTTTTGTTATACATTAAAGATCAGACTTTTGAAGCTATTGTGCATGCGCTTTTTACAATAGCTTGAAAAGGCTAATCTTTAATGTATTACAATTTATAAAACATAGCGCTATAAAATAAATGCTTATTTACATTGTTTTGTTTGTTTTTAGAAATTCTGAAAATATGTTTCTACCTTTTTTCATTAAAGACAGTCAAGAATAAATTAAAGAATTGTCAATATATACTGATTTTATTAGATTTGAGTTAGAGAAATATTGTGAAACCAGCATATATATTCTGTTTTAATGATTCTCTTGATTCTGTCAATCTTAGAACTTTAGATGTTTAATATATAAATGCCTCATTAATAATTTGTCTGGATCTCATAAAGATTTTTTTTTATATATTATCTTTATACACCATCCGTTTTTTTTTACATCATTAAAAGATTTTTTAAAATTTGTCTACAGTTTTTGATTTTTGGTAGACATAATAAAAGGAGCATGCATTTTGCTTCAAATGAATTGCTTTTTGTATCATTAAAGGACAAAATTTTTGGCATCTGTTATGAATTTATTAATTCTATCATTCAAGAGAGGGTTGATGGGATTCTGTTCTTTTCAAAATATTCAGTATACTTTTTTAAATAAAAAATTTTATTAGTATATTGTACTGTTTATTTATATATGGTACAAATATATTGGCATTTGGTAAAAGCTAAAAAAAAAAAAAAAAAGAGTAAACTTAGATTTTTTTTTATTAGAGAGAACAAAAAACACGCAGATTACTAATTCAGATAAATTAAAAGAATTCCAAAAGTAAAAAGATAAGCTAAAAGAAAAATATTTTAGCTAATTAAAGATGGCAGAATTATGGTACAAAAAAATAAAGACTTTGTAATGTAAATTTTATAAAGAATGTATGAGATTATCAGCGTATATTTTTGATAAACAAAAGGTATGCGCAGAAGCCTGAAAATTGGATCTCGAGTATAAAAGGAAGAGGCCAGTTTGATCAGGGTCTTGTTTCATCTGTTTCGCGATAGTTGGTCCTGGATAACGAAATATATCCACGATTGCCCTACGCTGAAATAATTCTGCATGTTGGAGTGAACCGGAGCTTTTGCGGACATCGTGCATGAAGGTGGACACCAAAGAAGCCTTCGTGACCGACTAGGAGAATAGACCACAAGATCAACTTATAACCAATGGCCAAGCTCATTCTAACCCAAAAGACTATGCATAGTAATCGACAACCTTCTCACTAAACTTACCGGTAAGCTATGACTCATTATTATTCCCGATAGAGACTTTAATTTTCGTATTCAAGGAACTTTCTTTTAAAGAACTTTATACAAAATCTTGGAATTGAATTGTAAGAAGTGAACATTATTGAGTTGCTTTAATTATTTTGTTTAACTGTTATATTTTATATTAATTGCTTCATGTTTGGATTAGTGTGTGTTCTCTCCAGTTTATTTAATTAACAATTTAACATTAAATATTTTAATTTGTTAGAATAAAAAAAAATATTTCTAATATCAACTTTTCATTTGTGCGTTATTAATAATAATTATTAATTATTATTAAATTTATTAATATTAGTTTAGTGATGTTTAAAAATATAATTTACCTTTGCCAATATGTTTAATAAGTTCCAGGAATAATAATATTTAGGAAATAATTCTAAGTTATGGTGTAATCTAATACCGATTCTTTAAAAACATTTTTCTTTTTAATTCGTGAGATGTTATGTGACGATTTCAGTGGATTCTTACAGAATCCTGGTGTCTTTCAAATAAATTAAAAACTGATTTTGTCAATAGTGTAAATCGTAACAATTACTAGGTAAAGTTGATCAGGAAATATAGTTATGTTTTTAGAAATAGAAATACAACTTTCTTCTTTTTGCATAACTTGATCAACTCACGCATTTTATATGTGTAACATAGACCTAGTCAGATGGGCAAAACGTTTCAATATATTCTTTGGAGATAAAACTGATAAAAAGCTGATAGGCCTGTAATTTCTAATATGTTCTTTATCGCCGTTTTTAAATATTAATACTGCATTCTTCCAATCATCTGGTACATCTTTATCATTTTGACATTTGATTTATAACTTTGCTAAAAAACAAAATGTATATTTTTTCACCTGTTTCTTTTAATATATCAATTATAATTGCATCATTACCTGGAGCCTTTCCTTTCTTCATAAGTTTAATTGCATGTCTCACTTCTTCATTTAAAATTTCTGGGCAATTCAGAAAATGTAATAGATATATTACTTGTTCTTTATTACTATATAATTCTTGATAGAAGTCTTCTACCTATTTCATGATGTCATCTCTCTTTTTAGTAATAATTCCATCTTTTTTTCTTATCAAAGATATAAATTTCCTACCAATACCAATGTGTTGTTTTACATTCTTGAGACTTTTATTCTCTTCTACAGCCTTCCTTGCTAGATCACAGTTATACTTTTTTATATCATTTTCAACTCTTTTCCATACCATTTTACAAAATTTGAGATATTCAATCCATTTTAATGCATCATGTTTGTATATCTTCATATTCCTTCTTTTCTTCATAAATACTTTAGTCTCAGTAGAAATTTTATTGGTCAATTGCTGCTTTTTTCTACCAGCTATCTTTGTTGCAGTTTTTAAAAGTGTATCAGTTATTTTCATATTAATTTCATTCAAATCTGACTCATGTTCAAAATCTACTAATACTTGAAACCGATTTGTAAGGCCTAATTTAAATTCATTACAATGTTTCTGAAGATTAGGAATATCAATTTTTATACAAAGTTTTTACCAAAGATAATTATAACTTGTCTACAGAGAACATTGGATTTCTACCAACCAAGAGAACAAGCTGGATTTAACAGTGGTTTTAGTACAGTAGATCATATCCAGGTATTGAGAGAAGTTATAGAAAGGACAAATGAATATGAGTTGCCATTATGCTTTGGATTTATAGATTATGAAAAGGCATTTGATTCTTTAAACATTTATTCCATGATTAAAACATTGGATCATCAAGGTATAGATCCAGGATATTGTCATATTTTAAAGAATATTTATAAAAATGCAACAGCAACAATTAAGACAGGGTGACTCTATATCTCCAAAACTTTTTACAGCAGCGCTGCAAGAAGTATTTTGTGGAATAAAATGGGAAACTAAAGGAATGAAAGTAAATGGAGATTATTTAAGTCATTTAGATTTTGCAGATGATGTAGTTGTTTTTGCAAATAATGCTTCAGAACTGAAGGAAGTATTGCAGGAGTTATCAGATGAAAGTAGGAGTAAAGATACATGTTAAAAAGAATAAAGTAATGTTTAATGAATTTTTTCAAAATATGAAAATAAAGATTGATTATGATGAGTTAGAAGAAGTTATTAATACAGATAGAAACACAATGGATGAAATTAATCATAGAATTAAACTTTGCTAGAAATAAGTTGATACTAAAAGGAAATATGCCTATGTGTTTGAAAAGGAAGGTTTTTAATAAATGTGTTTTCCCAGTTTTTAATTATGGATCTGAGACTTGGACACTTAATAGAAGAGCAATACAGGGACTTCAGACCACTCAAAGAAGTATGGAGAGTTGAATGTTGGGAGTAATAAGAAGAGATCTAAAACACTATATGGATAAGAGAACAAACAGGTATTACTGGCCTCATTAAAAAAATTAAAAGACTGAAGTGCAGTTGGATGGATATATTGCTAGATGAGATGATAATAGATGGACAATTGAAATCTTAAATGTGGTTCCAAGAGATTGTAAAAGACCCAGAAGGAGACCACATATGAGATGGATGGATGAAATAAAGTGTGCATGGATGATTTGGAGAAGAGAAGCTTAAGATCGGAGAAGATGGATTGAACTTCAAGAGACTTTCAACCTGCAGTGGATTGATAATGGTTGATGATATGATTTTTTGGAGAGAAAAGTAAATGTGGAAACAAGATTTTGTGAGTATTTAAAGTTTTTTTTCCTTTTATATTTATGCTTTACAATTAGCATTAAATTTTCGGGATTAATTTTAAAAAAAAAATGCAAAATTAAAAGTACTGCATCATATCTTTCTTTGGAATAAAACTTCTTAGCAATGAGTTTTTCCAGTATCTCAATTTTAATTTCAATTTCATCTATCTGCGCTTCACAAATTAAATATTATTTACATAATTTATTGCTAGTTATATTATCTAAAAACTGCTGCATAATAAATCGTAGGATTTTGCACTGTACGTTTATAATTTAAACTCAGTGAGTTAATTGTGAAGATATTTAAAGCTTCATGCTTTCAAATCTAAATACTTATGACTGGTTTAGATATATAGAAAGAAAAGTAGAGAGAAGGGTGGCCGCTCTTTTCTCATAAGTGCAATGAGAATTTCCACTATCTCAATTTAATTTCAATTTCATCTATCTGCGCTTCGCAAATTAAACAAAATTAATTTTTCTTAAAATAATATTTTAAAATATTACATTTTTGAAATGATAGGAAACAGAATTAATTTTTTTATTTTACACTATTTTTTTAAAAATAATATTTTAAAATATTACATTTTTAAAATGATATGAAACAAAATTTTTTTTTTTTTATTTTACACTATTTTTTTTTAAATAATATTTTAAAATATTACATTTTTAAAATGATACAAAACATTATTTACACTACATTTTTTAATTACATTATACATTTCAGCGCATAGCGATAGAAGACAGCGGCCACAGTCCACCCACAGTCCACTGTTTTCCAGATCCGTAATGGATCAGAAGACAAACAGTACGTCAAAACATGTGTTACTCTCATACAGCCGACATTATGATTTACAAAACAACCTACAACACGTGACTTATGTGAAATGATGATGGGACCTACCCTTTTGCAATTTGTTTCACATTCTACAATCTGTAGGGAAGCACTGCGATGGCCTTACAATTATTACTATGTAATAGTATGTCAGGTAGGGCGCAACATTGTTACTTCAAATGCACATTAAAACAGTTATGGTCAGTTGAATTTCCATACACCCTCACATCATACGGTAGTGAGCTTTGAAGTGTTTGCTATTCCCATAGTGCCATGAAACACATCAGCGGGCTATAATATTGGTGTGAAACGCCATCTATGCCTGCTAACAGCTGATATGAACAGAATTGTTCTATATGCCATAAATTCGGCCGTGTACATGGTATATTTCTGTGTTTTTGCACAGAAACAATGACATCAAGAAGCCGGGCCCAGATTTCAGATGACTACCAAATTTTCTATACATTCAACATTTACTGATAGATGACAGAAATAGTTCAACATATCACATTTATTATGTTTGGGGTTTTTTTTTATAGTTTGTGTTTTTCAAATTTAATAAGTATGTAATTAATTTTTAGCCAAAAATATTGCAACTTATTGTGTGGGAAAGTGATTATTACTTCTAAACACATTAATTTTAAAATATCCAAAAAAGTACAGTTGCATAAGAAAGTTATTGATTTCTTTTAGATTATACAGGTGAATTTATAATCATTTATATATATATATCAACTCTTAA